>OY740767.1:30353190-30762808 GCA_963513935.1 Aphrophora alni | reverse complement strand
GTGCAATTGGACATCTCCCGGCAAACCAGCTCAGTTCCTATTGGTTTCTTCAAGGTCAGGCTGTCTACTGATTCCTCCATTAACGGACTAGACTCGTGGTGGCTTGTATAGTTATGACTATGTTAGAAACCAAAACTTGCAATTCCGAAGGTCCTAGCTCGTTATACTTATGTTCTTTCTTCCTTATTTCTTCAAGGCGATGATGACCGAGAGGTTTTTGCCTTTAAATAACAAACAAACGTGATAGGGAAAACCCACAAGTCAACAGAACTATACTGCTACACAAGAAATAATAACCACCAAGTTGGAACGAAATTATACGCTAATCAACTAAGTAGAAAGGGGTTCAGTACCAACGGTGTAGTTACTTAACGGTACCCGTTAAACAACCTTGTCTCTCCACTCCTTGTAATCACGCCTTAGCTACGAATTAACCGGAAAATAATCAAACAGATGTTCGAATAGAAATCCATCATTATCCAATAACTTACTGAATTATTTCTTTCTTCAGATTTAATCGAAACAACTTCAATCCAAAGTATTCTAAATATTAAGGTTTTTTACAATCAGATCAAATTGGCAGAGTAAAACTTGGTTGACGAAGTATCAAATCACAATATGTTCGTGTCTCTCACGGTTGAATGCTGTTCAATGTAAGACAGAAATAATATTACAACTGAGCCGGACATGTGACGCCTTTATGCTCCATTACCAGTCGCCTTCTAGTCTCATTATCTTTATACTTTTAATCATTTATAAATCTGTCTACAATTATTATTGACAGGCATTTATTAATTTATCGATAGTTACTTTTATATTTGTTCGGTGTAGGTGATCACATTTGTGGTCTTTTCAATTAATTTATTCTTTGTTCAAGCTTTGTAAGAATAAATCATACGGGCAATGAGTAGTCTTTTCGCGGAACGTTATACAAATAAGTTAATAAATTTAGAACAGCTGTACTAACAATGAAATTTTTTGGGTATTAACAATTGCATATTCTCGCTATGAATTTTAAATTAAATTATTTTCAAAACGCAGTGTACAGAAAGTTAAGTGATGGGTTAAAATATCAATATTAATTTGATGGTTAACAGTAATTTTTTTTAATTGGTCATAAGCTTTTGTAAAAGAATGTAATTTCTCTTAAACCGTTCTACCAATTTCGTTCAAATTTTAATGAAATGTAAACATTAACCCAAACCTGTGCGAAAATACAGTGGCGGCGTTAAGAATCCGCGGGCCCCCTACAAGTTTGTTCATCGGGCCCCCCCTCTCCCAATAATCTTTTCCCTGATGTTTATCTTTTCGCCGGTGAGTCACCGCGATGCGCGACGTAGCGATAGCTGCATTACCTATCGGTCAAAGGTAAACAATACACATACTTCGTATCATGACATTAAATAATACATACTGCTCTCTAAAAAATAATGATTATTGCCGTTTTGGATGCACGATGCACAATCTTGTCTGAAGACATTTTACCTTATTTTAGTAATTTTTTGACAATACTTATAAAAATATTGATAAGATAGGGGGCCCCGTGTGGCAGGGCCCGTCGCGGGTCCGGGTCCCGGTAATATTTCCCGAAAAATCCCGGTCAAGGCTCGCGGGCCCTCCCAGCTCGCGGGGCCCCCCGCACCGCGGGCTCTGCGGGCCCGCTTTCGCCGCCACTGCGAAAATAGTTATTTAAGTATTAAGAGTGTAAAGTAAGTCTTTAGCGTAAGAAAGGAAAAGTTAACTCGCGACCCATAGCAGAGCGCGGTAATTTCTCGGGAGCGGAACACTTGAATTACATACGAAATTTGTCTTACAACTGCAGTAAACATTATATTTCCTACAATTTTTATTATTTTTAGATTATATGAAAGCTATACAAAATATAGGTGGGCATATTACAGAACAATAGTATTGTAATAATTTGGGAGCAATACATTCTCCGACACTTTTATAACACTGCAGTACACCACAACACTTTTCATATTTCTTTTCATATACATCTCTTGATTTTTCTACGCAACAAGTCTAGAGCTAGTTCTTTACCTACAACAGTTATATCCGATGGATTGTTTAACTACTCAAAATCGTCCTTATCCATTTCAAATGCAGAACTCCCTAAGCCTGAATCAGCTGGTTTATACAGCGTACGATAAAGAATCGCATTTAATCAGCGTTAATTTGCGTGCAATAACATTTTGTTTGAACGGTGAGTAGTAATCAGCTGTTTTAGAACCTGTTCTTAAGTCGTAAATGAACACTTTAGACCCAGTTGTAAGAAAATATTATTATGACAAAGGAATAATTTGCAAATACAAAAATGAGCCTTGATCACAGTCATTAAAAACTGTGATTTACGGTGAGGACGCGTTTATGGGACAAGCGACACAACTTTAGATCCTATTTGTAATAATACAAAGACTGCGTTTAGAGTTTATTTTCACTTTTGGATGACGAATAGTTTCGTATAGTGAGTGAGAAAGTTTGTGCAATATTATTACATAGTTTATTTATTCAACTTATAGAAAATCGTATATTTCTCCCCCCCCCCCCAGTTTCGAAACGGGTAAACCTTCAGTGATAGAAAGGGATGAGTTGACGCTCTATTCAATGATGTATGCGTTATGGGGTACGATGATGAATGATCAAAGCAGTTCTAATCTTTACAACTCTTAATAAACCATTAATACCAAACTTTGCTTTTTATACGTATTCGATACGGAATATTTGGCACGCAGTTAAACCGGTGACATGATGGAAAGCAAATTCATTCTTTCGTTTACCGATGAGATTTGTAAAAAAAGTTTTGGATTTTGGGATATACCGATGCTCCTTGTGTTGAATACAATATCAAATTCCAACTAATACAGACTACATACATATTTATTTTATATTTATTTCATTCCTTTATATTAATATAGGCTATACAGTACATACATATAGGCTGCTTAAAAAATAACGTGTCAACTACGTAAATTCAAATAAATCTATTCAGACTACTTACAGAGCGGGTTTTGGTATTATTTTGCAGCAAAATAGATCAAGTTTGACCCAAATTGTGAGTAGTATCGAATAGCACCAACGTAAACACTAGCGATAGTTGTAACAAAGATGGCTACATTTTCTGGTCCAGAGCGCGCTCACTGTGTGTTTTGGTTGAATCGTAATCTGCGACAGTTGTGCAACCGAGTATGGGAAATATCCCTATCTCAGTAGGCCTATTATGAGTGGGATAAGTGTTTTGTTGAAACCGGGTGTCCAGTAAGCCATAAGTCTGAAGATGTCGTAGACCAAGTAAGGCAAAGATTTGTTAACAGTCCTAGAAAATCAACACGGCATGCTTCTAGAGAGCTGGGCGTTCCAATTCCGATTGTTTGACGTGTGTTGAGAAACCCATGAAATAAAATTAAGGAGGAGAATAGGAAATTTAGCTACATTCAAATGATGTTAAACGAGATACTATTCTTAATTGTTTGGTAGCTGCGAGGTCTATCGCGTCAATCCTCTGATCAAGATTAGGCGCCGAAGAGCGCGCGCAAATAGGCCGTGACTTTCTCCTTGTTTAACGGCGAAAACCTCTCGTTTGTCATCGCCTTATAAAAAAAAAGGAAGAAAAGAGTCAGAGTCAGAAAATAACAAGAGTTGGTCAAGACAGACCTGATAGGATCAACGGCCGTAACGATTCAGCGAAATATTCTTCAAAGGCTAGTCTAAGTGTATGGATCTCAGAGACCTTCAGAAGCACCATTTCCAGTTGACCTTAGCATTATAGCAGAGGCAAGTGAAGTTGCATGCAGAACACAATGGTTTAAAGGACAGGTCACTATTTTCTTTCACGAATCATACGATCTTGTACTGACCATGAGACGTGACTTCATGTGTAGAAATGTCTCATGGTTCACACCTTTCGCATTAACTATCCTTATCATCAGGGTCTCACATCAGTGAGTAATGCCTACAATTCAGAGGGATTCTAGCTGGATAACCTTTTCCTTATAGTCTTGTGGTAGATACCTCTCATTCATCTTTTCTATCAGTTATTTCTCGATTAACACTTGTTCTCTACCGATCGTGATGATATTAGCGTATCGAGGGCTAGGGGTCTTTTATAGGAATATTTTATTCTTCCTATTTTATAAGCTATGGTGCCACCCCTTTATTAGGCGATAGATTATCGTCTTTAAACGATAATAAAAAAAATAACTAGTCCGAATAGACAGAAGAAAATTTAGGGTTGTATATTGATGGGTCATGGGCCGTCTACGAAACTGGAGTCTACGGTAAATCATCTAGGGTTTAACTTAACATAACATTTGGAAATCATGCAACACTGTTTTAAACAGAAGAGCGTACAAATTTGGCAAAACTATAAAGACAATAAACTATTTGGATAAACTATAAATTGTGTGGTTGCCATTAGATCTGTAAGTTTACACCAATTATAATATTTACTTGTGTGGGAGTTATACCAGACCTTAGTAAAACTCTCAACCCTTAATCCAGGTAGAGGTACGTTGGATGCCTAGCCATAGAGGACTTGAGGTTGATGAATTGCCAAGGAAAAAAGCTCGGACTCCAATCATTGATCCAGAACCTGATTGCGGCATAAGTAAATCTGTAGAAAGAAGATGGGTAAAGAGAGAGACTCTTAACAAATAGAGAGAAACCTCAAGGGATAAACTCTATGCAATGTTCAACCCAAAATAAAAATTCTCTGGATACATAGCCTAAACATTCTGTAGATTACTGAGCAAAGTCCTTAGGCTTTACACTGGATAAGGAGTATTCAAGATATAACTAAACACACATGCAGGCTTTGTGGTAAATACAGGAAACTGCAGAACACTTATTCCTGAAGTGCGAAGTACTGAAGCAAAAACAATTACCTATAAATGTAGGATGATTCATCACATCCTAATGGAAGATTCATCACTTTGTGAGAAAATCTCCATCGTTTTAATTTAGCTTCGTTTCATTGCGGTTGTTAGTCTATAAGATGACTTTTGTTTAGTCTCATTGTATACCAGTTGGAAACACCAATACAATAGACCCACCCTAAACACAGGGGACGACCCTCTTAACCCTCCCCTAACATATTTTATTTCTTCTGTTAGTCTTTAGACACCAATGATAGAGCCATTATACTGTACTAACAATACAACCATATCAGTGGTGGCGTGTGGATTTTGAAATGGGTAGGTTTTGTAGGCTACTAAAAGATAAATTATTAGTAAAAAGAAATACATTAATAGTATATCTATATATTGGTGATTACTTACTAGTCTTACAATAATTAATTAACTACACTAAAAACATTGCACAAACTTTCTCACTAACCTTAAAACCAAATAAAAATGACTCTCGTCAACAAAATGTCATGTCGGTTTTTTTTATCCAAAAACTGAAAATGAACCATTACACTTTGAAAAATGTGTAAATATTGAAATAAACTTGCTTCTCTTATTCCATAACACGTCCTCAGCGTAAGTCGTATTGATTGAAATCGAACTTCTAAACCTTCAGAGCCTCAATATACTGGCCTGACATTCCCGAGTTATCCTAGCTGGATCTACACCTTTTTTTCATTTAGTGTTGGATTAGATCCCTCTCATCATTCCGAGCTCAACCAACTCTTGTTATGTTACGACCCTAACGCTAGTAGAGTGTTGGAGAGCTAAGTGACTAAGTGTTCTTTATAAGACGAAGATAACCTAAACATCTCTCCCGCAGCGCTGCAGCGGAAATATTTAGAAGCGAAGCTTACTTTCTGGGTGTCCCTCTTATTATGCTATAGCTACTTTTGGCTGTTGTTGAAAATAACAAAAGAAACGTTTCATCCAATACATTCCACAAATAATTGAATGAATTAATATTTTATTGCTCCTTATATACATCTTACATTTGAACTAATACATATCTTATAACTAAAGAATAGGAAAGAAGTAAAATATAAAAATTGCTTAATTTAGTTATATGTAATAGAGATAATACAAGGAAACAATTGAACTACCTCGATGTTTTAATACATGTTTGAGGTAATGAGTAACACAGAGCAAATAAAAAAAAAAAGATAGATAGAAAAAATAACAAAAAAAGGGAAAAAACCAGCCAATTTGTAATCGTTTCTAAAAAATTGAAGTAAAGTACAAAAATAATATTCCTCCTACTAAATTTAAAAATTCGACAAATAAATTAATTGCAAAAACTGATTACTTCCCTACCGTAATTTGTTAACAATCATAACAGATTTAACTCATAGGTTCTTTTTGCAAGAGAATTGTTTTAATTCAACATAGATTGTTAAATTGGCTACATAATACATATTATAATCGGAAATTAATTATTTATTTTTCTATACATGCACTCATGCACACAAACACACAAACATATATATGTCACTGAAGTGCTTCCTTGTAGACATTTTTTTGTACTACCATTGGAAGAAATAAAGAGATCGGTACTTTCGCTGACTCGGGAGGAATTTTGGGAAAGTAAGCTACCAATTAAAAAAAGTCTCAAATTTTACCAGAGATTAACTTTCCATTATACAAATTGGGGGTTACCAATTTAAAAAAATCAAATCCCTATTTTAAATGAAATTTAGCACTTTTCCAAAATTGATTTCCATGTCATTTTAGAGCTTACAAGAATAAGGGGAGTTTCCCATTAAAACTTATTTGTACCCCCAACGGTTCAAAAGTTAGCTATAGTAACATTTTAGGTGGGAATCAATTAGTCTATTTGTACGCCTATCTAACGTTTAATTTTTTTTAACTTTAAGTGTCTGTAATTCCTAAAAGGCTAAAGAATAAAAATATACCCAAGAATAAAACATTCTTAAAATGTTGTTTTACACTTGAAAAACCGATAAAATACAGGGTTACCTTAACAAAATTCAAAGTTTGCCGCCATATTGGAAAATGGCGGCAATTTTTAACATTTTACAAAATGGATTTTTAAACTTCATTGAAAAGAAAGGAAGGTTCCCCATTTAAAGTACTCTACCATATTTATAATTCAAAAGTTAGCTATTGTAACATTTTAGTTGGGACATTTTAGTTAGGAACAAACAGTATACTTTCCTTGAGAAAGTGGCGAGAATCTGTTTGTTAACTTTAATTTATAGACTACTCTATTTTTATAAAATGTTTTTCAATATGGCAGATCAAACACTTTGAAAAAACGATTGTAGAGAGAATTATTCTTGACAAATTTGTAAAAACCAAATTATATCTTTTTGTAAAAACCAAAAACACCGTAACTGTTTAAAAATATACGATTTCGTAATTGCTCGGGCACGAATAGATTATTATTCTACTAGTCATTATACAGGGCTTAATGAGTGCTATCATAATACTTAACAAGCTCTATCTTACAGTACAAGGAGATCCTCTAAATGTAATACCCAAAAAGTTGGACATTATAGGAAATGCTAAATTGTGTTGGTAGATCAAGGAGTCTATTTTATTTTCAACATCGTAATTGCATATCACTACTATCTCTACGTCGATTAGATGTTTATATATTAAACAATCTCCACTCGCTTCGCTTGTGTCAATGTTTCGACACTAGCAGGCCTCGTAGGTTCACATATTTCAGGAAGCCTCCACTCGCTTCGCTTGTGTCAATGTTTCGACATTAGCACGCCTCGTAGGTTCACATATTTCAGGAAGCATCCACTCGCTTCGCTTGTGTCAATATTTCGACCCTAGCAGGCCTCGTAGGTTCACATATTTCAGGAAGCCTCCACTCGCTTCGCTTGTGTCAATGTTTCGACACTAGCAGGCCTCGTAGGTTCACAGATTTCAGGAAGCCTCCACTCGCTTCGCTTGTGTCAATGTTTCGACATTAGCACGCCTCGTAGGTTCACATATTTCAGGAAGCCTCCACTCGCTTTGCTTGTGTCAATGTTACGACCCTAGCGGGCCTCGTAGGTTCACATATTTCAGGAAGCCTCCACTCGCTTCGCTTGTGTCAATGTTTCGACACTAGCAGGCCTCGTAGGTTCACATATTTCAGGAAGCCTCCACTCGCTTCGCTTGTGTCAATGTTTCGACATTAGCACGCCTCGTAGGTTCACATATTTCAGGAAGCCTCCACTCGCTTTGCTTGTGTCAATGTTACGACCCTAGCGGGCCTCGTAGGTTCACATATTTCAGGAAGCCTCCACTCGCTTCGCTTGTGTCAATGTTTCGACATTAGCACGCCTCGTAGGTTCACATATTTCAGGAAGCCTCCACTCGCTTCGCTTGTGTCAATGTTTCGACATTAGCACGCCTCGTAGGTTCACATATTTCAGGAAGCCTCCACTCGCTTCGCTTGTGTCAATGTTTCGACATTAGCACGCCTCGTAGGTTCACATATTTCAGGAAGCATCCACTCGCTTCGCTTGTGTCAATATTTCGACCCTAGCAGGCCTCGTAGGTTCACATATTTCAGGAAGCCTCCACTCGCTTCGCTTGTGTCAATGTTTCGACACTAGCAGGCCTCGTAGGTTCACATATTTCAGGAAGCCTCCACTCGCTTCGCTTGTGTCAATGTTTCGACATTAGCACGCCTCGTAGGTTCACATATTTCAGGAAGCCTCCACTCGCTTTGCTTGTGTCAATGTTTCGACACTAGCAGGCCTCGTAGGTTCACATATTTCAGGAAGCCTCCACTCGCTTCGCTTGTGTCAATGTTTCGACATTAGCACGCCTCGTAGGTTCACATATTTCAGGAAGCCTCCACTCGCTTTGCTTGTGTCAATGTTTCGACACTAGCAGGCCTCGTAGGTTCACATATTTCAGGAAGCCTCCACTCGCTTCGCTTATGTCAATGTTTCGACCCTACCGGATCTCGTAACTATATAATAATCACATTTTCCTGGGAGGTCAGGATTCGAAATAATATGTTTGACAATAACTTCGCAAATTGTCATTTAAGAGATCTGGGGTTGATACCATTACACGGAGAATTGAAATCTAGACATTTTTATTTAATTCAGTGTGTTACTACAGTAGTTTAATAACACGCGAAATATAAACAAAATACTCTCCTAAAAACCCATCATTTTTGACATGTTTAATTAAAGTTTTATGAATTTAATTAATGAGCACATTTATACGAAATTTAATGTTCTTATCTTAATTTTCGTAGCAGCTATCATGGTTACGTACAAACGACGACGTACGGACGGGATGTCTAAAATCACGTTTTCGGTTCCCTGAAAACCATGAAATGTGAAGATCAGTCTAAAACGTAGGTCGAATATGTTTCCAATTACCAATTTACCCTACACCAGCTCGTGGTTTCTCCCCCTCCCCTCTAAATTGCCTGGACTAAAAAGTCTTCCAGTATCTAAATTTTACAACTAAATATGTTTTTACACGACGTATGTTTGTTGACACTTTTCCACAGTAACATTACAATCTCCTGTAAACCTTATACAGCTCTGCTAGATTAGAGATACATTATTTTAATGTAGCCTACAGAGACCAATGAAAACAATACATTTAAAGGTGCTTTACAACACACACAAAACATCCGAGAAGGAATATTTTAACAGTAGCTAGCAATCCGGTTGATCAGTGTCCATCGTACTAATTGCTCCTATTTTGTTTATTCCGCATTCAACGAGAACATTTTAAATTTTAAGTTGGTTTAGGACAGTCTATCTTTTTGCGACCTTTTAACCTGTCACAGGTGATTCAACACAGTGTCCTCTTGCCATTCAATCATACAACCAATAGGAATTTATAAACATTCCGACAATATGTCTTTAACCTGATACCATTGTGCTGGTATTAATGGTACTTCTACAGTTAATTATTAACAACAACAAATGGCTGTAATGGCGAAATGATAAAGAGATTCTCCCTTGTTGGCGGTAAAAAAGATATTTTTGACAGTACTTTTAGTAAATTCTCGACGTCAACAATAATTTATGATGTTCAAACGCAGTGGGATATTTTTGTACCATAATCTCCTCCTTTACTTTTTTACGGAATATTTTTTTGATGGAATATTCTCGAAAGCAATAAAAATAAACGACAAAATATTGCACAAAATCTCTCACATTCATCCGAAAACTAAACTTTTGTCCTTATTTTGTAAAGACAAAAAACCTCTTTGCCATCATCGCCTTATAAAAAAATGAAGATAACATAATAAAGACCCCTAGTCCTCGAATACTCTAATAATATCAGGGTCGGAAAAGAACAAGAGTTGGTCAAGAAACTTGATAGGAAAGATGAATGAGAGGGGTCTAACGCAAAACTACATGACAAAGTATAGATCCAGCTAGGACCCTCTGGATTGCCAAGCTCGTACTCATTATTAGGGGGCTCCTGAAGAACCCAAAACTACACAAATTGATGGGTGCCATCATAGGATTTACCCAGCTAAATCATACTATGTAATATTCGCAGGTCCTCTAGTCTATATGTAGGCTAATATCCAAAAGTTGGTCGTTTGGGCCTTGTAGGAAATGTTAAATTATCTTGATAGATCTAAGGGTCTTATCCAGTAAAGTTGGTTTAAAACCGTTTTCTGAATCTCGTAATTGTGTATATCACTACTTTTTATTATTTTTTTTTTTTATGTCGACTAGATTCTAATGGGCCTCTTAGATGTGTGTATATTAAACAGACTTCACTCGCTTCTACAGTAGATTTTAAAACTGTACAAAATGTTTGAGATTATAGGACAAGTAAAACTTTATCCAAAACAATATCTTTTTGAAATCTATATTAATGTCGGCCACCATTTGAAATATATCGATCGATTTTTAAAGTAAGGAACTTCTCTAATGGTTAGTAAAACCTAGTTTTCACATTCGGTTTGATAAATTTGGTTTATAATTGGGAACTCTGGACCGTTTAATACACTCGCTGTTTTTTGTTGTTGTTTAATAGAAAAAATTAATAGCTCATCATCGTCTTTTTAAAAAAGGAAGAAAGAGTATAAAATAAAAACCCCTAGCTTGCTCTCTGCGTCAGGGTCGGAGAAGAACAAGAGTTGGTCAGGAAAAACTTGATAGGAAAGATGAAAGAGAGGAATCAAAACCAAAACTACATGGAAAAGTGTGTATATTCAGTTTGGGTCCCTCAGGATTGTCAAGCCCATACTCAATAAATTGAGCCGCTTAAGTGGTACACTCACTAAATACATATATTTATAAAATCATATATATTATTATATCGGAATTCTTTTTTGGTGACAAATTTGGGAGCCAAAATATACAATGAAAATTTAAATGTATAAAAAATGGAAACAGTTTAATATTTCAAGAACTGCTTTAGATAGAAAAATGTTCGACCTTTCATTTTAAAGCTCTTAACCCGTGAAGACGTACCATCGTGGTTTACAGCTTTAAAATGAGAGGTCAAACATTTTTCTATCTAAATCAGTTCTATATTAAACCATTTCCATATTTTGTACACACACACTGCCATAATATAATTATGTAGGCTATACTTTTTGAAGGTTGGAGCAAAAAAAAAACAAAGAAAGTTTATTTATATGTTAATTTTTTGTTTGGTGAAATAATATATCAAAGCCGTTCGACAAATTCATTTTCCCAGAATATATAGATGGGATTTAGTGGAGGGAATAGCATTTCAAAATGAATATTGGAGTTTTAAGGCTTTGTAGTATTTTATTACATTTAACTTACAATAATAAATAATATATCAAATGAAAGAGCAAATCAAACAGTTTTTCCTACAAGTGTTCAATGTGAGCACCATTCGTTATTCGGTACACATCGAGTCAATATGTATTTGGTTCGTCCCAAACTTTGATCAGTGTGTCTGGAGTAATTGTTGCAACAACTGCTTTAATCCTGTTTCTTAAGTTGGATAAGTCAGCTGATAGAGGAGGCACATACACATCATCCTTTATGTCTACTTAGGTGAAATATCGATTCGTCACTGAAGACGACGACACGATCCAAAAAATCTTCATCGTCATGGAGCAACATATCGTTTGCAAAGTTGTCACGTAAACCGTAGTCTGTAGGCTTTGGAGCTTGTAACAACTGCAACGATAAGGATGTAGTTCTAAACGTCTCTTTAAAATTCTCCTCATAGATGTTACTGGAATTGCTAATTCTCGAAATGAAAGACTCTCTCACTCGTTCAACACGTTCTTCAGTCACTCTTGGTAGTCCCTTACTCTTCCCTTTGCAAAGGCAGCCGGTGTTTTCAAACTGATACCATCTACGGATATTATTATCACTTGAATGATTACATTTGAACTTAATACGGAACGCACGTTGCACTATAACTAAATATTCAGTCCTTGCAACTTGTAAAACAAGAAAAGCTTTCTGTTCACTAGTCACCTCTTTGCTACTAACGTTTTCTAATTCTAACAGAAGACAGAGGTGTACTAACAAAACTGTTTGAGTAGCTCTATCATTTGATGTATTATTTATAATTGTAAATGAAATGTAATAAATACTACAAAACTTTAAAACCCCGATATTCATTTTGAAACACTCCTTATTAAAAATTCTGTAAGTACATTATTTTTAACATACAATTAATGACAAAAATTAAGACATAAAACTGTTTAATTTTCTACACTGTGACGAGTAAAACGTTGTGTAAAGTGTTTGGTAAATTATTGTTCACTCTCTCAAGAAAGATTTCTCCGAACCAGCTGTCATTGTATTAACCGACTAATGGCCTAAACATATGGCCTTAATGTTGCGTAATAAACATATTTTGTAGTTTTCATTGTAAGTGGTCTGCCAGTTTAATTTGCATTATGTACTTGGACTTGATAAATTGATTTGAAACAATTTGGCTGCGTCATTCTTTTCGTTAGGATTAATATTATTAAGAAAAGCTTGAAAGTTTCCCTGGCTGCAGCTACTACAGAACAGTACAGTAATAATAGTTTAAAATTTCTCTCGAAAAGAAAAACTGTTGGTGTGGATTAACTACGAGAAGTTTTTCAAAATATTTCCAATTTAAGAAATCGACAAGTCCTGAGTTTTACGAGAAGGAGCTTTTTGGAGTGTAATAGAATTTTATAATCCTCTCTTAAGTTCGAATTTTACGAAAAAATGTTCCAAACTACTTTTAAAGCTAACCAAATTTCCTGTATTTTTGTTTCTTAATTGTTTCGATTTTATTAAAATTATCGGAGTTGAAACAACTCCCACATTGCGCTCACGATTTTTATACGATTTAATTGTTAACAGCCCTAGAAATGTCGGAAGTATTGAGGAAGGGACACAGACGTTAATTGGACTACGAAACAGGAAAAATAAAAATATCAAGCGTGTGTGTATATAGGGACAGTTATTTTTATAAAGTCGAAGTCTTGTAAAGTAAACAAACAGGCGTGTGAAATTATAAGGATCCTTGATTTTACCTACAGACCCTAATAAAGAGAAATCAATGAAAATGCAATCTACCTTAAAATGGTTATTCAATTGGTTTTCTCAGAGCTCACAATAAATGCTTCTCAAACTAATATTCTATCCTACGCAATTTATCATAGAGTGGTTAAATTGTATTCTTTGTACAAAAACTATAATACTGTATATGATTTCGCACACTGCAATTTAATTAATTATTTTTTAGATTTGTAGGTCACGCTGTGTTCAAGGGAGGCGAGGGGGTGATATCTGACATTTTAAATTTATCCTAGCGCCAACTTATTTTATTTATTTTTTTCCCCATCAAATAAACATACATATTAATAATCAGAATAACTTCTAGTTTTATTTGATTACTCAATATTGTTTGCCCCTTAACTATCACCAAGGTTTATATTTATGCTATACCTGAGATAAAAGTTTGAAATATATTAGATTTATCGTTTTGTCTGCGTAGAAGAGTCGCGACACAGACACGCGCGTGAAATTATAATGGATTTTGGTTTTACCTACGGACCCTAAAAAACTATGATAAGTTGCTTTAAAATACATCCTTTTTAAGAAATCGATAAATAGTAAATGTTTCAAAGAGTTACTTTTTAATTAAGGTTTTAAATAAATAATTGTAAAGTAAACGATATTTGCATGAGTATAATACTAAATTGTAGAATATTTTATGATCTTTAAAAGTTGTCTGAAACTATATTTTCGTAAAATTCATACTTCAAGAGATAATCCCAAAATACTATTTTTGAACACTTTAAAAGCGACCTTTTTTGAGAAATTTATTTTTGGAACACTTTAAAAAAAATGTATTTATTTTTATCATCTCCATTGTAAATTTTGACTTTAGGATGAAATTATTGATGTATATTAAGTGACCATTTGCCATCATTTGTGTCTATACACGACGTTTCGAGAGTATGAATCAACTGCCGTTATCACTTAATAATCATAGAATAAGAGAAATGTGGTAAACGTTTAGGGTCGTGTTGGAAAACTAAAACTACTAACCCGTAAAAGCTACCCTGGGCTAGAGCTAAGCCCTGGCAGTGCAAACAACTAAGACTAGATAGAAACGTAATCAGGAAACCCGTATTTTGATACTACAAGCTACAATTAATTAATTGTTAACTAACTAAATAACGGTTCTGTGAAGGAGCCTCGACTCGTATTGGTAACTGGGCTCTGCCAGATCTAACTATACAAATATTACAATTTCTTATGAAGTCAAGGTTCGAAATTAAATTTTTGAAAATAACATCACCATTTATCATAGGAGAACGGTGGGGTTGGTACCATTGCAAGCAGAATTGAAATTCAAATAGTTGCATAATTTAATGTGTTATAAGTTGAATAACATACGAAATATAAACAAAAAAACTGTTTTAAAATGGCCACCATTTTGAGGTTTTTAATTTGATTTTTTGATTTCAATGGGGTTTTCTATTAGCGCACTATAGTCTTCTAATTTCATGTTCCTGTCTTAATTTTTGAAGCCGCTATCGGCTTTACGTACAGATAACAACAAGACGGACGGACAGCATGAGAGAGTTTCCCATGAAACGTAAAGAACCGTTAAAAAACGGAGATATTATTTACTATCACCAAACAGTATACTTCGTTTACTGGATAAATTAATAACGTTAAATTTTGATGCCATGTTCAATTCGGCTTAAATACTTAACATCAGTTAAACTTAAAGATTACAAAATACATTAATCACTTTAAATATAATAATTCAACTAAGTTTAAGAGAGAAGATTTCGTTGTAGAGTATAGCCATAGCCTATAAGGAGAATGAGAAGGCGGGGCAGAGAAGCACACAAATCCCAGCTACGGCTACGACCGGATATAAACCCTACTTAGACACAACTTAACGATGTTTCCCCGAATAAAGAACAAAGTTTCTATTCGCTCTCCTAAATGGAATCGCACGGAAAGCGGAAAAAGCTTGTTATTTATTTTCCAAGGGGAAGCGTCATGACTTGCACCATCCAGTCTTTACATCAATTTAGCCAATAACGACCGGGATAAAGTCTTGCAATTTTACTTCCGGACTCTACAACTTCAATTGTTATTGTTATATGCACTTAAATCTTGAATCAATTGCATTTACAATTTGAATTTGAACCCATTTAACGCCTTCTAAAAGTAAACTGAGCTAAGAAATTGCACTAATTTCTTCACATTTTCATCCACAAAAAATAATATTCGTCCCATTATCTCCTGTAACTGTTTCTAGTCTTATATGCGAGACCCTCGGGGGCTCATGGTGAGCAAGAATGTGGCAAGTTGGATCTACACCGTTCTTGTGGAGTCCTCTCTCTCATCTTTCCTCTCAGGTCTCTTTTGACCAACTCTTGTTCTCTTCTGACCCTGGCGTTATTAGAGTATGCTAGGGATAGGGGTCTATTTCGGCACGGTAATATTTCGGGAGCTGATTCTAGAGCAGAAAATGTTTATATTAACATAATTCCAAAATCACTTCATTTTCCGCTTGCCGGCTATTAGAAAAAACACTATATCTTTGGAAGTATATTATATATTGAGTAAAGATGTGGTATATGGATTATTTATGTAAACTTTTACCACTATAGCAGAAAACCATGACCTTATTTCTAAAATGATGGACTTTTTTGTAAGTCTAAAGATAATCAAGTTTTCCACAAAAAACAACTAAATTCCTACTAAAATTAGTTACATAACAAGACCCAAAATTAGCCTAAGCCAAAATATTATGGTATTATGTTAATATAAGCCATCACTTAGAAATGTCCCAAAAATGAAAATGTTTCTCGAAACAGTTTTAAAATGGCGACTGGTGTTTTAATACTAATTTTAATACTTTATTGTTTTGTTTTTTGTCGACAACTCGGTAGGTTATCCTTTGATCTAAAATATATATATTTAGCTTTTTGTTAAAACAGAATATCTTTTGTGTCATGTAAATATTTTGAGATATATTCAATATTAAACATTTTAAACGTCAGCCATTTTGAAAATGTATAAAATAAAGTCTTGGTTTTGTGGAATATCGATAAAAGTTTTCATAAATAATGCGTGTACTTATACTTCCAAAGGTTTTTTGTAAAAAAAACACAAAATTGCCAACAGACTGAAAACTTAGCATTCTGGACCTACGTTTATATAAACATTAATATCTCTAGAAATATTGCCTTGCAATTTTGAACCACCCTGTATTTTGTTTATTTAGGTTTTTATTTTATGTATGGATTTGTGAAAAAGTAAGTACAGGAAGGAGTGGGGTTCAAATCTCACTTGTACAACTTTTTATAAAATTTATAGATTTAGTGTTTGTTTAATACTCAACCTCTGAGGATGGTAACTATGTTACTGAAATGTACATAAGGTAGAATAAACATAACTATACAGTTTTTGTGTTGTTAGTGTTTTTTGTTGTGGTTTTGGGGTTAATCCTTTCCTTTATTGTATATTCACCTCAGTGCTCTAGTGATTCTATGATAAAAATGTTTGTTCATAGTTTGTTTGAAAATTCAATTTGAAGAAAACTTAAATTAACTTATGGAATAATCTTATCTAAATATTACCTGAATCGAAAAATATTTACGATACTTTAATGATGTGAATGTATCATTAATTTAATTAGTTTTAAAATTATTATAGATCTATAACAAACAAAGAACAAGCCTATGGGCATGACAGTTCCCCCTCTCCATTCCTTCTTAGTGCACTGCTGTGCTTCACCGGTTTATCCTTTCATTCAACTCTACTGATCTCTGGTTTGTTGTAAGAAATTATGTTCACTTTTCTTTTATCCTCTTGTATTTTGTATGAATAAAAAATAAATCTTGAATGTTTTCTCTTTTCAGCAAACTCGAGATTTTTTCGGCAGAGTTGTAGAAAATTCATTAGCAGAGGATCATCAGAAAGGTAAAATATATTCGGGATCTTTAGGTGTTTAAACTTAATAATATGGTAAATATTTTCGAATGGCCCTAAATCACTTTGTGCGATATAAATAGTTTTCCACTATAATAATATCGGAGTAGAAACGCTTTAGCTATGCGAGAGGGAGGCAACCCCAAGAACAACTTCTGTTCTAACCTCAAAAACATCTGCTTACCAGAAAATTATTCTAGTTAACATCATTGATATTTTTACTTCTTGAATATAGTTCAATATAATACAACATTCACAAAAAATCACACATAATAAATGTGTTACTCGTATACATTTTTAGCTTTTAGCTTTGTAGATGGAACAAGTTTTGTGTTTTAAGAAAGGGTACGATTTCAGCTAGTTAAATATCCTCTCCACCCCTCAAAAAAGTGGGGAAATAAGTGGGCGTCACTCCAGCTTGATGTGGACCAAAACCAATATGTGTGCTCGTGAATTCGTCTATATACACAATAAACGATAGACAAATTTTCTCACATGCTGAGCAAATTATTTGATTTTGTTACAAAATTATCGCAAACTGTATTTTTTCTTTTTTTAATATGTGGTTCCGATCATACGTACAACTTTAAATTTCGCCAATATTTTATCGAAATTGCTTAGAATGACAGGACGGCGCTCACGTTATTCTTTCTTTATTGGTGTCTACCGAATCGAAATTTGTTTTCGTAATGGACACAAATAAGTTTTATTTGGGTTTTTAGTAACTACTATTTAGCAAAAACGTTACCACATCGAATTTATAAGAAATTATAATTTTGACATAAGTTACCGTTAAATGAAGGGGGAAAAAATTATTAATATGTTTTGTTTATGATACAATCTTGTTGAGCACTGTGGTGAAATTCACAATAATGATTCGAATTTACCCCTAACTACAATCACTATAAACTTTAAAATAAATTACAATTATTTGATTAATTGTTCTTTATTTATTCTTTGCACTAAATGCCCTGATGTACATTTCGATAACATGGTTATCATCATCGGAGGGTCTTGCTTCTAAACTAAATCTAAACTTACATATCTACTAATATAAATACTACTAGAATAAATAAAGAACAACTAATTAATCAAATAATTGTGTTTTATTTTAAAGTTTCCAGTGATTGTGGTTAGGGATAAATTCGAATCTTTATTGTTTTGTTTATGTAAATGCTCCATTTTACCAAAATTTAATGAATTTGAAGAAATCAAAATTTAAAGTTTTGATCTTATGGGAGCTTCTTAAGCTTTGAGTTACCTCCATCTCCCCCCAAAAGTAATACTAGTGATTTGACCAAAATATGCTCATGTACCAAACACTATTAAAATCGGATATTTAAATTTGTTCACAGATGGAAATACTTTGTAAACCTATTTTTTTGAGTCATGGAATTCTTAAAACTGTTACATTTTCAATTTTTTCTTTTTCAAGTAATTAGATGACGATATTGTTCTTATAATTATAATTTATGTCCTGTCATTTGTGTAAATAAAAATTACATTCGACGTTTCGAGAGTATGATCAACTCTCATTATCAACTGATAGACTTTTTAACAAAACAAAAAATGAGAACCATGAATCGAGTCAATGTAGCTAGTAGCCTAGGATTATGATAGGAATTAAAACTAAAGAGCTCTCACCTTGTGCACTAGAGTTTTCAGGTTCGACCCTAGTAGGTGCTTAAAAATGTTGTGTGTTGTGACAGCATCGTGTGAAAAAATGGCGAATCTACCACGAAAGCTAAATTTACAGCTGACAACACATCACCCGATTTTTAGTATAAAATAATTTCTCCTTTAAAAATTAATTTTTAAAATCCCATATCCTAATTAATTGTCCTTAAACTAAGTGTTGGTGAATCAAAATGCTTGTAAAATTCAAAACAAAAACTTTGGGCTTATGTAATAGATAATTTATCAATAAATATTCACCAGTGCAATCTTAAATAATAAATAAATCCTGCAATGCAATTGATTTGAACTTTCATTTGATTATTCGCTACCAAAGTTACTACCTATAATCCTTACTGTTGCATCCATGCAAAAATTTATCTATAGCCTATATATATATTGCATGCACCCCAAGGTTTGTGTTTTGAATTTTACAAGCATTTTGATTTTTTTTTTAAATTCACCAACACCAAGTTTTAGGACAATTAATATATGGGATTATGAATATTAATTTATAAAGGAGATATTAAATATACTTAAGTCCCTTTTAAAAGCTTGTTAAAAAACTTATTTCTTTTTAGTTTTTTGAGATAAATTTTTATTTCTCCTGGATCTTTACATATACAAGGTAGCGCCTTTAGTTATGTTTTACTGAGGTTATTATAATGTTTTGTTTACCTTGTGTGTGTGTGTGTGTGTGTGTGTGTGTGTGTGTGTGTGTGTGTGTGTGTGTGTGTGTGTCTGCGCGCGTGTGTGTGTGCGTGCGTGCGCGTGCGTGCGTCTATACCGTAAAAGTAAAATTATAAGTACTGTATTTCAATTTCAAAATATATTGTAAATTATTTCTTGTAATTTGTAAAACAAACATAATAATGTAGCCTATTATTATCAGTGTACATAACTGAAGAGAGTACATTTTTTTTGTAACTTTTAAAAGATTATTTTTTTAATTACTGCAACATATCAAGTAGTTACTGATGATGGTGACATTGTCAATGAAACGTGTTTACAATTGTATTGTTCGATTTGTGGGATTCGCATGTATTTTATTATTATTTTAAAGTTTTTACGCAAATCATATACTTCTTAATAGTTATATTGGGAAAACTATTTTCTAGCTAAGTTACTGGTTGGACTGGCGCCTTCAATGTATCGCGACAGCACCCGCATGACAGTAATATTCACAGGTTAGGCTGTCCTATATGACATACTGAACAGTGAACGTGGAACCTAAAGTAGATCAACCGTTCTACTACATTTTCAAATTTCTACTATTGCTCCATGATCTACTTGTAATTCTTAAATATTAAATTTTCAATAATTTTAGTAAAAAAATCAGTAACCTAACGATAAATTATTGAATATAGTTAGGAAAAGAATCATTACACCATTGTGTGTAATTTTTATTGTTATAAGAATAAAGCCTACATAAGACGATAATATTCAGCCTTATCATCCCTCAGTAAATCTCATCTTCCAACATTCCCTAACCTAAGATACAATTCATATTTGTATTACACAATCAATTTGGCTCAATATCTAACTTTGTGTAACGACAATTCCCATCCAGCTACTGTACAATACAAAGTCAATATTATCTTTGTTAAGTGTTTGTACCATCCAATGTTGGAATGTGTTTAATTTTCCGCCCGATTTGTACATTACATTACAATTAATACTCCATTTTGATTGCAACAGAATGAGAGAGAGAATGGGGAGTAGCGATGGCGGTTGTTTGTTTTTCCTAATGAGATCTCCCTCTGTAAATTATCTACGTTTGTCACAATACAATCGAGTCACGAGAAATATTATAAAGTTTCATCTGATGTCTCTTGTTAGTCCCAGATTTGTTGGCATTATTTCATTCATCACAAACTTTGAGCTGTGATGGGCTTTTTGTAAACATTGTCACCGCCACTATCAAACCACAACACCCCCTCTCTCTTCCACTTTTCCCTGTCATTAAATCCCCTTCTGTTATGAATGCATTGCACAATAGGACATTATTTTTCAATACATTAATTTTTAATGCTGTGTTAAACTTGTAGACTTTTTTAATTTTAATGAATGACATATAAATATTGACATTTTTAACCTAGATTTTTTTCAGAAGGTTGGATTTAATTTTGTTTACCCTGATAAAAAATTTACTTCCGTTTTTGACATATATTTTTAATTTTTGGTGATACATCCGTTTAAAATATTAAGAGTTCTTGATTCCATTAAAAATCCAAAGCTCAAGCCTAAAAACAAAACAAAATTACTGTTACTACTAGATTTTATTCTATCTATGAAAATTTGGTACTAATCCACATAACACTAATACTTACAATTCCAACTATCTCAAAACAATTTTTATCAAATTTTAGTCAAATGTATTCTTTAACAAGACAAATCATATTATTGATATTAGCCTATTTTATTCTGACATTTGCCATCATTTTCATGGTTCGTAGATAAAACCAAGGACCCTTATAATTTCACGTGTGTGTCTGTCTCCAAGACACAACCCGTCTACACAGACAAGACGATAAATGTTATATATTTCAAAATTTCCATTCATTTATCGCTCCTTGCAGACGTCTCTCTGCCGATGTATGACTCTCCGGCAACTTCGTCCCAAGTTTTATCGTCGATAATTCCCTGCTTAGTCTGACCACGATCTTATCCAAGCTCTAGTTTAGATACTCCTGACCCTTCCATAATACATTTGGTAATTACCCAACTTTCTGCATCATGTCGCAATTATTATTCTTTATACTTTGGCAACTTTTGTCTGGACTTATAAAAATGTGACAACCTTAATATTAAAATAATCCTAATATTAGCTTAAATCCTAACAATATGGAAGGGGAAATAAATTTGTATTATTTAATTCTTTATTTAAGATATTTTTTGAAGGTTAACTCAATTTCTTTTTTCTTTTTTTTTGTTAAATTATACAAGAACATATTTATGTTAATCATGAATTTATTATAATATTATATGCATAATGAATAAATTTGGTTAATTTTATGTTTTTATGAGTTATTTTATTTTATTTTTTTTTTCAGCCAAAACTGACGAGATTGTTAAAAGTGATATCTGGTTTCACTTCAAGGAGGGCTTCAACAATGCTGTCCGTCGTTCCGTTGACATGAAGGATCTTTACTGATTTTCGTGGAATAATGTAAATAATATAATATTTGTGTACAGTGTATTTTGTTAAGTGAGTGTGTAGTTTATTTACTACACCTTTTTTTCTCTCCTTAAGTATGCATCTCCTTGACCATTCCTTCTGACATACGCGAAACTAAATCCTGAAATTCTCACCATTGTAGCCGTGTTTAGTTGCTTTGTAATTAACGTTATAATATTTTTATCAAAAGAGTATTCAATTTTGTCTTGCCCCACAGCTGTGGGAGTTGTGGCCTGTATTTATATTGAGATCAATATACTGACCATCTTTTAGAGATGGATGTAAATACCAGAAATGTTATGCGTGTGTTAATGTACAGAGTGAATGGCGGGAAAGTGGATAAGAAGCTCTGTAAGCTTCCCAATACTACGGTTCAGTTCATTTGAGTGGAGTTTCACGATATTAAATTTTTTCACTTATTTTATCTCACTTTTCAAATTCGTTGACTTCAGGTAAATGTTATTTTTTAAAGTAGGAGGTCTACAGCAAATTTTATCTCAATGATTAAAGAATTTGTCTTTATAGGTGAACCAAAGCTGTGACGTTTGTGACCAAATATTGTGTAATCCATTTAATATTGCACGACACCTTATTCCTCTCGGGGCCTTAGTGAATCTCGACGGAACTTAACTGGATTTTTTTTTTTTTTTCATGTAGATCTCTCTCTTACATCTTTACTATCAGGTTGCCCTTGACCAACTTTTGTTTCCTTTTGACTCTCACTCTATAGAGTTTTCGAGGGCTAGGACTCTTGCGACCTTTTTTAAATTTTATTTATAAGGGATAATGAACGAGAGATTATTGCCTTTAAACAACAAGAAAAACAATCTTTATTATTTTCTGTACCTTTGTTACGTCCTATAATGAGTAATATATATATATAAGCTTTGCTGAATTTCCCCCGAGCACTTAACGCCAAACGCGACCCTACCCGCCCTACCTTAATAATTTCCCGTAAAATGCTCAAAACATCTGGGATTGTGACTCCTCACTGTAAACGAGCACTTGTTTATTCTACTTGATTTGAGAAAGTGATGAAACAGCTAAGCTTATAAACAATATTGCATGACAATATTTGTAAATCTAAATTACGAGTATATAGAGCTAAAACATAAAATAATAATGCAAACAACACACATGAAATATATAAAATTACACTGTCATCCACACAACTACGATTTATTATCCAAACAATTGATAATTGTTGTCAAATAGCTTCGCATAAATCACAGATGAGTTACATTAAATATTTGTTAGCCTGCTCGCAATATATAATGTAAAATTTCATTCAGTTGATAGTGGAAGCTGGATTTTCAAAATAAATCTGGTTATCTAGCGTAAATCCACCTGTCAACGAGTGAATGCGCTGTTCTTATTGAAAATTCCGGTTTAATTCTGTTCCAATGACAAAATACAAAACAAATCTAACACGATTAGCTCGTGTGGTTTGCTCTTTGTACGCCACATTAGTGATTCCGTTTCCCATATATAATGTTCTACCATCACAGTTTCATTCTTCGGACATAATTATCAGCCCTCCCTTTATATTGCTTATTGTACTACAATATTTAACGGGTGTACGCTACGTTTTGATGTATCCTCTTTTTATACCTCTTTGTTGATGGATTTATATTGCAATCACCACTGTGGTGACGATTGATATCTGAGACTATGAAATGTCCACCGATCCTAATGATTGGCACCATTATTTTTCAGGGTTGAACAATATATACTTTTAACTTGGCTTCTAGTTCATCTAGAAAGCTATTGGATACAGCGTTTAATAGTTCCTTAGTGAAACTACGTACGAAGTCTATTTCAAAATACAGGATGTTCCAAAAATTGTGTTGTTACAGTAGTCCTATATTGACCAAAATGTAATACATATATTTTACTGATAATTAGGTTATTATTTGTCTGACCTACAACAGAAATGAAGGTAGCATCGTATTAGTGATAAATAGAGCAAAATTTGTTTCTTGTAAATATTTTGAAAAGTAAATGGTTTTCGAGTTATTAGGCATTCAAAATTTAAAACAGCAGCCATTTTTAAATTACAAAATAGTCTTGATTTTTGGTACGCTGGTAAAGGGTTACATAAAATTCTTTTACTAAATCTATACTCAATTTCAGTTATAGATTTCTTTTAAAAACACAAAAAGGCCGACAGACGGAAAATAACCATTTACTGGAACGTTTTTGTTTATTTTTACAACCATAACTCGTTCAAACCTGCACGTACATAATGACTCACCCTGTATTTATAAATCACAATAGATTTGTACATAGCTTCTAAATAAACATATAGCTTGTTACGGTATTGAATAGAATGGTATGCTTAATATATTTGACATGGACCCGTGCAAAATGAGGATGGTACATACAAATGCAGAATTGATCTAAATAGTAGAGTGAGAAGAGAGACCTTGAAAGAATTGATATGGCGGTGAGGATGTACAGCAGCTGTTGTAGTACGTAGCCTACTAGGAGTAAAATAGTGAAGGAACCAATTTCCAATGCTGTACTATTCATTTCTCCAGTTCTTTTAATTAAAGAAATTTAGTTTTCATTGTCGAACTCGATCTTGGTTTGACATAAAACTCGCACAAGCAAGATTTGACAATACCGAAGTATACGAAACTTAGTGTTCATAAGGCAAAGATTAATAGTTATTATTTTTGTGTTATATTATTTTACGACTTGTAAGGTTTAAATTTATGATATTTGCGACCAACAAACAAATAAAAATTAGATTTTTTTTTTGTTGTTTCGTCTAAATAAGGTTATAATATAGATAAACAGCTTTTTTAAATATTTTATTTAAGTTTCTATTGAACCGAGACTCATTTTACAATGAAAATATTTTTTGTCATGAAAGAACCGATATAATGTAAAGATATTGATCGGTTAAATAAATTACATTTTGTTGGAACGTGTATTTTTGAACGCAGTTTCTCTACTGGTAGTCAGCTATCAGTCACGTGAGATACAAAACATATTCCACACTTTTGTACTCTGCTCGATATATGAAGTTTGTTTTAATGGTACTAATTAGCATAAGAAGGAATATATATATATATATATATATATATATATATAATTATTTTTTATTGCGAAAAGGCATTTTAGAAGGTAGGGATCTGTTTCTAAAAATTTTCTAATATTAAAAAGGTATTAACATTTTGACAATCAAAAAAATATGTTACCATTACGGAATAGGGGCCATAAATGTAAACAAAATAATTAAGTCTATTACATTTTTCTTCATCTTGACAAAGCTGATTAATATACAAATTTTATAGTGAATCAGTATAAATGTGTTTTTAAACGATTTACCGCATGTTCAGTTTCTCTAATCCAATTTTTTTTTAAACTCAAAACTTTCCATATTTAAATGGAAGGTGAACCAAACAGTAACACATTTTACAGGTCATAAAACACAAACAAATTTTAAACTTATTTAGTGTTTAAAAAGTTTTTTTAATACTTTCATTTTGGAATAACAGTCTGAAAGTTTGATTTTTTTTTAAATAAAACAATCGCTAGATAATTTACAAAATTGCAAAATTCGGCTGTCACTAGATTTTGTGTAAGCCTAGTGTACAGAATGAACAGACTAAAGCAAACTTGAAATAATTTAAATAAATGTTTTATTCTCCTAATATTGTGGTAATTTTATAACTCTTACAAAATCGCATCTTTTACTTCCATTCTTATACTGTGAGGGTTATTTTAAATCTAAAATGTATTTGTCTTGTAATGTAATGACATGTTTTTGAATGTAGGAGTGAGGGCCAGCCGACTCAAATACGAGAGTAAGCCAGGTAATTTTATGTTTGGCGGAGCGAGGGATTCCCAGAATGGTTTATTCATTGTTATATTCTCTGACTCAATATAATAACCTAATCTCTTTGTCACTATAACCACTAATCTAATCATATTATTTTTTATATATTTTCCTAAACTGTATGTGGTGATTCTTGCAACGGTTAATCATTTGTGTGTACCAAAAATTACACTTTCTCTCGAGTCTTGGCATCTGCCTACTCAAGTGGAGATTAACAGGTGTCATTATAAAAGTGCTGCTCCTCCTTCCGTTTTTCCAGTTTATTTCGTTCCGATTTGAAACTTTTCAGATGTTGCCGTTTTGAATTATTCAAATTTCGGCTTAGAGACAAGTTTAACTTCTGAGAAGCTAATATCGCTAAACATGTCGCTAATTCTTCATTTTCTCTCAAATATCTTTTACATTAATCAGTTTAGCTATTATGACGGAGGTACACGTACAATTTTTTTAAAAATAAATTTGGGATTTTTATTTGTTCTGTATTCTTAGTCTCTCTGTATATACATGTATATACTATTTACTATTCTGTATAAACCAAAGACCATGATACATTTTCACTTTTCTGTGAAACTGCCAAAGTAACATTTTTAGAGGAATGTCTGAGATTAACTTTTTATTGTATTTGACTTAGTTGAAGAGTGTGTGAGAAAGTTAGTCCAGTGTTTATGTATCGTTGATTCGAAATTTGTCAATTTTGATCACATCTCGAGATATAACTCAAAATTTGGATCTAGCTGCCAAAAAACCAGAAATCAACGCAAAAAATAATAATATAATTTTCTCCTTCTGCTATAATTTCGAGGATTATAATTCACTAGTATTTTTGACCACACGTTCTTACTAATTCGCGTCACGTGTCTTTACTATACAGAAGTTGCCTTTGTTCGATCTTCTCAGTTAAAGTAAAACTTACAATTTTTATTTTCTCCAATGGTTTTCATCATCTTTTGCTAAAATGTAGTATCTAAAGCCCTAAACTAAACGTTCCCATCTAAATGAACCCTTGGGCACTGACGTAAAAGGTCGAATTTCAAAATTGGCACAAGCAAATGGATCGAATTTCGAAACAAATTCATTAAATTAATTAGGCTAATAATTTTGACTAGTAAAATGTAATACTGTTTTAGGAATTTGGTAAATATTAAAATGAATCTGTCGTTGGATTTATTTTGGGTTTTCCAATTTACTCAAGAATCTTATTTCGTTTTCTTTTATAGTTTGCCACATTGATTTGGGCTATAAACCTTCACATTTTACTAAAATTTGGTCTGCATCGCCTCCGTCAATTTTGAGAAATTCCATATTTATGACCCCGACCATTGCTCATTTCTTCTTTTCAACTGATAAATTCCGTAGTTTTTGGAACCCCGACGACCAACGCGTTTTCCTTAGGTCCATAGCGACTACACTTTAGCAAATGTTTAAGTACCGGTACATCGTAATTTTGATTTCATGGCAGCTACCTTCAGATTTGAGTTTTAGGGAAAATAGGACACAATTAGATATGCTCAAAATTTGGTAAATCACTATCCGCTTGTTTAGTTTGTATAGTCAACAATCAAACATTACTTTATTAATATGAAAACCTTAAAACAACAATTTCCATAAAAAAATCAAAATCGATGTTTTAACATCACATTGGAAATATTTCTAATTCCAAATTTAGAAAATAACATCTCTTAACACGAAGTATAGGATAGGTTTTGGTAATATAGTAGCGACCTCCGTTTTTGACTGATATTCACATTCATGGATTCGGGAAATCGAAAAAGTTATTTTTCGATATACCGACATCCATTGTAGTTGTAGTCTGTCTGTACGATAAGAGCCACAAAATTTAAAATATTAACATGAAATTTGGAATAAGGGACTCGTAGTGTGCCCATATAGAACCCTATTAAAATTCATAACAATGGAATTTAAAATGTCGGCCAATTTAAATAGTTTGTCTATATCTCGTGTGTTAACACACTAAATAGATACAAACTACAGATTTCATGGTACCAACCTCACAGCTCTACGATGATAAATAACGAAGTTATTGTCAAAATTCCCAAATGGAGGCTCCTTAACAGGTTCTAGACCGAAAAACTGACACGAGCGAAGCGAAATACAGAGTGTTTCGGAACTCTTGTCGGATATTTTAGGGTGTTGTTCCTGAGCTTGAAGTTAACAGAGCGAGCATTCATTTGTTTGAAACAAGATTTGTTGTCTGTCTGTCCGCCATTTTGAATTTTGTATAAAAAATATATTTCTGGAAGTAAATTAGATATAAAGTCCAAATTTGGTATAAACATTTTTGATCAGTGTAGCAAAAACTAAGACCTTGTTTTGTATTTATTTAAATGGCTACCGCTTAACATTTTTAACATTGAAAATGTGGAAAACAGCTAACTTAAGTGATTAAAACGTTTCTCGTTTGGTCTATTTACTGTAGCTTGAAGGATAACTAAGTTACTCTAAAAAAATGGAACATACAATGCCTGTGCAATTGTCTACAATACCCAAAATTAGCCTAAAACCAAAACATTTTTGAATTATGCAGTTTTTAATAGTAATAATAAAATCTATTGCTTACTTTATTACATTTTTTTATTACAACTTTTGTCGAAGTTGCTCATTGATCATTCACCTTGTAGTTTGCATTGTACTTTAGAATTAATTATAAACTGTTTCTTGAATGAAAACTAAGCCATAGATTTTATTATTATTATCATTAAAAAAAATGATAATTGAAAAATAATTTGGTTTTAGATTAATTTTTGGTATTGTAGAAAATTATGTTTTCAGTTTTTTTGACAATAACTTGGTTATGCTTCAAGCTACAGTAAAAATTCAAAAACCATTTTCTTTGGCATTCAAAAAGGAAACTTTTTGTAGCTTGTAATTTTTTAAAATAAAATCAAGTTTTCGAGAATTCGACGTAAAAAGTTTTTAAACTGCTATCATTTAAAAATTGCGAAACAATGATGTGATTTTGTTGTACATTGTTAAAAGGTCGTATCAAATTATATATATATATATATATATATATATATATATATATATATATATATATATATATATACAAACAATGGCAAATATCCTTATAAATTATATAAAAAATATAAACAATCTATCAGTAACCAATAACTTTAAATCCAAAATATAAAGAATTATATTTTAATTAAAGTTTCTAAATATATAAATTAAAGTTTCTAAATGGCCGCCATTTTGAATAAATACAAAACAAAGTCCTTGTTTTCGATACATTGATTACGAGTCCATAAAAAATATATACCAAATTTGGACATGGTATCTAATTTATTTCCAAAAATACAATGTTTTTTGTATAAAACAAAAGACGGGCAGACAGACAGATATCTAAGCTTGTTTCAGACAAATGAACGCTCGTTCTCTGTTTAGGAACAATCCTCTAAAAATCCCAAAATACTCCTGTATGTATTAGGGCTTAGCCGCCGCTATTATTAAGTTCAGAAAACTCGTGTAACTACTATTTTGATGAGACCCCTTGATCTACTAATACAATTGACATTTCCTACAAAGTCCTAAGAACCAACTTTTGGGCATTACATCTGCATTGTATTGCATTGTAATATAGGGCTGGGTTTTACAATTTTCTAGATGAGAATGCCTTGAAACCGTTTACTCTTTAAAAGATGTACTTACAGAAACATCTTTTCAATATTTGTACAGTTGACAATAAAATTACTTCTAATGGATTGTTTTTCTTTAGTAACAGAATGCGTTATCTACACTTTTAACTTTATCTGATTAAATGTATTGGTTGAGTTTTAGCCTATATCACTCAAAGCAACAGTCATCGCCTAGCGCTGTTCGGGTACGTTAGAAGTTAGGTTATGTTTATTTAGAAGCTAGGCCTATGTACAAATGTTTTGTCAATAACGATCGTGATTTATAAATACAGGGTGAGTCATTATATACGTGCAGTGTTTGAATAATGAGTTATGGTTCAAAAATAAACAAAAACGTTCCAGTAAATGGTTCATTTTCCGTCTGTCGGTCTTTTTGTATTTTTAAAAGAAATCTATAACTGTGAAATTGAGTATAGATTTAGTAAAAGCATTTTATGTAACCCTTTACCAGTGTACCAAAAATCAAGACTATTTTGTAATTTAAAAATGACTGCTATTTTAAATTTTGAATGCCTAATAACTCGAAAACCATTTACTTTTCAAAATATTTACAAGAAACAAATTTTGCTCTATTTATGACTAATACGATGCTATCTTCATTTCTGTTGTAGGTCAGACAAAAAATGATAACCTATTTATCAGTAAAATATATGTATTACATTTTTGGTAGATGACTACAACAGACAGATGTTTATAAATTTGATTTTTTTTTTCGGAGTGTAACATGTAGTCTAATCACTTAATATAAAAATAAGGATTAGGCATGGCGTCATGAACTTCTGAATATTGTAGCATGTTACTAAGAAATTATCTTTGTTCTACATTAAAAAAGAAGATTTTATTGTTTTTGTAATTTAATGTGCAAAATATTTCATTTCTTCGTATAGCTGATGTTTTCAAGATATTCGGCATTAATATTTCTCAAACGGCCGCCATTTTGGAAATGTACAAATATACTTGGTTTTATGTTTACTGGTAAAAATAATATCGAAACCAGGTTCAATATTTCATGTATTTCCGAATTTATAGATTTCTTTAGAAAAATCACTTATGGTTGACAGACGGAAAACGTATCGTTTCTGACATATATTTCTGGAAACTTGTTTCTTTTACACATTAGACACTATAATACTGAATTGCTATATTATGTAACAAGACCAATAATTGTCATTTATCATGAAAAAAAGTCATATTAAAATATTATCATATAACATAATAGTCACACAATATTAAAATTATTATTAAACTCGCCATTTTAAAAATATTGAAATATTGCCAAATGTTATATTACGGAAGTTCAACTTTTTACATAACTTGTTACAATTTATATATTGAAAAAAAAAATGGGAAAAACAGTGTTTTTTCACAATTTTTGAGTTGTTCTCAACTTCAGACGATTATTACTAAATACTTATTAAACGTATCAGCTTCAAATTTTAATGGCGTATATAAGGCTGATTTACAAACATATTTATCAGGTTTCATAGTTTTAACACTATTATAATTTTAACAAGACGACGAAACAGTCTTGTTTTCAGAACAACGAGGTAAACATGTTTAAGTAATATATAGTTTAAAAGGAAGTAGGGTTTAAATAAAAGGCTAAGATATATTTTTTTACTAAAGTATTTTATTTTATAATTGATAAAAACAATTTGTAATGAGAAGCGTTTATGCTGATGTGGTTGAACAGCATGGCACCGTGGTCCGCGATGACACCGACAGCGGTGCGCGCAGAACTGAACATAGCGGTTATAAATAAACCGGAGTAAACATCGGAGTATTGAACAAACTAAAATTTGTATGAAAAATATTTTCGAATACATTTTTAAGATCAACTAATTTGCTACAACTTTCTCGCTGGAAGTTTGTTTCTACCACAAAATAAAAAAAGTTCTCGCTTACTGACTTTTTCAGGTCATTTTGTTTTTAACTTTCTAATATTTTTCATTATTAAAAATTAGACATAATTTTAAAACTAAAATATATGTATACCGTTGTATGCGGAAATTCATGCAGAAAAGGCATATTTAAGTTTTATTATTCTCAAGATGTCTAGGAACATGTAAACGACAACGCGCTCACCGGATTACTCCGTTTTGCCGTACTATAGCCTGATGGGCGGACCGCTGGCGCTGGTTCGCTGTTTCAGAATGGCTAGTAGCGCCGATTCATCGGTCAAGATCTGTGGCGACCCTTATAAGTATTCTTTTAAACGACCACAGGGGTTAAGTTATAGTAAGTACAGTTGAGGCAATCCCGATTAACACTTACTTGTGCTTAGATCTCTCCCCTTCATCTTTTCTTTCAGCTCCCGCTTAGCTCTTGTACTTTTCCGATCTTGACACTATAGAGTATTTGAGGGTTAGGAATCTCTCTTATTCTCTTTCTTCAGGGGATAATGACTGAGTAGTTTTAAACAACAATAATTTTTTTGCAAAAATTATGCAAGTGTGTATTGGCAGCTACAGAATGGGTGGGCTAATGGGGCTTAATACTCCCATCCCCCATACACAGGTATCTTGACAAATATAACTATTCACTGACAACCTCACGACAAGTCTGGGATTTCCATGATAGTGTTAATCAAATTTAATTTATTTGTTAATATATTTAACATCTTCTGACAATAATCACAGCCAAGGGCAATCAGAAACGACCTTGCAAAACTAGTGATAATGATTACAGATGTAGTAATTCGGTATTTCCAGTTTTAAAACTTAAACTTTGCAAAGTCACGTCAATTTCTGAAGGCTTTACTTACAATTTCACACATTTGGTTTAACTTCAAAATCTTTAAATTTTAACAAATTACATCAAAATTAGTAAAGTCGATAAATAATATTGATTTTTAAAAGATTTCATTTTTCTGAATAATTTGCAAAATCGATTTTTTCACATCGTAAAATCTTAAGCGTCTATCTTAAAATGTATGTTTGGTATAACAATACGGTTTTAAAAGGTTGTAGTGCTTTGTGTAATGTAAAAAATTGGGCCATGATGCCATCATGGTACTTACCCAGCCCCTTCATCAATGTTATACAAGTAGATCCTCTAAATGTAATACCCAAAAGTTGGTTTCTAGAGCCTAATGTTAAATTGTATTAAATAGTGTCTTTCCCAGTATATGTAGTACGGTATAGGGTAACTTTGTTTAAAGCAATTGTTACACAGGTTTTCTGAACTTCATAATTGCGTATATTTGTATATGACGTCGGCTAGATTCTCGTAGATATTGCATTTATTAAAAAAAATCCACTCGCTTCGCTCGTGTTAGTGACTCTGTCTGCCGAATTTTCTAGGAGATCGAGGTTAGAATCTACATTTTGTACAATAACTTCGCTACTTGTTAAAGTTGATTACATACAGAATTAAAATCTAAATAATTAGTGTTATAAATTGAATAACTCACAAGTCATGAACAACAAACTGTTAAATTGCTGTCAATTACACATTTTCAAATAATTTTTTCTGATTTTTAGTACGGCTCTATATGAGCAACTACAGTCTCCTACACCACATTTCATGTTCCTATCTTAATTTTGTGGCCGCTATCGTGCTTACGTCACGATGAACGGACGGCATGTCGACAATTAGTTTGTTGGTTTCCCGAGACCATGAAACATGAAAATCAGACAAAAAACGGAGGTAGATATTTTTAGTGATTACCGAACTTACCATATAATTCGTATACTGGGTAAAAATAGTATTAAGGGAAGTCGAACAGGCATACAAATATGTTTAACGATTTTTAGGTTTGAACAGATTATTATTATATCAAATCTCTTGTTCACAACGGAATGCAACACTTAATAATAAGAACTTACTCTTATCAGAATGCAGCTTAAAATTAGGTAACTCGCACACAAAATGTGGCGAAACCTCTCGCTGTTATTTGCGTTACTACAGCTATTGATTGTATTAGAAATGGAATCTTATTAATGCTTAAATATATAAAAGTAACTATTCTTAAGTGTTCTGGTGGCTCAGTGATTGAGAGCGTCACTTTATGATCATGTGTGGCACTTTAAATCGTGGGTTTGCACCCCCAACCAAGACACAAGGTCTATTCCGTGCAGTTTGGTTTTTTTCCAACTTGTGGTATGACGGAGGGAAGGCCAACTGTAAATAAACGGTGGTTAGAGTGAGTATAAGTTGACAGGGTTGATTTGAAGTCAGCTGCACAGAACACACCAATTATGTAAGGTTTATTTGTTGTAGAGCTATTAACTAAAATAAAATTATACCAATAGCCTTGTGTTACAGTTTGTTCATTTTTCGTAAATTAATTTTTCAACGATTATATGTCAGATACCGTTCAATATATCTTGATCAAATGTTTGTCAATTTATTTGAATGAGAAATTATTTCCTTACACAGAGATTTTAGGATATTGAAAATAAATATCATATATGTATTAATTTATTTTGAATTAAAACAAAAAATTACTGAGTGCGAGCTAGAAAAGGAGTCAATTTTCAAAATATAAAAAGTAGGAGTCTATATTTACTAATTTTTGTGATATCTGACATAGTTAACATTGAGTTTAAATGGTTGTGGATTCTCCTTAATACAGTTTACAAGCTCCTTAAATTTATATTTCCCCCCGTATCCACTGGTCTTAGGATATTACAAATATGTTTCATATAAATCACCCCCTCCCCCTCATACCAAAGTTCCGCAACCACCACTACAAAGTGAATATCTTTATTTTTTTCAGGACATCCAACCACAACACTCCAAGATGTTACCACGTGGCCTATAGGTGGCAACACTGCAATCCAAGTTTAATTCTTACACACAGGTAAAGCCTGTAATCAGATTTCATTAAATAATTATAAATATTATGTGATAGGAAATTGTTTACAGTAACGTATTTATGGAAAGGTAAAGTAGGTATCTGGTGGGATATTTTCATGACGACAATAATTAGCCTACACACATTTATGTGTTCTTTTCCGCTATCATCCCGCCAGTACAGTAGTTAGTAAACAACAAGATTCAGCTGGAAGACAACAATGATAATGTGCATTCATAATAACAAATGGTAACAGTTTTCTTTCCTGATTTTCCAATCGTACATTATTGAAGTCTCTAGAAAATGCACACTAAATAAAAGTGGCTTGTTGCGTTTTCTACAATGGTATTCGTAATCCAAACAAAAACTGTAGTCATTGTATCAATCATTCGAATAATTTCATCGCTAATCTTTTAAGGACCAACACGCACACCAAAAAAATGTAGGGCGTAACTATAAACCAGATAAAATGTAAACATGGTATTGTAAAATCTACTAGACAGTTGTGTATGTGAGTTCATGTAGAGGCAAAAATTGAAGAAAGAACAAACAAAAATGTTTTCAATATACTTCAGGATATTGCAAGTTTTTGGTCATCTTCAATGCAAACAATGAAATGTTTTACCTTATATTTCTCATTAAATGTTACTCCATTATTACGTCATGAAATGGTATTTGCTTCAATCTAAATAAACTAACCTTACCTAACCTAAACTACATTTGGTAGAAGGAAACGGAAGTAAGGTCAAATGTGTAGCAGGAGGATAACGGAGAAGAATCCATTTATTTACCTCGTGGTAATGTTTGTTGATTTTCTTTTTTAATATGAAGTTATAATTTGTTAATATTCCGTTTGCATCTAGAGAAGAGATTTTTGGAAAGAACCACCCCTTCTCTCAAGAAACTATAAATGGTGTAACGCCAGTACGATATTGCTTAGTGGTGAAACTATTGGTGAATTTACAGACGAATCGCAACTATTTTAAAGTGTTATTAACAGTGATTTAAGTGACACCCGTAAAATATTGTAACGTGCTAAAAAGTCACGCAGTGAAATAATGTCTCTTCAAATTAAACGTTGAAGTAGTACAGGATAACTTTTGTTTGTCTAGAAATTAGAAATAATAACAAATTGTGTATTATGAGTAAAACAAAATCCATATCTAGCTTCCTTTGCTACGTGATGAGGTTTTCTTTTTTACAATTTATGAATACAAAAAATCTACAGTAAATGTAAAAAGATTTAAAGAATTATTGTTATATATCGTATTGGAAAGAACTGAAAATAGTCAGTAGTAAAATGGAGAGAATTGCGACTCTGCTCAAGCAAGCAATGTTTAACACGTTTATTGAAACCTGTTATCACTAAGGGTAGTGGCGTTTTTACTATTACTGTAAATTACAGATTAGTTATTACTAATGTCGGGTAAAATGTTAAATTTATCCCTGCCACCAAACAACGGCATGTTGAATCGCTTGTTTTCATTTTCCGTAGATCATGAAATTTGAAGTTCAGTCTCCCTCAGTGAGTACGAGTAAGGCAAATCCCGAGCACCCTCTAGTAGCTGGATTTACACTTTTCTTCATGTAGTCTTGTGTTATATTCATCGCTCTCATCTTTCCTATCAAGTCTATTTTGATCATCTTTTGTTCTCTTTCATCCCTGGACCCTGTGACGCTATTAATATATTTAAAGTTCAATCGAAAACTGTTCATAAGTAGAGCTAGATTTTTACATCATTCGATAAGTAGGCTACAGTTTGCCTGTTTTTAAACGAAATGTTGGTGAGGGTGACGAGGGTAAGGCAGTTAAATCTGCTGTGTGAAGGGAGAAGTAATAATTCCCGATTTCCCTTTCAGATATTTCTACCTATAGATTCCTATTAGGCCTAAATAATCTACAAACTACAGTAATTTTATTTATCAGAAGGTTTTGATAAGATATTGTTTTAATATGTAGAATATTAATTTGATCTTGTATACAATGTTTTTCACCTTTAAAATGGTTGCCAGTTTACAAGGATTTCCCGGAAAATATATATTTTTGCGTAAAGTTTTAAGGATCTAAAGTGTTTTAGTTTGAATTTTTGACAATTTTTTTATTTCCCCGTCCTACATTTTTGAACTTTTTAAAACGGTTATATCTGGGAAAATACACGCAAAAAATTTCTGTATGTAAAAAAAATCAGTTGTTTGTAAGAATGATAAAATTCTAGCGTCGAAATTTGTTTTTCAGATTTTGTCTAGACGAAGCGATTCCCTTAATTGAGTTCACTCCTTTCATTCACTCCTTTAAAAGTGAATTCACTCCTTTAAAATTTTCCAAAGTTTGATTCTTAAAAATAGATAATTTAACTGGACTAAATAAAGAGTTTAAAATAATTGCTTCATTTCAAGGAATACAAGATTTATTTACACATATTTTTATACTTTACATGACTATTTACTATGACACAATTTGATAAGAGAATTTAAGTTCTGAGAAATATTGTCTGCAATAATGTAATATATTTCTAAATACAGTAACAGCAAATCTAAAAGTGCAGATTTACAATAATTCGTAAATATGCAATAGAATAAAAGACTTACATTTAATTAATCTTTGGTTTTTATTTGGTAAACTCTACTGTTAAATTATTAATTTATGCTAATGTCTTTGGCACAGTGTAGCTAATATGTCCCTCTACAATATATACATGTTCTACTGGATATAAATAGTGCTAAATGTGTTTTTGGTTTATTATTATGATACACAGTTCTTTGGCACAATATTCCTAAAAGTAACAACTTATTTTGAGATTTACAATAAATAATATGTATGTACAAAAAATAATGTACATTCGTTTTTGACGCTTACTTTAAACCCCCCTCCCCAAGGTTTTTCTAAAAATTAATAATTAAATAATTGTTATAAACGATAAAATAGTTGTCTTACTTTAAAACATATTAAATAACACACAGAAATACTGTTAATAAAAATATAGCAAAAATTAGACATATTGTGAGATTGTAAATCTATTAGTTTGTAGGTTTCGTCAAAATGGATTATTTTAGTGATTCAGCTTTTACATTAAATTGTAATTTTAATAGTGGTTTAAATTAAATATTATCTTGTGATACTTTGCATGATTTAGCTTTATATATATTATTATTATTTTTTTTACAAATCTTTGGTACAACGTATGTACTAGAGACTAGATAGCAAAGTCTCAATAAAAAGGATGTATAGCTGTGACTAGTATATTTAAAAAAAAAATGCTATATACAGTACTTGTTTTTAGTATTAGCTCTTATAAGAAAATATATTTGTTGATGGTTATAACAAAAATGCTTATTATATTGAAGGTTATCTTTCCACCATTACTAACTTTACCTTAATATCTTCTTCAGTTGACGTGTTGATTGTAATTTTTTGTCAGAACTGCCTACATAAGTGGATTTATCCACAAACTGGGTTTGTTTTATATACCTTTGTATGACCAAGCGCTTCTATCATTAAGTTCCGCCCATCATGTACTGAATTTACCCACAAGCAAGTCCCATCTTTTATAGTTCTTGTGTGACCACGCCTCCCTTACATCAGTAACTTCCTCCCCATTATGTAGTGGCTTTATCGACAAGGGGGGACTCGTCTTATATACTTCTTGTGTGACCATCCACGCATCCCTTCTATCAGTAAGCTCCGCCCTACCGATTATGTACTGGATATTTATTCACAAGCCTTATATACTTCTTGTGTGACCACGCCTCTCTTCTATCAGTAAGCTCCGCCCCCTTATGTACTGGATTTTAGGGAAATTCGTCTTATTTACTTCTTATATGTTCCACCCATCTCATGATCTCATTGATACCTAGTTTAATTCGAGACTACTAACATGTTATCTCTTACACAACTCAACCGAAGAAGCTATTAAGACAAAGCTAAGGATGACAAAATACAATTATGTTATTATGTGTAGTAGATTATAAATAATAATTTATTTATATTTACTTATCTGATGACATAAAATATTATGTAACATTTTGGTTAAATGGCAATATAAATAATTCATATAGTGCGCATGCTAAATAATTGTCTATATTCTGCACATATTGAATACACGTCACGGTGTAAATTAATCTAACTTTTACCATAGCATTATAATTTCATGTTTAATATTTTATCACAGTTTATGGATAGTTATGGCACAGTCAGCTCGTTAATGCTGGTAAAACATGAAATTATTTTGTTTGTTGAGATATAAAAAAACAAAAATTTTGGTATTTAGAAAGCTCATCCTGTTGATCTCACAAACAGAATGCTACTCTGTTTAAAAAGAGAACATATAAAGTAGTTTATTGCACCACTTGGTACATAATTATTTTCTATCTTAAATTAAATTATCCTACATTTAAAAACTTATTTTAATTTTTTGGTTTATATTGGGCTAAGAACGTTTGCTAAATTCTAAATTAAAATGTGAACGTTGTAGCATTAATTTGCTTAATAAGATTTTGAGTATGAAACGTAAAAAGATTGTAGAATTTGAATTACATTCTTATCCTGGAGCTTGAAGACATCATCTACAAAATATACTACAAAACGTAAATCGATCCAGTTAAAAGGTTGAAATATTTTATAGGCTGTGCCAGGTGTCGGTACTGTTTGCAAATATGATCCCACTATCAGAGCGTTTCGCTGTTAGTGTTAATTCTAGTAAATTGCAACAATGCTTGTGATCAAATTTGTCAGAACGTAGCGTCTAAGGACACAAACAAACGGTGTTGGTTGTGATCTCCCAAAAATACCGGATCGAAAGTTATCTGTAAAACAAACAATAAAATCGTTCATAGAACTGTTCTCTTGTTCAAATTAAAGTTTAACTAATTATAGTCCAAACCAATGTATAAAACCGCAAATGAAAGAATATTAAGGTTCAGGAATAACTGCAAAAATGAAACTTTTTAGCTGACATTAAAAACTCGATTTCAATCAATTACGATTTACACGCAAGACATGTTAATGACATGGACAAAGCAGGTTTAGGCTCTATATACTGATTTTGAAAATCTAGGCGGCATCCATAGTTGTCATTTTCACTTTTTCATTGATATTTTCGACAACGAATACTTTGTATTAAATCATATTTTGTTTTGTGGGTAGGTTTGTGAGAAAGTTAGTGCAATGTTTTTCTTTCGTTTATTCATAATGATATCTTTGTGTCTCTATCCATTTCATATCGGCTGTTTTTATAAATGCATTAAAGAATGTTTTTGTCCCAATATGTAATGTTTTTGATTCGGCTAATAGAGCTGAATCTGAAGCACTGCTCTTTAAAATAACAATGGCAAAGGCTACCGACAGAGATATAATGTACGCCTAATACACCGTTCCAATTTACTAGCTAGTATCTCGCAAGAATTGTCCTTAACAGGCTTGGAACTAGCAGCCAGGAAGCTTTACTCAAATCTATAATTGGTTTTCGATATTGTGTAATACGACCACACAGAGATAATCAGATCACAACTTAAGACGGTTGACTATTAACAGAATGAGAGCCATTCGTGTTAGATTGAGGTGTGTCTGATTTGCGCGCAAGAGCGTGTAACTGCGACAAAGATGGAAGCTGTAGAGCGACCGGTAGCTGTAAAGCAGCTGCAGCTTGTTGTTGGAAGTTAGCTACTTGTTGAAGACTCTGGAGTAGTGCTGCGCTATGTTCTTGAGCTTTACGGCGTAACTCTGCCACACTAGAAGATCTTTGTTCAGCATTTCCTCCACCAGCTTGTTCGTGATTTCCTCCAAGAGGCAAAAGACTTCCTCCTAAGGATAGTGGTTTCATTGGACAGCAAGAGCATAAGCCGGGGAATCCTGGAAAAAAATGTTTCAATTTATTTGTGCATTGCTATTGCTATTGTGATATTAAAAATATATCGTCTAATTTTAACTTCCTTATATACACTTACGTACTACAGAAACACATTTGTAACGTGACAACTAATTTAATGACGCTTTTTAAAGAAATAACTAGTTGGAAGTCCCCTGAGTTCAATTAATGCAAAAGTAGGGATTTAAAAAAAAGCATAATTTTCCCAATTTACTCAACTGAAGAATTTATATCGTATGGGCCAAAATAAACAACACCGAAATTCCTAAACATGTAGTTCTTTCTTGGGTCAAATCATTATATTGTTGATTATTTCTACGTAAAAATAGGTTACCTAATATAAGTTGCTAATGATTTCAAGGTCCATCTCCTAGTACTGCAATACAGTAATGTTAATTGTCGTTGAAATTCCCATAAACAGACAACGTTTTATCGCAGAGAAATGGTCGTTCTGGTCATGCAGTCACCGCGACCACAAATAAGCATTATGATCGTTATTTTCAGCAAGTGTTAAAATCTCCGGATAGAATTATCTGTCGAACAATTTAAACGTTTAGTGGTTCCAACAGGCTGGTGTCACCTCCCTAAGCTTCAAATTGGCATTCCATACCCTCTCACTCACCCAGATCTTATACAACACGATGCCTACATTATTTAGAGAATGAGAATTCTCACTGAAGCCATATTCCGAGAACAGTCACAGACTATCATCGCCGAACTAGGAGAAAGATTGTCAGTGTAATAAATAAATAGGCTAACCTATTTTAGAGATATGTTTCTAATCTTTGTGAACATTAAGAAGTATATATTATATTGTTTATGAACTGAGTGCATATAGAACATGTTTTTGCTATAAAATAAACAATCTTGTATTTATTAAACACTGTTTAATAAATAAAATTCTGTATAATCATATTTCAGTATTGTTTATTTTGGCCCATCCTGTATATAAAACTAGTCGTTATATCAGGACCAATTTTGGGAAATCCCTTCTTAGTGTGCCTTTACGTTATAGAATAATCGTACTCAATATTTCAAGGTACAATGGGCTGGATATTGACGAGTTAGTCAGGACATTTGTTTATATTAGCTCGGTTGATAATCTTGCGGGGCAAGAGTTGTTTAATGCGTGTTCAGCACATTGAGTTCCCGTCACCTTAATATTCGCTATCAATTATAACTACACAATTTCTCACGATACTAAACTACTGTAACACCGTAATTTTTAAGTACCAACGAGGATAAAACCAGGTTTCACACACCAAACGAGAACGTTATAGATCTACAACAAACAAATAACAAGCTTATGCGCATGACTAGTTCCCCCACTTAATTTTTTTCCCGTTACCCCACCGATCTTCTACAACCTGTACTTTCATATTATTTTAGTTGTCAAGTGTAGTGGGGGAAAGGACAGATTTGTTTTCTACCACTCTATTCCTGATTCTGTTCTTTTGTTTGTTGTATGGTTATAGTTACTAGATCAACAGGTGATTTCAATCAAAGATTTGGGTTCCTTGAATCTTGTAATATTTAAATCTGTTCATAAAATATAATCAGTTTTAGCTCTACTCTACTTCATAATAGTGCAAAATCATCAATATTTATAAAATGTTGATGAAAAAGTATTTTGTATTATATAACGATATTATAGCATTAAGAAATCTTCAAACAATATCGAACTAATTCAGTTATCGGGTACGTGAAAGCTCTGGGTAATTTCGTTACAGCTCCGTAGCAGGTGCGGAGATATTATTTATAAAGCAATTTAAAACAATGTTGTCACCGTTAGGAACATATAAACTTTGTCAACTTGTTGAGTTATAACGTACGAAAGGAAAAGTTTACATCGTATAAACTGTAAAATGAATTAGCCTGAACATACGTGATGCGATGGTTGGAGTGATGCGTGATCAGTTTAGCAAGGGGAAATCACACCTGCTCCCTAACATAATGGAATAACTTACCAGAGATTTATTGAATCACCTTGTGTCTCTCTAATTTAAATTTATAGCAAAGTGTTCTTCCCCAATCAAAATATATTAAGACAAGCTAAACGCGATTAGCTAATTGCTAAGCTCTGGGTTTTTTACTTGTCTTGACTGGTATGAAGAGTAATGGTTGGACAAATCGTATTGTCTTATTAGCGAACTTGTAATATAGAAATTCTATACTCCGTTTCGTGTTGAATTGGCAGGTGTATTGTGTCTTTAAATGTATTCTACAGCAATCCTTGCACGGTGTGCTCTGTACTTGGTTTGACTGGTATGAAGAGTAATGGTTAGACAAATCGTATTGTCTTATTAGCGAACTTGTAATATAGAAATTCTATACTCCGTTTCGTGTTGAATTGGCAGGTGTTATTGTGTACTTAAATGTGTTCTACAGCAATCCTTGCACGGTGTGCTCTGTACTTGGTTTGACTGGTATGAAGAGTAATGGTTTGCCAAATAGTATTATCTGGTTTGCGAATTTGTAATATAGAAATTCTATACTCCGTTTCATGTTGAGTTGACAAGGTGTTATTGTGTTCTACTTTCTGTGAAATATATTTGAAATTTTCTTGTACAGTCTAGTCTGAACTTGTATTGGCTTGGTATGAAAATTAATGGTTTGCCAAAGATTATTGTCTTGTAAGCGAATTTGTAATATAAAAATTCTATACTCTGTTTCATGTTTAGTTGGCAGTTTGTGAAATATGTAAATCAAATAGAATTTCAGTACTACTAACCATAATGGAAAAGTAAGTTGCGGTGTAATGTTAGAAGTTGTACCATGATGAAACACCATCTTTAATAGAAACAGAATTTCGTAAACCGAATCATAAAAAACAACAAATTGACTGCTTTCAAATTTTCTATATTTCCGGTTGTTGGAACATTTCTAAAGTTTTAACTTAGCTTATCATCATGGAACTGTTAAGAGAATCAATTGTTAAACGTAGCAGTAATTACACTCGAAACTCTTGGAGAAACGGCCCACAACTTAGAAAATCGGTTGCTGGTTGACTAAGAGGAGGCCATTTGAACATTTGCGTAATTAACCTGTGTTTTTATTTTCTCTGATATATGTAATATAGAGATAAGACAAAGAAACCAAAGTTGAGTTTTTCATAGAACTATCCTGACACTTTTTTTCTTCTTTCTAGCCTTTTGAATAACTTTGCATTTGCTATACAAAAATTCGATTTTCTCAAATCTGCTCAAACGATTTTGATCGATTTTTTCCCAAACTAAATTTATTGATTGCTTTAAATGTTATTTCGGAAATTTAGATAAAAGCCAAAAACCCATAAATGAAGCTGACCTTAAGCCACAATTTCTATCGATTTCAGTTGCAATTTGGTATAATAATTAGCTGTTAGTATTTAAGTATAATAAATGGCGTTAGTACCTTTGAGACCAGGAAAAAGTGGCGGAGGAAACTGCGATGTAAGGTGAGAAGTCAGGTGATGAGGGAAGAAGAGCGGTGGATTGCCACGAGGGGCGGTAGTGGAACTGCCTTCTCCAACTGGTCGGAAACTGCCTCTGTTGAAAGAAAAATAATATACATATTTATATAATCATTACATTCTTTTGAAATACCTAATAACTTGACTTAAGTCGTGAAAATAATCGCACATTGATTCATCAATCGTTGCCAAATTTATGATACCCTACTAACCATCAGTCACAAAGTCATAAGTGTTTATTAACTGATCCTAACCTAAAAAATAATTTATCATAATTATATAGAAGATTTAAATTATGTTGTGTATAAATAAATGTATAAATGGACAGGTTTCAACTGAGCTGTGGAGTTTGGGTGCGCAGTGGGTCTAGGCGTGGTCTAAGCAGCAGTGAGGTGGTGGGGGAAGCGGTCGCCTCAGTCTGTGTTGGGTGTTGGTACTAACAACGATATCTGCAAGACCGCTGGATAGTGGACAGTTTAGTAGTCGGTGCCGACTGTTTACCCTACAATGCCTCTGTCCCCACGCGGCCTCGAACTACAAACTTGTACCTCCCCTCCACGTGCAGCTCACAGCTCAGATGAAACCTGTCCATTTATAAAATGCATACACGTTTATAAGCAAATTTTTTAGTGTTAATAACTTAAAAACTAATATTTGATCAAATAAAACATGAATACAAATAGTACGTTTAATTATTCAAACGTGTTTCAACGACAAAGTCGCCATTCTTCAGTGATGCACGAGCTACAATAACTAAACTATAACTAACCTAGTACAGTGTCTAACCCCGAATTATTACAGAACTAAAGGGGCGGTGCCTGAACCTACTTTATATCAGTAAGGGGTTGACAAATGTCATTTTAAATAACCTACAGTTAACATGTAACTATTACAATATTATTGAAACGAATCATATATCTAATAATTCTATATGTATTATTATCACTGAAGATGACGACTGTTGAAACGCGTTTGAATAATTGAACGTACTATTTGTGAGAATTTGTGTTCAGTTTTATTCTATCAAGTATATCATCTCACTAATATGACAGTAACATTTCAGAAAACAGTCAATTGTTTTCAAAAATCTTAAGGAGTTTAAGGATGTAATGGATCATCCTACACTAACATTGGCAACATTGCAGGGCCAGTGGGGGAAGGTAATGTAATCACCAGCTGTTATTCACTAGAAAATTTAAAGTTTTTACTAATATTAACTAACTATTGAGCAAGTGAAGTGAGGTTCTGTTTTAACTCGATCGTTTACTATTTCATCTATATATTTAGCTCTGTGTTCGTTGCTCTAAGTTGTACATATGTGAAGGCCTCTATGCCTCCACTTCACGAATACAAATATCACATTTTCTTGGGAAGACAAGGTGGAAGTTGCATTTTTTTAAATAATAATTTCGCTATTTATAATTGTTGGTATTTGATCTCTGCACATTTTTATCTAATTTAGTGCTATAAGTTGAACAACATATGAAATATGAACAAAAAACTGTTTAAAATTGCCGCCATTTTGGCATTTAAAAATCTATTTTTGTAAAACCAATAGAGTTCTACACGAACCCACTATAGTCCTCTATACAAAGTTGTTGCTATCTTAATTTGTGTTTGCTATCTTACAGTACCCTCAGACTAGGAGTGTGTCTGGTGTAATGGGCGTGTCCTCCCTTCTACTTGTTTCCCTAACCAACTTTAAGAATTAAATGTAGCTAAGCAGTAATTTGTGTACCTAGTTTTCTTGGAATGGGTTATACGTCAAGTAGGTTAGGGCAATGACTACATAAATACTATAAGACACGACATAGGATAGGGAAATAGTCTACGCTTTACGGGTGCTGTTCGTCACAAGTTTGACACACAGCTATCAGAAAGCGCTAGCAGCAGGTGCTTGACTGTACGCATCCCACTTGGTTGAGACTGTACAACTGTTGACCTCTCTCTCACAAACCTTCTCACTTACTTCCGTCAGCATAGTCAGTGTTGTCAGTTCGTGCGCTGAGATAAGCGATTCTCGACCTTCCCTCGCATCTCTGGTCCCATATGTGGCATCAGTGCGTTTTCTCTTACCCGCCTGAAACATTGTTTGACCGTAGAGCCACCTAGCGCCAGTCACATCAACTTCAGATTGGTCACATCAACGCCACCTAGCGGGTATTGGTCAACTCAAGAATAAGCGTAGAATATTTAACATGGCCATGTCGTGTCTTATAGTATTTATGTAGTCATTGCCCTAACCTACCTGACGTATAACCCATTCCAAGAAAACTAGGTACACAAATTACTGCTTAGCTACATTTAATTCTTAAAGTTAAGTTCAAGTTAATTCTTAAAAGTTTAATTTTGTAAACGTTTTATTTTTATTTACACCGATAAAAGAAACGAAATAGGGTAGGCGTTTACACAGAAGCATTTGAGGTTTATATTTTTTTATTGGGGGTCGTACCCCTGAAAGCAAACGCAACAAACGAAATGTGGGGCTACTCTTTCCTCTCCACCCCAGACACATTCATACCTTGAGGATACTGTATTATACAGCTGTCTGCCGTCGAAGACAAAATTTAACAGTGGGGGAAACACAGTTGGGTCCTGTGACTGGATCTGTTGCATCCCGTATGTTAGTCGAATCTCTTGTTTTATTTACCCCCAATTTTGTGTACGTACATGTGTGTGGTTTAAAGGCGAAAAACCTTTCAGAATCATCGCCTACTTATTAAGACCATAGTCACCGAATAGGTTTACTCTTAATAACGTCAGGGTCAGTAGGAAGACAACTTACGCACAGACAACAACGACAGGTGGATGGTGTGTCATTAATCACTTTTTCAGTTTTCTGACACCATGAGATCAGTTATAAAATGGACGTCGAAAGTTTGCCGGTTATACTTCGTATACTGTATAAATAAAAATAGGGAAATATTTAAATTTGTGTTTAAAAATGATAGTTTAGATATTTTAAACAAATTCCCGCCTAATTCAGAGAATGTAATAGGATTACAGATCGCGGGATGAATTAGTTTTGTCATCCTTTACGTCCTCATTCGATAGATCAATCCAATAGCTGAAGGTCTAAATCAATTTGCTAAAATAAACACAAGTAACACCCTTAATACAACACTCGTTGCAGTCACCATTAAATCAGAAAGCTCCATTATTAGGTTTTCAAAATCAAGGAAAGAATTGCATTTGCCGTTCTATTTCGAAGCTCTAAATCCCGCTTGAAGTATACGGACTTTGACAACCGTGCCTCGGCGCACATACGCAACAGAAAATGCATTAGGGGAGACAAACCTACCCCCCTCGCCTTCTCTACGGTATAAGTACAAAAATGAAATCTTTTAAAATGGTTTACTTAATTCCACTTCCCAATGGAAAAGCGCTTAACCCCCTCCGTCTCTTCTTCTTCTTACATCATTTATTTACTCTCTTTTTTAAACCTCTTTGGATTTGTTTATTTTCAATATTTTTAACTTACTATGTATATAGCAAACCGAGTCATAATGAAATATCTAAAACCTGGTAAATCCTCATCTTTTCATAATGGCGAGAGTGTATTCACTGTTTTGATTCATGATTATTTTATGAATAATATAATTGATACATTGCAATTTGAAATATTGATGAGGCCACAAGAAGTTTTGGTAGATTGTCACTTGCACAAAGTGAGTTATTAGACTAATGGATTTTATAGATAACTATCAATAAATTCATAACAGCTGATTTGTTAACATAACAGCCTGAAAGTTACAATGGTAAATAAAGGCTGTTGTAAAACTGCAAAGATGTTTATAGTTGATATGGACCATTAAAGTTGCGCTTGTAAAAGTATATTTTAAAATGAAATAGATTTCATATAGTGTAAGACACTAATGGATAGTTTTTACGGAGTCTATAGACGAAGCTCTAATGGTTTAACGTTTGCAAAATTCAGTTTTATTTCTCATACCGTAGATTTGTCAATTTAGTCATTACTATTATTTCCAACTATCTATCTGTATTCTTTCAAAATCTGTATTTGTATCAAATTACAGGATAATTCCGAACTTTCCTTACAAATTTCGGGGTTCCTTGAGTAAAAAGAATCCAAAAATTAATACAACCAGGACTCTATATCCTTTTGATGTCCTTCCATCTGTCCGTATGTGTTTTTAAAAAAAAAATGTTTTTTAAAAAAAGGATTTAAAAATTTAACAAAATTTGGGTGCATTGTCGCTATTATTAGTTTCAGTAAGTATATTAAGTTTCGTTATTGTAACACAACTCGTTTCAAAATGGCGGTAATTCCAAATTTTTAATATGATAAAATTCTTAAAACTAGCCATTATATATATATATATATACATACAAACAACTGTTTTAGTACATTTTATGATAAATCCACAGTTGCTTTTGTTTTTTTGTTTTGTTTTTTTTAAATTGGGTGTAAAATAAAAGATTTGGAATTTCTAGTTCGGCTATACATGACCATGTAGACCTATTTCAGAAAAGGCTAATGAAACTACAATGTACTGAATAAATGAAGTTGTTTTTAGGTATAAAGTTTAATTTTATTCTTGTAAACTTAAAAGTTTTATTAACTGAAAGTCTTGTAGTTGTATAAAAATATCTTTTATGAAAGTAAATACGTATGAGAATTTATGTAGCTATTTATTGATAGTAGGAATTCAACAAATAAATAAGCTGTTGTTATTACAAATAATTGATCAGCTGACCAATCTGCTGTTAATGTTTCAACAATGAAACCAGCTGTTTTTTGCAGTACAACAATCAACCGTTTGAAATAAACACTTTGCAGGACAAGAACATGCCCTTGGCCGGACAAGAAATTCCAAATCTCGTTTATTTTAACCCATTTTTTAATATAAAAAGTAACTATGAATTTGTCACAAAATTTACTAAAAAAAGTTGTTCTTGTATTTTTTAATTTTTTTTTTTTTTTTTTTTTTTTTTTTTGTAAAATTACTGTTTTAAGAGTAACAATAGCAACAATTCACAGAAATTTGGTTTAATTCTGTAGAACCGTTTTTTAAAAACATTTTTTTAGGTAAAAAACATACGGATGGATAAACGGACAACGAAATGAGATAGACCCAAGGTTGTAAAAAGTTGTTGGTTTCTTTTTTTACACGAAGTTTGTAAGGAGAGTTCGGTAGCACACTGTATATATTAGAAACTATCGAAAAAAACATTTTCAAACAAGTGTCATTTTGTAATTTTACACCTTTTTATTTCTCGATATCTATCGAAAACCTAGCGTGCATATTAAATTTGACAAAAATTCAATTAAAATTCCAATTAATTGAATTTGTATTGCTGAATTTTGAGGATAATGTTTTTAACAATTTTTTTCTAATAATAACTTTCTTATTATTATTTATCTTATAAAAAAACATTTGGGTACCATTGAGTACAGATTTTATAGATACATAGAATGCCAAAGTAAAATACTGTAGAATCTACGGGGGTAATGTTGTCCCTAGAACATAATTTAAAAAAATTAATTTATATTAGCTGAAGATTTGAAATAGCAATATAATGATTTTTTAAGACTAAAATAAGCTACTGTTATCCCATAAAAGATAAAACAAGACAAATTAAATTTTAACAAAAATTCCGATTAATTGAATTTTTATTGCTGAATTTTAAGGTTATGTTTTTAATCATTTTGTTTTCTGATAACTTTCTTATTTTTTTATTGTATAAAACACTTTTGGGCATCATTGGGTGGAGATCCATAGAATGGTAACGTAAAACGCTATAGAACCTACGCTACAAGTTATTCTCGGAAAACTATTTTTAAAATTTGGGTGAAATTTAAATATTAATATCTCAAATCATTATCCAAATATCAAATAAAAGAAATTAACAGTTCATGAATAATTAACAAAATAGAAAAATGAAGCCTTACTAAACTTTAATACAATCAAATACCATTTACGCTAAGGTCAAGTTTAGGACACTAGCTGAGCAGGCTTGTGCTCTATTAAAATTTGTAAATATTTTTTAATTATAAAATTTGGAAAAATTATCTTCTATGCCAACTTATCTCTCACAAGAAAAAATTATCATGATTAAACAAATTAAAAATGAAGAATAGTTTTTTCTTACCCAATACACAGGGTGAGTTTGGTAATCGCCAAAAATTTCGACCTCCGTTTTTTGACTGAGCTTCACGTTTCAAGGCTTCAGGAAAACGAAAATTTGATTTTCAACATGCTGACAATCGTCATTGTCTAGTGTAAGTAAGCAGGAACATATAATTTGTACAAGGTACCCATGAATTCAAATTCATTCAAATCTCAAAATTGATGTAATTAAAAATAATATGTTTGTTCATATCTCATGGGTTAATCATCTTATAGCCTAACACACTAAATTAGATAAAAATTTCAATTCTACATGTAATGGTACCAACCTAATTACTATCACAAATATCGAAGTAATTGTCGAAAAAGTAATTTCCACAATCCACCTAAGATAACCTAACCTAACCTATCCTTACTCAACCTAACCTTACTTTACCTAACTTAACATAACCTGACCTCTCAAGAAAATGTGATATTCGTATACTTACGATATCAGGTAAAGTCGAGCATAGCGAGTGGAGACTCCTTCATAGCTTCAAGGCTCGTAAGAGTCGAGACACTGAAACGAGCGAAGCGAATAGAAACTTGTTAATATATAGACAACTACGAGGCCGTTAGGGCCTAACCGACGTCAAGAAAGTAGAGATATATACACAATTAAGTAGTTCAGAAAACCTGTGTAAAACTAAACCCAGTGTGTGTAGGGTAAACTTAGCCTACTGGATAAGACACCTTCATTTACCAATACAATTTAAAATTTACTACAAGGCCTAAGAAACCAACTTTAGGGAATTGTATTTAGAGAATCTGCTTAAAGCAGGTTACCATATTCCAACTTTTAAATATAACTAAAAAAGAATTATTTTTGACGAATATTATTTTTGATTTTTGGATAAAGGTTTAATCCAATGTTTTTGCACTGTTTGCTTTTTTTTTAGAACGGTAATAATTTTATTAGTATTGCATCAGAGTGACGTCACTACTTTGAAGGGAGAGCGAATCTAGCAATTAAACTAAAAGAGATCTTTTAAAAAGAGACAAACAAGCGAAGGGCGGTTGTTGTTAAAAACTTGTCAATTATTCAGCTAAAAGTGATTACATAATTTATGTGGCACGTGTTTTCGGGTGTCGTAAAAGAAGCCGATCTAAGTGGCCTAAGTGTAGCCTGATGTCGTTACGCCCCCCTTTGTTTTCAATTAACGTCATCTAGCCAAATTCTAGCGACTAATACGCTTAACTGGATCCTACCAGCCATCTTTCATGTTATTATGTACACGTAAAGGATTTTAAACTTTCCCGTTATTAAAAGAGGATGACTAATTGGCGAAACTTTATAAATGTTGACAACTGAAAGGCGTCACGGAAAACTTAATAGTTAGAATTTTTTAGCTATTACTGTTTATCTTGTAACGTGACATTCGACCGTGAAATATCCACTGAACCTTCCCATTTTTGTCTCTCTGTAACTAGAAGTTTAGATACATCGATTTTTTTTTTCAAAGTGTAACACTTATTCTATAAAACTGGTCAGTTGTATAACAGCCCTGAAGGTCGTAGACCTGCTAGACGAGGTTTTAGTCGGGTAATGCGTGGTTGGGAATTCCGTCGTCATTTATTCTACCATTTGAAATGAGTGTTCGAAACCAATATAGCTCACGATGCTGGGAGAACAACGTAAATTGTTGAGCCTCCACGAGGATTGAACACGGAACCTTTCATTCATGGAGTGCTGGAGCACTAACCACTATAATATGTATCCCCTCTGAATAATAATAATAATTAATTATTATTATAAAATAATTTGTATATTATACACTTTTGAGTGTTGTAGTCAGTCAGATATCAAGAAATTTTTTTAAATAATGTTTAATCATAACTCGGTTATCCTTTGACCGAAAGGATATATAAAAAAAAAATGTCTCTTGTAAACGTTTGTGAATTTTTCGAGATATTCGGCATTAACATTTTTAAACGGCCGTTATTTTGAAAATTAGAAATGTAAAGTATTGGTTGTCAAAAAAAAAAAAAAAAACAATATCTTATTTTTCGACATACTGTCTCAAAATAATTTTGTACAACTTTGAAACCAGTATCCAGTGATACCCAAATGAGTTATCTAAGATAGAATATAAGAGAATTAATTTAAAATTTAAAAAAAATTCTTAAAATTAGACAAAATCAGTAATAGCCGCCATTTTGAAATGTGTAAAGAAAATTGGTTGATAATTATTCTCAAATTGTTTATGTCAAAAGATATGATTTTTTTGGTTCAAAATATAAAATGTCGTCTAGCTAGGGATTTTAGAGGTTCTGGAATTTGCAAACGACAATTTTCTTTTTCTTGAGACTATATCAGGGCATAACAGAGAAGATGCGAGAGTAGAAAGAGGAAACTGGTACAGTGTAGGCCTACATAAAGATTAATGTACATAGCCTACATATAAAAAAGATCTCTGAGTTAAAACATATCTCAGGAAGTATTATTTATAGAAGTGAACCGTGTAGAAATTGTTTGCTTTTTGAGAGCATACTGCCCACTTGTGGAGAAACGGATGACAGATTAAAAAAAGGCCGAAGGAGCGTTTTAATATGCAGTTTATCAGCTGAGATTAAGGGTAAAGATGTGACTGTTCCAGGAAAGCGTTAGTTCTATCCTCAAGAACAACAACTGTGAGATCTGGAAGGAGTTGAGCAGAACCAGCTAAGCGACTCAGGTCGTCGTAAATAAGTGTCTGAGACCTGTATTGGAAATGAGATGGCCACAAGTAATGTTAATTTAGCAGATGTGATATCGCCAATCAAAGTTTATTGAAATCAAATAAAAAAGAGAGGAAGTAGAAATGGATAGGACACACGCTGAGGAAAAATGAGTCAGAAATTTCAAGAAGGTTAAAATTGAATCTGGGATGGGAAGATACAGGATGGCCTGAGGGTGTAAGGTTGACTGGGAGTTGAGGTTGGTTAGATTTTTTTACCACTTGTTTGTTTAAAAGCGAAAAAACTCCACAGTCATCATCGCTTAGAAAAAATAGAAGAAAGACCACAAAATCCTCATAGCCCTCGAATTCTCTAATAGCGTCAGATTCGGAAGAGATCAAGAGTTAGTCAAGAGAGCCTGAGATGAAAGAGAGTGATTAAACTAGGACTAGATGAAGTACCTCGTGATTCACACACCCAAGAACATGGAGAGCTGTGTAGGCGATGGCTCCAGAGTGTGCTGGAGTGGACTTGTGGTTACCCTGTGTTTTTCGAAGATATAACAGAGAAATATAATCTATTATTATAATATAATAGGTAATTTATTTTGATTGTACTGTACTATATTTCTGATTTTATTTAAGAAATAAACTTTTCGTTTGATTATTTTACTTAGAAGTTTAATTCCAGATCCTTTTTTAATTTAAAGTATAATGGACAATGCATTTTTGAAATTTCATGTTTGATAATCCGAACTATTCATTCCAATTAGTACGGATTATCGAGTTTCAACTGTAAAAATAAATATAATTAAAACTGTATTAATTGTACTTTATTACCTCATGATTAACGATTTATTTAATAAAATGTTATCAAAACGCTAATTTCAATGCAGAAAAATCTCCATGTATATACAACCAAAAATATACACTACAGGCACAAAATAAATTAAGTTTAATGTGGAGTTTATGAATTTTAAATTGGTTTAAAAGCTCGGAGACGGTTAAGGGCTGGAATTAGATTACCTCTTAATTGGTCGTGTTGTGTGTGCACCAAGCAACGCAAACACTTATTAGATTCCGCACGTTTGTTAATCTTATGCGACATAAATTTCTCTTTTAAGTATTTAATTGATTCTACTCCATGTCGTCTAGAGTACTCCATTAAATTTTAATAACATTTACCACGGTTATATTATACCGCGCTGTGTTCTAATTATTATGTGTTTAAATATTACTATAGTTAGATATGTTATGTGGAAATTTATTAATTATATAATTGAGTTTTGCGGATATACTCATTTTGAGGTCTCTCGAGTTCAATATTACATCTGACTTTTGTCATCTGTGGTGCTACAAACAAAGGTTTTTGATGCCGTGCCCTACAGCCAAAATGCGTGGACCGAATGTAATTAAATTTGGTATGTGGACATATTTTGGAGATATATCTGAACTTTTTTCGATTGACAATAACTCAAAATTTAGGGATAACTGACAAAAAAAAACTTAATACAATTCAAAATCGACTAAAGATTTTTCTTAAATGGTAGGCCCACAACAGACTTTCAAGGTAAAAAAAAATCGTTTATTTTAACATGTGTTTTATTTTGTTTTATACAAACTAATGTTTTATTTGCTGATGGAGGAAATTTGATGATGACAATTCGAAACCGGTAATTTTAAGTTGAAAATACGATTTTTTGACAGACCTAAAAAAAAAGGCAACGAACATATCTGGGTAAGAAGTGATTGAGTTTGGGGAGGCGGATATTTGGAATAATTGTTCAATATTCTTTTAAGTACCAATTGGTGATAACTACAGAAATGTTACTAGATTAAGTCATTCAAGGACTTATATGAAATATTTCAAATTACTCACGGGCCGCTTTTCTGATATTGTTATATGGTGATGTTCGTGGTTAATTTCCCTTTTTTTTTACTGTTAAATTCCGAATTGCCATTTTTACGATGATGGAAACCAGTAAGTTATTCGAGTTTTCAGAGGCTATGTTTTGTCAAAATATTTAGAGTGATTTTTGAGAAAATCGGAGTTTGGTTGTGACAGTTATCTTCAAATTTTAATTTATCTACGAAATACTAATAATAATATTTTAAAACAATAAAATCAACAGGGTGTGATCAAAATATTCCAGAAGTTATCAAATCATCAAAACGTTGTTTTTGTTTCTTGTCGACAAATTAGGTTCTACAAATTACGTATATTTCAGTAGCCCTTAATTACTCAACAAAAGGAAAAAGTCCCTGTTTAGAAATGTTCTATAGAGATATTTTGTACAAATCTGGAAACTTTATTTTGCTTGGATTTTTCGATTTGGAGGTAATTGCGATAACGATTACCCCAAAACGGTTGTAACTGATAAATTTTTCATCTAAATCGTTGGATCCAAGTTTTAGTTTTAGTCTTTCGCCAGCTACCCATAAATTTTTAAAATGTCTCAAAATATGGCTATAACATTTCCCCAAAAATACCGACGGATGACAGACAGATATCCAGTGTTTTGGACTCGTGAGATCTCTATAAATTTGTTTTAAATAATCACGTAACATTCTCTACACAACGAATACGGGAAGAACACGAGGAGACAATACTGAAACCAACAAATAAGTAAATCTTCCGAATTCACTTGAAGAACCTGTGGAATCGATCACCAAGTGCAAGAAACTACATTTTCCCACAACAAAACTTTATACGTAACAAGTCGACGTTTCAGTTAGTCATCATCTTCAGTTGTTACTTGTACACAAACCTTTTAGAAAAAAAAACTTTCGTCAATATTAAAATTTATTTCTGAATAAAGATTAGGTACAAGTTAATCCTCACACTGACTATTCTATAAAGTTTCACAGCAATCGTTAGCTTGAATAATAGACTCTAATAATCCCAAAGTAATTAATAATGATTAGTAGAACCGCAGTTTTTCGATCATCTAATCCTCCTTACTAAAGCCAAGTTAGTTTTTCAAGATGCTTTTAGAGGTGATTACGAAGAAGAAACTCAGGTAAAACCCTTTTAACATCACCTTTTAATCTGTTCTTGCTCTCATTTAATTAAAAGCAAAGCTTAATGCTGGCGAACCACACCAAAACCTTAGCACATCCTTGATAATCCTCTGTTTAATCGAGTTCAATGTCAAAGTTACACTAATCCGTTCAGTACAGATTCCTTGTTTTTGGTTTAATTTATTGATAAAACCCTTCTTGTAATATTCCATTTAGAAAGCAGACTAAAATACCCGCAAACTTGTTTATTATTCAACAATAGGTGCTGGTGTTAAAGCATAGAGGAGTTGATACAACACGCCCTAAGTACAAAGTCTAGAACTAATCAACAATAGCAGTTGTTTATGAAGTCGATATTACATTATGATCAAAAGAGATTCGGCGCGTCTGATGATTACAGTACCGAAGCACAAAAAATATTTTAAATACTATCAGACAAAATAAATACTAATTAGTCCACTAGTAGCTTTAACCTACATATACCTAGTTAGGAATAACGTATACAAATAAAATTGCCCCCTTTGAAAATCAAGTTTACGAATCTGTGCAATATTAGAAAGTAGGAATATTTCGTTCCTAACCGGTTTGTGAATATGAAAACCAACCTGTATATTTTGTAGGGAGATGCGTTAAATGCCAAGGAAGAGTGAAATGGCAAATGTAGTGGAATCCAAATTACTCCTATGGGTAAGATCGGTTGACTTTTCATAGTCTCGGGTGTCATGAGGGAGATCATAATAGCTTGAATTTCTATATTTAAACATTATCTAATACCCGGTAGTGGTAATTAATTTTATTACTATCCTGAGTAATTTATGAAGTATCCCATAAATTAATTTATCTATTCTTTAAATAATTTTGTATAAATAATCTTATTTTGTTATATTAGGTGTACAGTCATTTCGTAAGTTTGTGTTGGGAATGTACTCGTGTCCGCCTTTTTGCAGTGATACAGTATCATTGTTAGAGAGGCATTAACGACTTAAACACTAGCAAGCACTCGGCTTCCGTCTGTAGCTACCGACTTCCTTCTCTGTGCTTAAATACATTGTCCTCTTCCACTGCTAAGCCCTAGCAGGAAACTAAATAAAACACAGCAAATTATCAACTTGGGATGGTTTTTAAGTACAGAGAAGAGTTAAAAAATGTTGACGGAGATTTTTATATCAGGTTTAGAAAATTTAAACAACGGGATTTTTTCAATCTACACCCGTTTGAATATATGTTAGTACTACATAGTAAAACATGTATAAAGGAGAAAATATTGAGAATAAGGAAAATAAAAAAGTGTTGATTTTTAACAAAATATTATTTGTTTTTTTCGGCCAACTAAATGTTAGATTAAAAAATCATTTTATCGTTTGTGGTTTTTAATGAAACAGCAAGACTCAGTTTACTTTATTCTAATCATCTTCATCTTCAGTCATTTCTTAGATGTAATTTAATAATGTATAATGTTCATTAACGTCTCAAATATGATGTTAAAATGTTTCTTCTGAATTTTAATCAGATGAAGGCTTTTGCTCAAAGGGATCTTGTATTTGTCTGATTTGCCAACCTTGGAAGGAAGCCAATTTGAAAATTCTGGAGGAAAAGAAGCCTTGAACACTCATTGTCTTTGCTTATTTCTTTTACTATAAGTAGGATTATGATAAAATGATTCTTAGATTCTTCGAGGTATAAAATGAAAGACTGAGTTTGAATGGGTGCAAGATCAACAGAAGAGTTCAACAAGACAAGAAGCTATATCTAAAGTGACCTCTGATGATTATGCATTAAGAGATAAGATCAAAGCGATAAATTTCTTATCAGTTTTAAATTTAAAGAAATAAAGCATTATTTTCTAACAAAGCAGGATTTACGGCAGACAGTATTCTAACTGGACACTAACCAAGAAATAAAAGGGTTGATAAACAAGATCTTTGTTAGTTATGCTCTTACGAAATTCAGATGGCAGGACAGTTTCTGTACAAGTGCGACATCTTCTTGGAATGGCCTTTGCAGTGCGAAGTCTTTAGTAGACGTTGATCCCAATGTCTTCATGCATTTCTTAATTAAAGAGTCTAAGGCCCTAATGGTCTTTAATGGAATCCTCGATATCATCTGACCCTAGTCCATTCATTGACTCCGCTTGCCTAGTTGTCACTCCATTTCGTCTTTTCGTACATCATTGTAGTTTATGAAAATTTTGGAGTCTTTAAGATCGTGACCTAAGTCTATCCAATGACTCGGCGGTTTACCTAGTGGCCACACTGCCCCCTTTCAATATCGGGTCTAATTTCAATATCCTAAGAATTTGATGCAACCTTTGAAATCGTCTGAGCTCATTACATCTATCGATTCAGCAGGTACTACCTAACCATCATCACCACAGTATCCACTCCATCCATAACTATAACAGTGTATGCATTTACTATAATTAGACTAATTCACCCATCGCCTTAGCAAATATGTAACTGCCACTTTTCCCAATATCAGGAACTTGATTCACCATTCATAAACTCTGTTCAATCAAATGTAATTTAATTTGTTCCTTAACTTGGGTATCATAACTTTTGACTGTGCTGTATGACTTAGGATTGAAATAACTAAATCGCTTCATTCCTGTACTCTAATGCTCGTGGGTTACTATAATTTTTTTTAAGCAGTAACACAATGAATCCATGCAACGTATCACTTTCCTAAGGCGGTGTTTTAAGTGAAAGGGCCGAAATAGGCTGATTATTTAAAATGAAACGATAGGTTTTAATTTGATGATCCGCCTACCTTGCAAATTGGTGTTACCCAGAAACTAATTGGTTAACTAATGACCAACTAGATTGAGACTGAAAATACGCCATCCACATACACAGACATACAAGTTCGGAACTAAAGCAAGCTTCCATGAGACTAATCCATTCATCTAATTGCGAAAACAGGAAAATCACTAAACTCGAGTTTCTAGATCTGAAAGTCAAACTCCGATTACAACTTATCCACGAATGCCAAAATCGCGATTCACGCCAGCTGTTGAATTTGGGGAGTTGACTCCTTGTGACTTAACTCTTAGCTAAACATTGTAATAATTAGCGAAACTGGAATTAAAACTAAATTAATTAAATTAACTCGGACTGTTCAAAGACCTGTTCACTCACTGGTGGATAGTTGTGTACATTTGACTAAACTCGGAAAAACGGCGACGTGGATCTCGTCTTTTGGAGGTCCGAAATGAATCTGTTTTCAAATACGGAACTATTAATTCAGGTAATTGACGAGTGGCGCGCTCTTGAATGCCGAGATACGCGTCACATCCAGTTGAAATTAAAGTTAGCCATTACTGAAACTCTCCATATCAATCAATTAAATCAAATTGATTTGTTTAAAATTTTACAGTACTTACAAAAAAGTTTTGCCTCACATTTTTACTTGCGGAGGTATAGGGTGTATGGTAATCGCAAAAAATTTAGACCTCCGTTTTATGACTGATCTTCGCGTTTCAACCCCTCAGTTCGACTAACCGTCAGTTAGTCGTGGTTGGCGTTTGTACGTAAGCCCGAAGCGGCCGCAAAAAATAGGGTCAATTGAAATTTGGTACTGAGGTTTATATGCTCATAAAACCTATTGAAATTCAGAAAAATCGAATTAAATATATCACGATAGCGGCCATTTGTAACATTTTTTGTTCATATATCGTGTGTTATTCAACTTATAACGCACTAAATTAGATTAAAATTTGCAGATTTCAATTCTGTATGTAATGGTATCCTTAACCTAACATAACCACAGTTATTGTTGAAAATGTGATAATCTTATAGCATCGAGATCTAGCAGGGCCATGTCACCAAATTAGCGAGTGGAGACTCTGTTAAATATGTACAGCTTTGACGTGAATTTATAAGACCTGCTTGCATTACATTGATGATGGATGATGAGGTACATTGTAAGTACAGTACTACGATGGCGCCCAACAATTTGTTTTAAATTCTATTTTGACTTTCATTTAAAATTTACTCTCTCCGGAAAAATGAGCTAATATTCTAAAACAATTCAAAATGAACACAGCAAAATCTTAGAAATTAGAACTCAAAAGAGAAGATATAAATTTATCCGGAAACGGTAATCGTAAGCATTGAGGATGTTATTTGGCAGGTTAGAGCTAGGGTGGTAATGATCTTAGAGATGGAACAAAGAGCAACATAGCATTACACATCCACATTACACACTGCAAATCGTATCATTAGAACGGAAGTGACTAGCGAGCTTGGCCGCCATTAGGAGCTTCACTTCCTGACAAACATAAGGGCTGTGACGTCACACCCCTCTCTTTTATCTTCTTATAGTCGCCAAATGACACGGAACCAACGGCAGTCTCTTCTATGTTTCCGTTTTATAACAAAATTTATTCTAGTTTTTGTTTTCTGCTTGTTCTGTTTAGATCCATTTACACGTATATTATTTAGGTTACTTTTTCCAGAGCGTTTAAAGAAGGGAAAATTTAGTTGTAATACATTTAAAGTGTATTGTATTTAGCCATGTTGATCTGGTGTTATAAAGAGTAGTGTTTATTCACTTGGTTACGTTTTACTCTTATTTTATGAATTGAACTCCAGGTTTATTCAGAAATCAATATCTTTGTAACAGCGTAACTTTTTGAGAGCATCACACTCCGGTTAGAAATGGTTAATGGTCTAATTAATAAATTGACAAATCTATGCCATGAAGAATAAAAGTGATCGATCCTAACGATAGTCTTACATTCATTGCACCCGTTATTGAATAACTGGTTATTGCTTGATATACAGTGAAGCAAAATTGGTGTAATATTATTTTAATATGAAATACGGTGTTGGCGTTTGAATGAAGAAAAAATGAACATCAATTTATATGATAACATTTGCTAAAATAAAGGCATTGGTGTTTAAAGTAATTTGTTTCTCATTATTTCCAATGAAGCTGTTCTTAAGCTACTAGTGATTTAATTTATTAAAAGAAGGAATAATTGTAAATAAATAAAGTTTATTTTCTTGTATACAACTTCTTTCTTAGATAAATATACGTACATGGATCAACAGTAATAGAAAATTAAATATCACAGGCTGTCATAAGTCCTTCTCAGACAATTAAGTATGTGTTGTTTGAGTGCATTTTGAAATTTTGCGGCCATTTTTTCAATCATGTAAACGAACTGTAAAACCTAGTTTACTGGTTATACCGGTATTTAATTACAATAATTGGTTGCAATATTTGATACTACAAATACAATATTTGATTACTAAAGACGTATTATGGTTGTTTTTTCTCCTAATTTTGAGGTTAGGTTTTTAATAAACTTGGTTTTACTAATAACTACTTTATTAATATTGATCGTATAAAACAAGTTTATATAATATCATTGAATGCAGACTTTACAGTTGTACAAAATGGGCTGTTCTAGGACGTTGAACGATTAAAAAATTATCATAAAAAATAGTTTTTAACTTTAAAAAAAAATCTCCTTTATTAAACTTACCTACCGATTTTCTGTAGTGAATGTTTATTTTAACTTCTTTTAATATAAGGCGATGATGATCTTTAAACAACAATAAAAGTAAAAGAAAACATTCTGCGACATCGAGAAGATTTCCTAATTTGTCACATTTATTTGTGACCAAAAGAAGCCTATATCTGATCTTTCGCATTACATTATGTTGTTTAAAATGTTTGATCGCCATTTTGGATTTGAATTAATATTTTTAAGTCGTAACATAGTCGTGTAAAACATGATTTTATAACGTTAAGTTCGGTGGTACATTTGTTTTATTTGTATCTTCAACTATTTATAAAAACGATCTGAAGTTGGTTAAACTTGACAATTTTTTTTTTAAATACTGATTTTATGTTTTGAACTACTTTTAACACATTATACCGCATAAAACTTTGACGTTCATCGCAGTGTTGGAATCTGTTTTTCATTTAACTATTTCTATTTTTTTTTACGCCATTCAAAATGATAACAAAATCATATAGCATCTTCAAAACGAATAATGTCAAAATGGTTTAAAACTGTTGTATGTATAAGAAACCAAGTAGTAAATAATAGTCTACCAAAACATTTTTTGCAAAATGAACTGACTTAATTCCAAATAGGTGTTCCAATTGTTATTGTAGCTGGAGGTAGAAAGCAGATACTGTATATAAAAGTAATAATAATAAACAGATAAGTTCATGGAATTTTCCGTAGAGAAACATAGTTTAATCATGTAGTTTAAAAGAATCGACTCAAACCTAAAATAAAATGTTAGTCAAATCGAAATAATTGGTTAGTTAATTGGTAATAGTTAGTTAGACAAAAAATTGGAAATAGTAGCAACACAGCGCGGTGGTGGATTAACTGTTTAAACTTTTTTTGTTATTTAATGACGAAAAACCTTTTGGTCATTATAGTTTTTAATAAAAAAATGGAAGAAAAAACATAAAATGAAGCATCCAAGCTGTCGAATACTCTAATAACGTCAGGGTCAGAAAACAAGAGTTGGTAAAGAGCGATCTGATAGGAAAGATGAGAAGGATCTAACCCAAGACTACATGAAAGAAGGTGTACATTCAGCTAGGTTCCCTCGGGATTGCCAAACCCCCATATTCAATATAAAGTGAGTCCCTGATTTAGTGGGGCTTGATTTAATGATGGAATAAAATATATTACGAATCACATATGGGGAATCATTTTTGGTTACAAGTTGTTCCAATAAGCAGAGATCGGGGTTCGATTCTCAAAATTGTCAAATCTAAACATAGTAACGTAAATTCCATTTCTACTTTATTTCAGATAAATAGTAAGCTTACAGCTATTATTAAATTGGTTTTCTTATAACAAGACAGATAAAATTATAAGCAATTGTTTTGTAAGAATAATTTTTCTTTTATTAATTTGTTTATTATCAATGCTAATATAGCTAATATAGGATAAGAAGTCACTCGGACCTTTTGACATTTCCAAAATTAAAAAAAGTTATTTGTGATTTGTAAAACCCCATAAAAAAGTACATTTTATGACTCCTATTCTAAGGGTTAAGAAAATAATATATTTTAAATTGGAAATTTTTTTGTTTTTCAATGAGGTACAATTCGGCATACTTGACTATTTTCAGAAACTGGTATTCAACCTCTCGCTTATCATCACCTTATAAAATAAAGCAAGAAAAGAGCATAAAATAAAGACCTCTAACTTTAAAATACTCTAATAGTGGCAGAGAAAAGAACAAGAGTTGGCCAAGAGAGACTTGATAGTAAAGAGGAAAATGTAAGAGAAGACTACATGATAAAAGGTGTAGATCCAGCCAGGTTCCCTTGGGATTACCAAGCCCGTCAGAACCATGTAGTCATCGTTTGAGATATTTGTTGGTACCAATTCTTTATTCGATTGTATTTCTTTTACATTACGATAAGTATAACCAAGATAAGATAAAACATAAAGTCTAAATTGAATACGTTTTGAACCGCCATTTTGAAATGGTAAGAAATTTGGAATTTTTTGCGAAATGTTTAGTTTTTATAAGTGCTTTAAAATAATACAAAATATGTTTCATTTGAAAATTTTGAAAATCGAAGCCTGAACCCTTGATTTTTGGAACAACCAAATCCAAAATTGAAAAATAATATTTTTTAAAGATTTTCCACATGAAATTTAGTGGTATCATTTACCGTATCTATATACGTCAAGCCTTTCTTCCGTATTAAAATTGTGACACTTTATCAACAGTACTCTATATTGAGCTAAAGAATATGATAAATAAATAAATCTAATGTGTTGAGATTTCATGATTAGGGGTGTCGCAATAACTATAACTTCTATAATAGAAATTCAATAATCGCCTACACGCCCTATTATCAACATAACTGACATGTGAGTACAATGAAATGTGATCATTTCATAAATAGATTTGACTCATTAATTTCTGATTACATCTGTGCTTAATGAATGGAAATGCTCAATATTTATTTGATTAGAGAGGAGACTTAATTGCAGGGAGACGGGACAGCTTGATCTACTGATGCACAATTGCCTGTATTGTGTAGGTCACGTGGTAGTCACGTGCCACACTTAGGGGTAGTCCGGACCCGCATCCCGACCCCCGACCACCCCTGTTGACACGTTCACACACAATCCTATTATCTAGGCTACTATCATCGCCTCATAAAATATTGCTCTTGGTTTGGTCTCAATTTCATCTGAGTTTGTGAGTTTAGAATTTAGTACTTTAAATTGTTATAGGTAACAAAAACCAGTCAAACCTATAAAAATGGCATTATAAAGGATTTTGTTCGCTATTAAAATAAAATAAATATGTACGTCATATATAGGGTGGTTCAAAATTGCACGACTATCCTTCAGGAAGTGATTCTGGGAGTACAAATAAAACCTTCATGGAAACATATTCGATACTGTCCGAAAACATTTCGTTTTCAAGTTACAGCTAGTGAAATATTCGCTCTGATTATTACTCCAAGAGGGAAATTAAGCCATTCTGTAATTCTTGAAACCTAAATAAAGAAATAAATTTGGTGGTTTATCTGAAAATTTGTATAAAAAAGGACCCAGAACTGAATCTCCAATATTTTCGAGAAAACTAGTATAAAATACAAAACATAGAAGTTGGTTTGGGGTAAAGTAAATTTGTTAAATAGCTAATAAACTCATAAAACCTTTGAACAATACTTGCAGAGAATTTATTTCTGATAAAAATTATGTAAATAAAGTCAATAAAAAATAAATACAAGTTACTTTTATTAAAAAATAAAACAATTCAAAGTGTGACAGAACCACGTTACAATTTTGAACAGAATACAATCTTTTTAAAATTGCTATTCTTTTCATTCTAAAAACAAATTTCTATAATTTTCATTTATTTTGAATTTATTTAACCAGTTTTCTCAGAATTAATTTCTCTACAAGTATTGTTAAAAGATGTTATGCGTTTATTAGCCAAGAAAAGTTATTTTACAGCAAACCTAAAAAGGTTTGTTTTCGAGTACAATTTTTATGTACCGGTATTTTACACCAGTTTTTTAGGACAGTTCTGGAACCAATTTTATTCAATTTCGATATCAAAATACCACCAAATTTATTCCTTAAAAATTGGGTCCCATGAATTACATTAAGAGATTATTTCACTCATGGACTAAAAATTGTGGAGAAATATTTCGCTAATTAGTAACTCTAATTAGTAACTCTAAAACTATGCGTTTTCAAATATATGTTCATTTGAAGGTTTTGATTTCTTCTTCTTATTTTACCACTAGAATCAGTTTCCGAAGTATTTCATATAAAGTTGAGTCATTCTATAAACTGAGTCACCAGAGAAAAAATATCGACAAACAGTTCGCATTTAATAGCCATTAATATTTGTTGCTGAAAACTGTAGGTCTTGGTGTGCATAATTTAATTTTAAAATCTTTACTTGTGCACATTAACAGCTTTTAATTGTTTAATAGTGCTAGAACTCAGCTATTAATAACAAAGATAAAGAGCATGAAATATTACACAAAAAATGTCCAGTCAAAATAATAATAATTTTCAAGGAAACCGCGATTGAAAAGCATAAGCTAGCGCGGCCATCAGTAGACCTACAGCAGTCGACACTAAACAATTTCTAATTCAGAGAGGTAAGCTATCAAAAATAGACATAACTGTGAAAAATAATTGGACTGGTGGAAATTAATGTGGGAATTAAAAAGAAAACATCAGGATTAAAGTAAATATATGCATTAAATATTTTCATAGTTTGTGACATTTTGAAAATGGTTTTATTAATTTTCTTAGTATTTTTAAAAGTAAGTATAGTCAAATATCTTTCATTGTTATTAGCATAAAATGGGATTTGTTTCTATATTTGTTTTTTTTTTTTTTTTTTTTTTTTTAATTTTCAAATTTTACTTACACATTATACGAAAGTATAAGGTATTTCGACTATGTTTTTTGGCTCATCTTTATGTTTCATGAGTTCAGAAAACAGAAAAATTATTCTCGGTAATTGTTTACAATTACTTTGTCACCTTTAACTTTTTTTTAGTATGAAGACATTTGACATATTTATGTTTGTAAATAAAGGAATAACATTTATTATGGCCCGGAAAAGTAAAAAAAGTGGGATACTTACTTTAGAAGTCGTCTTCAGATGAGCTACTGGCGTTGGAGTCCGGAGATGGTTTACAAGGTCATGTCATTACCGCACTCCGGACATTTTTTTGATTTCGGCAAAACACCGTGATTGTATAAGAAATTGTGCAAAGAGTCTTTATTTTCGGTAATCACTATAAACTTACTTAAAGTTAGTTCACAATTGTCGCACAGAAACGGATTGAAACCGGAACACGACGCCACTACAACTGACCCATTCACCAGCCCAAACCTTTCGTATGTTTATTTAAGTTAATAATGCTTACTTTTCGAGATAATTATATAGGCTATCATGACAGGTTTGGCCAGGCCAAGAACAGAAATTGTGTCTGTTTTACTAGTAATTTATAAATCTTTTATTGTATACTTATGATAAAACTAAATAGATCCTCAAAATACAATTATTTCATATAATAATAATATTATATATATTTTGATAACAATAATTAAAACAATAAAAAAAATTACATAATCGAATTTAAATTTACAAACTGTAGATTAATATTTGAGAAAAGTAATCCAGAGGTCTAAAATGACCTGGTATACGATTTTCAGAATTTTGTCGGTGGACCGAATGGCTGCTAATGTTCATATGAAGCTCTATGTTTGCTCAAAGAAAAATTACAAATACATAAACTGGTCCTACTTTATAGCAATAATAAAACAAGACATTTGAGATATTTGAAAGAGTGACGTGGAAGATTCTAAAACTAAAAACTAAAATATAGGGAGATGAAAATAATTTAAAATTGTATATTATTTAAAAAAAAAAAAAAAAAAACTATTAAAATAAGTAAAAGCATTTTCTTTTCACGGAGCTAAAACACTGATTTTCATAATGTATAAATACAACCGATTGCTAAAAAGAAAAAAAAAATTATAAAGATCCAGATATGCCACTCTACACATATATCACTGCACTGATATATAACACTGCACAAACAACATTCAGACATCATTACAAAAAAACATTGTATTGTTATCAGTATTTTAAACATTTGCCTTCATTTGTGTATATAAAAACTAATACACGACGTTTAGAGAGTGTCGACCAACTCTCGTTATCAAGTGAAAATCTAGAACATGACCAACATGAAAAGGGCCAACATAGTTTAGTGTCTTTGAACACTGAAGCTAAGACTAGTAAACTAAGAAAGAAATTCTGGGTTAAAAATAGGCCTGGGTTGTCAAAAACTAAGACTATTATACATAAACGTGATTAGGAAACACCAAAAGCCATAGAACAGTACAAGAACACAAATTGCAAACTCTAATTGAACCGAGCTCATACACTGATCAACGTTAGTTAACTACCGTTAGGCAATTTATCATTGTTAAAAACTGGTTCAGTGCCAACGGATAGTTATCTAACGGTTTTATCGTAATGAACAACCTTTTGCCTCCTCTCTCTGGAGTTTAGCACGTGACCTTGTAGGCATGCTTTGAGATGAATTAACCGGAAATTTTTCAGTTTTACCCAAAGTGTAGAAGTTTTTTAATTTTCAATTTTAATTCAGTTTTTATTATTATAAATTATAATTATACACTAGGCCACATATGGTGCAAATTTACTCTAATAGTTGTGATCAGTGAACATTTCATAATCTCGGGTGTCATCGTTTCTTGAAGGGAGATTTTATATTATAAATTTGCTAATGAATATTAATTAACAACTTAATAAAATATGAAAAATGAATATTTGACATTTAGGGTTTCTAAACTAAACTAATACGTAGATTAAAACACTCGGAGTTGAGTAATGAAGTTGTAGCTAAGTGAAATTCCAAGACAGATGATGCCGCCTAACAGATGCACAAGCTATTAATATTAACTTGCTTACTAATGGATTAATGGCTTTTCAACTGGATAATTCTCATAATTACACATTACACATCGTTAGCGGCACTGACTGAACACTTCTCTTGCTTTGCTCTTACACGCCGCCATATTGTTTGCAACATATTATACATCAAAGACATTTATATATTAAATATTCCACATGAAGCAAATACGCTAATATAATGAGACGTAAATTTTTGTGAATTTAATAGTTGGCGAATACCAAGCGTAATATAACCAAATTACACATTTGATTTATAAACTCCTTCTAAATCCTAGATAAAAAGGAAGTGCATTAAAACTGTTTTATAAATTGCTGCCATTTTGAAATTCGTGACCTTTTCTTAAAATATATTAACAAGTAGTGAGCTCCGTTTCATCTACAGTAGAAACCATCAGTGTTTGCAGGAGAGGAGCTAGTGGACGGTGCGCCGCGTCGTGACTTTGAAGGAACCAATTAGAGAGGTGCTGGATTGCCAAGTCGCTGTTTAGCTGTATGGTCTTGTTGTTCCAGCATTTATTCCACGCTCTGGTTATCAAATGGTCGATGATTTACTAATCTGTGATTTTCTCACAGCTGTTCAAAAATCACGATTAACTTTGTAAGTGATTGGTTGTATTAAACGTGATCAGTGATTTCATCATTCGCTTGATTCGAGATATAATTCTCGGCTTTTTCGTTAATGATTAGATTCAGTTATTCTCTAAAGGTGATGTTGATGGTTTAGTCAGTTTTTTTTTGTTTTTTGTATTATAATACGGTGTCGTCTCAAGAGGTCACTATAAGAGTATGATCGTGTCAATCCCTAGGTATCGTAGGTGTCTCTACAATTTTATTTTTACGTTGTCTCGGATTGTTTCATCTTTCCTATCAGGTCTCTCTTGACTAATTTTTGTTGTCTTCCGATCCTGATGTTATTAATCATGAGTCTTGGGGTACTTTTATCTCAACCTTAGTATATTCTTAAGAACAACAAGGTTAAACTGAGTTATTTCGTTTGTAATTCTCGATAAACGAGGTTGGATGTTTTTCCACGTGGTGTTAAAATTACGAGGTAATATGGTTTAATAACTCTCGAACAGGTTACATGTGAAAACATACTTCTCGTGCTATAGTGAATGGAAAAGCCAGCATCCATCACTGACCATTTCATTCACAACTTGGCCAATTTGTAATAGTCACTGTATTTTTCATGATGATTAGTACTATTGAGTTTGCTTGACGGTTTAAATTATTATATTGTATTTATTACAATCTTAAACAAAAGGGAAAAAGAAAATTTCTAATGGACAAATTACCGTACACAACCTTAATAAAAAGTTAAGAGTAACTTGCACACAACTAAGCTTAGAATGAGCTGATTCAATGAGCTGTACAAAGGTAATGAATAATACAATAGTGATAAGCCATTGACGAATTACAATTGCCTTAGGTCACACTAAAAATAAAAATAATCAACAATTATCTTCAAACAAAAAGTAAATGTACATCTACAAATGAGTTATAGATGAGAGAATTGATTTTAAATAAATATAACATGTGCGAATTAATTAGCTACTAATTAGGAGAATTATGGTCCTGGTTTTTGCTAACGTTACCAAAAAAGAAAATTAATTTATACAAACATTATGTTCAGTATATTTAAAAGTACTGAAATTTCAAAACAAAACACCATAACAATGTCGGTGGAAAGTAAACTGAATTCATATAGTAATGGCCTCCAGAAGCGTAGAAATCAACAAATTATGAAGTGTGCCAGGAATTTAATACAAAAAATTCAGAAAATATTAACTACAGACTTCTACTCTTTCTAAGAGTTGTATATTAAAACGTAATTATTATATATTTTAATAAATGTCTGTATTCACTTTTTCCATCTTTTTTTACGGGGTTAAAACTAATTGGTAAATTTTTTTAAGGCATTTTTAGAATAAACGTAAGGGTGTTATTACTCTCTAAACTCTTAAAAAGAGTTTACAAAACAACATTGTTACCCCAATTTCATATCCTTAAACACAAAACATCAGGATAAAACATCTTTACTTTTAATAATTAGTTTAAAGGAACACCTTTGCCAAATTCAGCCCTCTAGTATTATGAGAAGTGTGAGAATTAGTGATGGATGTATCAGCATGTCTTTCGCTTTTATATAAAGAGAGATTTTTTTTTTAATATTGGTAAATTGTGAATGAGAAAATGTTATCAACTGGCCAAAGGAGATAGATGTGAAATTTTTTCACTCCTGACACAACACGTATTGCCATTCGTAATTTATGCAGACATTTATCTATGACTTGAAAAGACATTCTATTTTGTGTATTTTAACTAGAATCACAATCAGTTCTTGACAATACTTTATAAGTGTCAACGATTTAAATTACTATTGTTCACGCATTAACATCGCTGTGGTTGGTAGGTAGCAATCACAACTTTCACCATTATTGTAAAATCACCGTTAGTTCCATCACTACATATTATAACAACGCCTTGCCTACCTTCTATTGGTTGTCTAACTGCAAACTCTTGTGGTTTTTAGTATAGTGACTAGCACTCTTGTCTGGTAGGTGAGAGATCCCGGCTTTAATTTCCGCAGTGTCTAAAGACATTAGATATGTTGACTCAACATCCTGAGGAAAAGTGAGATCTACGATTTGTAGTGAAATCGTTTTGAAAAGATTAGGGTTTCGGTGACAGCTGACCACAAATTAGTTGAAGAAAAGCCGTCTTGTAGATCTAGGCACTTCAGAGCAATTTCCCCTAGAGGAAATGGGGGGGGGGAGAAATAACGAAGAGTTATAACTTTATGGAGAACCTAGAGTATTTCTCGCAAGACTAAGATGGCCAGACAACGTGCAAACGATACTAAGAATAGGTAAGAAAATATCCATAGGAAGAAGACTATGTGGAAGGGATGCCCAAGGAAAAGGTGGCTGGACAACAGGACTTCAGAATAATAGGTGGTCGGAGTTAGTGACATGAAGCGGATAACAGAAGAGAGTGAAGGCCAGGATCCTACAAGGGCTGTAGTGCCGTGGATGATGATACTTCAACAGATATAAATGGTCTCTCATTTTCCCATCATAGTTTTAAGTGCCTTTTCTACCAAAACGTTAATTTTGACTGAAGTTAGTTTGTCGTTTTCTTTAGGAACAGATGAATAGAAGCAGAAGGTTGAAATCTGAAAACAAGCTCTTGTGTGTACATTACATCGTATAAGTCTCTTGGACATTTCTCAATCACAAAAGAAATAATTAAGTATTGTCAAGAAAATTAGAACAGTATGAGCACCATTCTTTGCGTTTTCTTCTATTTGTTCGTTGAAATGGAAAGATAATTTCAGAATAATGTTCCAAGAATGCAAGATGCACAACTTGTCTCCTTGAAACAAAAACATACTGACGAAATTCCAAATGGTTGAGTTCTCGCTTCGCTTTGTCAATTAGTAGGAATTAAGAAATAATCAACTAATTAAATTTCATTAAGATCTTGTTTAAAATCTGTTTGTTTAGAGATAAAGACCAATATGAAATCAATCTCTCAATTTCATGTTTAATTAAGCGACACAACCATTGTCATGACATGGATATTAATCGTATTTAAATATTATAACCTTTGTTAACCACCTCCAAATAACGTATAATTGCCGTGAAGTGGACATGATGACATCACGATGACGTGAGGAGGGGGAATCACTATTGTCAGCAATTGTCTACAATTAAAGCGTTCTGTCATCCATGCGCTCGGAACCTCATTACAATCACGCCCGACTGGATAATTAAAATTAATGTTGTACTGACTTCATAATCAATTACTTCTTGTTGAAGTTATTTTTAAGTTCTTACTTCAGGATACGTGTTGTAAATTCAATTAACAACAATTTAGTAATCCAAAAACTAAAGGAAGGAAATACAAAACAAAATCATAAATGTAACACAAAAAGTTTAAACAATTTTAGTAATCCAAAAATTAAATAAATAAAGTACAAAATAAAAATAATAAGAGAAAGATAAAATAGAATAAAACAAAATCACTAAAAAACTAGGGTTGAAAGGTTGGAAAAAATCTTTTCAGTGATTTGATAATTTTATTCAATCAATTATCACATTTTATAAAACCGTTTGAAATAGAAAAATAATTTCAGACAAAATTGCACACTTGGGTATTAGGATTAATAATTTGCGATGAATTTTGGTTTAAGGTAAATTTGAGATGTGTATGTGAGAAAGAGAGCTGGGGGAGGGGGAATGAGAGGGAATAGGGTTAAATTGAGAGGCACACAAAATGTCATTAAAATCGTGGTTATTTTATTTATTCTTTTATTGCGGAATAGTCCTTAAACATGTGTTAGTTTTGAAGAGCCTACATTTTAGTTACTATATATATTTTGATATATAACGACCAAAATGTATGATTTTCAATTAAAATAACAAAACAGTTTATTAAAGATTTATTCTCTTACTAGACACTTTAGTTTCTAAGAAAAAAAATTTCACTTGCCGCCATTTTCGATTAAATGATCAAATAAAAAATGCATGTTTACCAAAGTTTTGTTATTCAAACCTTTCAAATGAATTATTACTTAGTTACATAATAATTAACACTTGAAACTAAGATGGCGGACAAATATTAAAACTTTTATATTTATATTAATGGTTTTAAACGTTACTATAAAACTGCAGCAAAGATTTATTTTTTCCGAGTATTTTTTTCTACTCCATGGAAGAGTGGAAGAGACTGCGTCATATTTAAAGAAATATAGTTTGTTATTTTTTATTTTTGTAAGAAGTATTTTTGGAAACTACACAACCGATTTGAATAGCCACTGACTAATTCTTTGCCAATGTAAAGCTTATTTTTTTATTCCCGATGGATATATTTTACGGTATGATACAAAAATGGGAATACGGGAAGTAGTCTACACAAAAATGTTAAACTGCATATAAAAAAATGAAGTTTTATTATATTATGGAAATTCCTTTTAATTATAAAAAAGATCTCTCTCGCCAATTTTTATATATTCGTTATAGCATGATTTTTTTGAATTCGACTTTTCGACCTTTTACTCCCGAACTAGCATTTAGGAGATGGTGACTAGATTTTGTATACGTTTTAGGGGCTAAATTTAAATAAATGTTAATCTTTATTATTAGAACCAGTTTTGTATTTTTATCTTAAACCTTCAAATTTTAAATAATCAAAAACGTACTTGGTGATACGGGCAGATAGGATTGATATAGGAATTGTAGATATTTGGTACCATTATCAAAACTTTCTTTAACGTGTAAAATGAAAAAGTTAAAACATGAAAGCAAAAATGGGTATTTAAATGTTTTTAAATAAAAGATTGGGAATTTGGAGTTATTTTAAGGGAAAAAAAAGAAAATAAAAATGTGAAGTTCGCACAGTTTTATAAAGGTGTCTAATGATGATTCTGATATTTGATTTAAAATTCCATTATATTTGAATAAAAATAATATAAGATTCAGATGAACTTCAAAACCGAATTTAAAATGTTTTGAAATTGTGAGAAATAAAAAACGTATTTTTCCAAAATGTGTGGTTATCGAAGCCCTTTAAAATGAGGTATAACTTGACTTATGTTGCATTTTTTTGAAAATATCTAAAAACAAGGATACCTTACCCCGACCCTCTCCCCTCTCCAATATATTTCCCTTCAGGACTCCGAAATTCAAAAAATAAATTTTCTCAAATTCTTCGTATACTTATTAGTCAAGTAAAACTTTGCCCCAAATTTGCCCACAATAGATATGATACGAATGGTCTAAAGCGTCCTGTACATAGTTTTTATTATCCAATATAAACTATTAAACAAATTATTACGTATTTATATCAATAAAATTCATCGCGGCTGTTTTAAAAATCCATGCTTGATGTAACCGTAACTTCATCACAAAATCATGTTCAGCGACTATAACTGGATTAACATTTCATCACTCACTTTATTTGGAATGAAAAGTGAATTTTGTTAAAAAATTTAATCACTTCATGAATTATTTCTAGGTTTAAAATCCACTGCTGATGTTATGGTTGCATTTAAAATACTGAAGGGGTAACAGTAACCTAATACTCACACGTTGTCATAAGCTGGTGCGATATAACAATATAATTTTAAAAAATGTTGTGATAACATACTAATTAATATACTCTGCTCTTTATCAAATCTCGATCTTGATGTGCAGATCGTCATGCTGCATAAGTGCGTTTGTGGGTTGATCTAGGACGTATAATATGAAATAATATTTAAAATTTCGATTCAAACTGTCGCCATTTTGAAACTTGTTAATAATTATTTTTAAGTAAAACACAAATTTACGAAATAGTGCAACTATGTTTATACGCTAGTATTTGACTGAAAGTTCCAACCACGGTTACTAGACTATAACCGTGATTCCAACTACAGTAGCCTCAGACTAGGATTGTGTCTGGTGTAAGGGGCATGTCCTCCCTTCTACTTGCTTCCCTAGCCTGACTTGACCGTATAACCCATTCCAAGAAAACTCATTTAATTCCTAAAGTTACAACTTTATGAGAGACTTTTGTAAACGTTTTATGTTTATTTATACCGATAAAAGAAACAAAACTAGGGCACGCGTTTACATAGACGTATTTGAGGTCTATATATTTTTTATTGGGGTTGTACCGCTGAAAGTAAACGCAACAAACAAAGTGTAGAGGCCTCTCTTTTCCTCTCCAACCCAGACACATTCCTACCTTGAGATACTATACTAGAGAGACCAGTTGTTTTAATTTAAAAAAATATCACGAGCTAAATTGTTTTTGCGATATAGCCTACGTGTTATAATCCGTTCCAATACTGGCGACTAGGAACGACCATACATAAAATAATAATACATTGTAGCAACATTACTGTTTTCATTTTTTATGGTATAACTTGTTACGATAATTTTTATGGGAAAATGTATCCTGAATACGTGATCGGAAAAAATGTTGTACAACTTTCGATTAAATTGATTTATACACATAAAATTAAATAAAGTGAAAATAATAACAGAATAGTGATATAACAGCCGATCACATGTAACAGATGATTACATTGTTAAATCAGTTGTTTATAGCAGGCAGAGGTAAAACCAAGGACCCTTATGATTTCACTCTCGTGTTGGTAAGTCGCAACTAATTTACAAAGATAAAACTATATATAAATATTTCAAATAATGCATTTATATTTTTTATATTGTTCCACATATAGGAAAAATATAGCGTCATAAAAATACACCTTGGGTAAAGGGCCAAAAACAATAAAGTAATTTTTTTTTAGAAATATTATTTGTGGGATATCAAATAACATTAGAAGTTATTCTGATTAAGAATATGTGTTTATTTGACGAACAAATTAAAGTTGACGCTACGCCAAATTTAAAGTGTCAGATATCATGTCCCCTTCCCTTTCTAACTTGAAAACAATCTAAATCTGAAAAAAATTATTTGGATTTGAGATAAATTACAGTACGAAATATTATAATTTTTTTTATGACGAATACAACTTAATTTAACCACACAATGAGAATTTCGTAGCGTATAGGTTTTAAGTCAGTTCTTGTGATATATGAGACCAATAATTCAATAGCCATTAAAAGATGGATTACATTTTGATTGATTTCTCCTTATTTCGTAGGAAACAGACGCGCTTATCTGTCTGTACAGTTTAAACTGTCGCTTATTAAAAAGTGTCCCCAAATACCTACGGACCCTTAGTCGTGTTGTTTTTACACTCCCTTGACCTTTTTATTTGTAATTATTATTATTCTTTTCTTCTTTGGCGATGGATTTAATTAACCGAAATATAAATTGTTTCCATTTTAATTTTATGTCCTTTTTCATTAAAAAAAAAGTGTATACGAAATATTTTACTTTATTTTCATTATTATTTTTCTTTTCTGTTTGTTTTAATTTTCTTTCCTATTTTTATCCAAGAAAGTGTAATACAGAAGCCTTTTTGGTATTCACGCAGATACCGAAATCGATTTTTTAAATTGTGGGGGAAAATATAAAATGTTGAAAAAAGAGAGTGTAAATAAAGGATAATAAAATAACAGATTCTCGCCACCCTCTCTGTGAAAAGGTGAAAGTCTTCTATCGTAAAAACAAATAAAAAATCATCCGTTATCTTTTACAGTTATAGTTTAATTAATGTTACGATAATTCAATTTAATTATAGAACTTAGAGCACCTTACATTTTTTGTTTTTGTAGTAAACAATTCCAATTATATTGTATTGTATAATTCAAGATTGTTTGAAAATATTTTAAAGTTTTCATTTTCATCTTGAAAATGTACAATTTTTGTTTAACACAATTTTTTATTCAAACACGTTTCAACGACAATTACGAATTATTTGTGAAAAATTCAATACAGGTTTTGTTTGATTTTATAACATCTACCAAGTCAAGCTCAATTGTTTTCATTTATACAATTTTTGTTTGAGAATCCACAATTCCACCAATAAGAACTAAAATAGGATTTTAGAGGGGGGGGGGGTAAAGTGGTTACTAAAAAAGAGTGGAGCCGAGTTAATTTCTTGCAGAGGTGAAAAGTTTATAATTTCGTCGTGTCACATTTATGTGTTTCACACTGATCCATTTGGTGTCGTAGTGGAGACACTATCTAAATTAATCTAAATTATCATTAAATGAACTAAACTTAAATTATCTCAGAAGTGGTAGTTTTAAATTCTCTTCAGTGGCCAGAAATTGTACCGTGATCTGCATAACAGAATTATCCTCTTCTTGATAAAATATGATAACGATGCTGCCACTAAGTGTGTCTAATGAATTAGCCTAATTAACAAGGGTTGCCATGAATATTTAATTGAAAAATAGTATTCCATTCCTTTTGACATTTCTATCACGTTATCCGCCCTCTTTCTCCTGACCCTTCTTTTTCTCTCGCTCGTTTCTGAACGAATTATCATATTTTTATACCATCAAAGGAAAGTATATAAAAGTTAAAAATATAAAAACTGTACGCGATGCTTTTCCGAATGAAATTCAATTTATTTCAATAGATGGAGGGATCCGAGAGCGTGATGTAATAAGGCAGGCAAGTTGATAGAATTTCTACAAAACTTTGTGATATACATTTTTCATACTAAAAGAAAGTTCATTTTCTGATACATTTTTTTTTTATACGAGGAGTGAGATCTAACTCGTTTTCTTTCTTTTTTCACAAAGGAGCAATACTTTCTTGACTGTATAATACACCGTTGCTTTTTTATATGCGACACATAACGTCTTTTTCTCAACTTTATCATAAAATATGCAAGTGTATTCCCTTCGCAGGAGCATTCCTGGATGCGGATAACCTCCCGATTCTGTTACAATAATATCTAAACATCGTTTTCATAAATAGGCTGTTTTTCTGAAGGAAAACTGATTACAATCTATTTTGTTGTATATTGTGTACGACACCTTTGGATGACTATTGGAATGTTTTCACGCTGGAATTATCGTTCTATGTTCTGTTTCTCTGAGAATAATATTAATACCGATGACATCCTGGAATCTGTAAGGCCTAACTCTAAATTTAGCTAAGTTCCAATAAGTCAGCGTTGCGGCTTATACAAACAGTTAGGAGAAATCTTTGATATTCAAGACAAGGGTTAACTTTAAGTGAAAAATATTCATTTATGACAGAAAATCTTTACTCGCTTTTCAATTTGATAGAAAAGGAATGGATCTACCATTACTTAGCTGTTAAGTGAAGTCAGAAACCAATTTGTTTTGTAAAATATCTAATCTAACCAAACCTAACCTAGCCTAGCCTAATCTATGCGCCACGAATCAAGTCAGTTGGGTAATACCGCATCCCAATAGGAGAGCAAGAGTACCACGTGGTTGTCAATTCGAACGGCTTAACCCCGAGCCAGGGTGCCGACGTCTTGCAATGCTAAGAGAGTCGCGTATATACGTAGTTTTATTATATTTGGGGGTTTTTTTTTTTACTAGTTAAACAATAGTTTTTGTTTTAATAATGTAAACATGTTTAGTCTATTGATACATTTACATTATGTCATTGGTGCAGATGTATTTATTTTTTAAACTTTTTTGTTTTAACGGTTATAATTATTTCACCTGTAATAATAGTATTATAATAAATAATTTTTAATTTGTGATTCTTGTAATATAAGGGGGAAGATTTGAAAAATATTGTTTTCGTTGAGAAATTTCTGATGATTTGTTTACAAAAAAGGAAAGCAGGTAGCTTTTTTTTATATTATTCGTTAAATTGTGCTCTTTGCAACTGTGACGCAAAATTAAATGCAGTAAATGTGATTTTTCTGCGATCCTTACATAAATGTAACTGCATAAGAATCTCAGTGCCAAGCGCTGTCACAGTGGGGAAATGAATTGGTAAACCCGCACGGTTCCTATTGGTTTTTTCAAGGTCAAACTGGTTACTAATTCTTCCCTCAAAGGACATGACTCGTGGTAGCTTGTATAGACTCTCTGGTTAAATAATAGGGATTGGAATGCTGTTATAATAACACCTAAACACAGTTTTTATAAATAGGTGTTTTTCTTTTTACACGTTGATATTACCCACAATGTTGGTTCGTCCTCACAGTTATTAAATTTATAACATAAAAACACTTACTCGCGCACATATAAATATCACACACAAAAATATTAATTGAAATTAACAACCATCCGGACCTTGTAATAACTAGAAATAATTAACATTTAATAATTAACCACTGTTGAGACTATCACACATATCACTTGTAATCATCCGATAAACCATAGATTATCAGCGAATAGAGCAATGGTTAACCGTGCTTTAAAACTTCTCTTAAATGAATAAAATCGCAATAAAGAAACTAATATCATGTGGCAATTTCAAACGGATACCAAGTAGTCATGATGGACAACCTTCTCTTACAAATAGAGGGGAAAATATTAAATAAACTACGATTGTGTAATAATACGCAATTAATAAATAGTTATAATTTTTAACAAAAAAAATGTTATTTCACTATAGAGGACCTGAAACTTATGTAATAGCAAAAACTATTTAAAAAAAGATGAAATGTCCAATAGGTCCCTAAGGCGAATCAAATGACTTGTTTAATTGGAAGTGAAATTAAAAACCAAAATTGACAAAAAGTATATATATATATATATATATATATATATATATATATATAACAACCCCGACGTGTATAAAATGATATGGGAATTCTGCAATATGATTTATATAGGAGATACAGTTAACTCTATGTTAACCATCATAAGCAACGCGTAACCGCTGTAAAGTTGGATCAACAAGAAAAATCAAACTTCGCACGCCATATTCTTAATTCAAATCACAATATTTTAATGCAATGAAATGACGATGAAAAATTACGAAGAAATGGGAAAATATGCATATAAATAAAGAGAAATAATCTTAACAAGTTTATAAACGATCAAATTAATTTTGAATTTGATATAACTTGTACTATTTTGAAAGAGGACAGTAAACATGATAAGACAACTCAAAGTAATTTTAGTAGAGGTCCAACATTGTAACACGTTACATTTTAAATAATTGTGTGTGCGTGTGTGTGTGTGTGTGATGTTTATATGTACGCGAATGAGCGTTTTTATGTTAATTTATGTTATAAATTTAATAATTGTGTGGACGAAACAGCATTGTAGATATCAATATGTGAGCCTTTGTGCTGTCACACTCCTACAACGAAACAAGCAGACGAAATTTAAAGAAAATTATGAAAAGAAGGAAGTAAAATATATTTATTTTCTAATTACAGTTAAATACATACAACGATATCTATGGATGATAATTGGATATCAAAAATGTACACAATGTAAATCAAAAAGAAAAACATTTTAGTTTGAAAGTTGTATAAATATATGCGGTGCACTTCATGCGATATCATATCTATGTTCTCATAACTGCTAACAAAACTAATTATGACACAACATAAAACACACATTATTAAAATTATTGTGACAAGAATTTGATCCTTAAATCTCAACAGCCCATTTCCCTGAATTATACGAGTAGGCATTAAACTTTCTTTCAGGTGTTAAAAAACTATAAAGGATTCTTTGCAATTTCTGGTCCGCTGATGCTCTGGATTAACTTTAATGAATATAATTTGTTACTATTTGTTACAGAAAGTGAATAATCTATATACCGAAGTGAGAGTGAACTTACCCATCAGTTGTAAAGCCAGGAAACAGAGGATGTGTGAATGTCGTGGTTGGAGACGATGCCAATGTAGCAGGACGTAGAGAAGAGTTGCCTTCAGACACGCTCGCAGGAGAAGATGTAATACTTGTAGGACCGGTGGTTGTCGGTCTTGGAGAAGAACCTCTGGATGCATCGCCACTGAAACCAAAGTGAGTAAAATCAGTAAAAATATAACTTAATACGACTTAATTTATTTACATTAATAACAATTTAGGCCTTTGAGACACTTTCATATAAACCTGGATCCCAGTTGGTACGCGGAACGTAGGTTATGTTTTGCCATTTATAATTTGTTTTAACAGATAGGATCTGCTTAACAAAGCAAGCAGATACTCTAAACGTAATGTCCAAAAATTGGTCTCTTCGGTCTTCTAGAAAATGTTAAATTCTATTGATAGATCAAATCAGTAGGGAAAATTTGTTTAAAACAATTGTTATAGAGGTGCATATTTGTTATGACTTTCTTAACGGGCCTCGTAGATGTGTATATATTAATCAGTCTCCACTCGCTTCGCTCGTGTCAGTGTTCATTCCTGGTGGACCTTGTAACTATACGAATATTACATTTTCTTGGAAAGTCAGGATTGACAATAACTTCGCTATTTGCCATCGTATGGATGAGGGGTTTGAAATCTGTAAATTTGTATCTAATTTTTTGAGATCAAACAAAAACAGTTTAATATGGCCGACATTTTGACATTTTTAATCCGATTTTTTAAAATTTCAATAGGATTCTATATGGTGTGTCGGTTATAAACTATGCTTACTCCAGTTTGGACGTTAATATAAAATTAACCTAGTGATGTAAAACAATTTTTATTTTTAATTCTGCGTTGAAGTCGATTTTTTATTTTAATGGCATATTATTTTTATGGTTTTTGAAACAAAAGAAGTACCATATTTATAAATAAATATTGAGCTTAACTTATGTGAGATAATATTAGACAGACTAAAACTCGAACACAAAATCTCACAAAAACTATGTTTACTTAATTCGTTTGAGTTATAGTTTAGTTATTGTAGCTCATGTATCACTGAGGATGGCGACTTTGTCGTTGAAACGCGTTTGATTAGGTAAACGTATTTTTTTTTAGATTTTGTGTTCGAGTTTTAGTCTATCTAAAAGAAATAACTTTTTTTTAAACTTTTCAGATGATTGTCCTCGTTAAAATTTTGTATACAATGTTTAAGGTTTTTATATGGAATACTGCAATTTCAGATTTTTATGTTGATACAAAAAAGTTGTTATCGATTTCGCGTGAGTAGTTTTTCTCATCACTGAGTTATGCTACAAATTCACAGTCATTAAAGTCGTATAGAAATGTTTTATACTTACAAATTCGAAGCTGTCCAAAAATTAAATTGTCGCAACGATTATTTTAACCGAAGTTGGCATGAAATTTAATGTTAGGATGTTTTGACATTTTTTTTTTTTTATCAGAAAAATCGGACGTGGAGGTTTCAGCTTATGTTAAGTATATTCTGATATACAACTCATAGCTACATCTAGTTTTAGAAAACTTTGAATGATGGGTATATTTTTATTCTAATTAAGGAACTAAAAACCCAGAAATCAATAATTCATAAGAAAATTGGTCCAACACGTAAATCAATACTGACTGTTATGTGTTCGGAGGGCCGGTTACCAGGCATGTGAGTTGGGATTGTCGTGGTTGAGTCTTTGGTTGCGGTTGGGATTCGGATTGGAATCTCTATTGTGACTGTAACTAATCATGAGGAGCGTGGAGATCTCTATCCTCTTTGTGAGCAGCAGGCCTGTGACGTGGATAGAGCGAGGAAGAAGTGTAACTTTTGGATCTGGAACTGTAAGGAGGATCGTAGCCGACCTTGATGACCTGTGACTATTGTTTCGTGTTGTGTACAGTTTATAATTAGTACTTAGGTTCGTCAACATTATTTACTATATTTAACTAATGAAAAGCTGGTTATTCAAGAGTGGTGTTGTGTCAGGCCGGGGTAAAGGAATTAGACCTTTTCGTGTATGGACAAGAAGTTATCTCAAGATAGGTTATTGTAACTTCATGTATCAATTTAGATCCCCCTTAATTAACCCTTTTGCGTTGTATGACAGACAAATAGTTGATACAGCAGGACCCAAAAACGATGTATTCACAACCACCTCAACTTCTATTTTTGTTTTACGTTCAGAATAATTACTTCGATAGGCATTATAAAGTAATCAATTATCACATGAATGGTATATTTACCTCGGCGAGTAAGGTCTTTCTTCATTATCAGTACAGCTGATTGGCGTAGTACTACGATCAGATACTTGCAATGGCATGTCCTCGATGTCTGCATCTTCACCACTACTGCATATATCCGGCTCTTCACTTACTGCCTGGAAACGATTGAAAATCTGTTGTTAGATTATTTTGTCTGAGGCTATTATAAATCTGCATCAACACTCATGGTATCTAATAACACTTAAATATGTATAATATTGTAAAAAATATGTGAGTAAAGAAATAATGTTTAAAACATAGCCATAAAGAATTCGCATCAAAAAATATAGTAGTCAAATATTTGGCAAATAAAATCTGTTTTACTATTTGTTCAATATGATTGGAATAATGGCACAAGTTGGCGTTTTGTGGTTTACTTAATAGGACCTAAATGGGATTGTAATAGTTAATTTAGCACGGATTTAATCTCTGCATTCAATGAAGGCTAATTATTATTATTATTTTTTTTACGGTATAAAATAAAAGATTTTTATACAAAAACACAATTGTTAAAAAAATAATCTCAATTATGGCGTATCCTTGTACTATAAGTGAAACTATTTGTTTCATATAACTGAAAAATATGGCCACAAAATTTTCAAATGGCAGTTGTTTTTGATGTTATTTTTTCAGTATAGTTCTTTCTTTTTTCAATAAAGTTGTAATTTGTTTTACTCAATGAAATTTGAATCAACGAGTTTTCTATCGTAAAAATTAAGAGCGTTATTAAAAAAAGTTGTTAAAAACATAACCTCAAATTAGAAAAAAAAAATAGCTAATAAAGAAAAGCTTCAGCAAATATCGTAGATGTATTAGTCAACAGGCTACACTGTCAATAAATATCGCAGATGCACAGAACACTCAATGATGGGCTACTGTAATATTTAGAACAAAATTATCGCACACAATCGTTTTATATTAAACGTTTTTCATGAATTAAATTTTTATTTGTAGACGTTGAATATAGAATGTATACAGTTAACGGGTTCACATTTTGGGAATTTGTCAATTAATTACGTAAATTAAAATACAGGTAACTTGTAAGTTGTATGACTTGTATGTGACAATACAACTTACAACCCTGTCACTGTGTTTGGCGTGAAGCTCGGGTTTCCAAAATCTCACCGGTGTGATATCCATTGGTGGGAGTTTTGATGCTTGGCGTGAGGGCGGTTTACAAGGTAATCTTATTTCCCGGTTTTCTTTAGTCGCGTTATTGTAGTGTCATTATCAGTAACCAATATAGAGGTTGTTACAGTTGCCTTGCTACTGGAAGAAGAGCAAGAATAATCTATTTTGTTAGAAGGTTTTATGAGAGAAGATCCGCATATGATGTTTAAAAAAAGGCAAGGCGAGGTTTGCTTCAGGATATTACTTTAGAGATACTTGATGTACAGCGAGAAAAAGTTTCGTGAATATTTCAGAGTCAATACAGAATTATTATTTTAACTATTCTTATGTACATTGATGAAGATGTTTGTATGAAACTAGTGCATTACAAACTTAGCATCTCGGATGTTTAGAAAAATTTAGATCATCAACAACTGGATTATTTTGAACTAAATCTACGAGGTCCTCATCAAGTTCCAAGGTAAATATTTTAGACTACATTTCTCGCAAAAATGTAAAAAACAAAGAAAATGTTTTATAAAACACGAAAATAAACCTTCACAACACAGTGTCCCAACGCTGTCTGCCCGGCGTGGTACGGTTAGTTTGATTGGAGATCAAGATTAGCGTGCACGCCGAGGATTCACTCCGGATAGATAAGCGGGAAATCCATTGTCCGGCGTGTTCGCTCGGCTTTGGAAACCGCGGGTATCGTTTCAAATTCAACTCGATTACGTCATCACGCTTAACTGATCACGCTGTCCGTCCGGCGTGATCTTGGAAGCGCTAGCAGTAGGCCCTAATCTCCGCGTGCTCAGGTCAAATGTACCCCTACAAACTATTGTGATACCGATGCTTGCTATTCATTTCAAGGACCTTCTCGTACCTCGCATATAGTAGTAGCCAGAGTTTTCTTTAATTTAGCAAGTAAGTTATTGTTTTACTATTGATGAATATGATAGAAATATTTTAAAACTGCGGATATTCTAATATTTTGTTTGTTATTTAGTTCTTATTTAGATCATATAATAGCTCGTTTTGTGTATTTTGGAGATCAGTAGATGTTAATTCCTAAGTGAATGTATTCAATCGAGTTGATAAACAACTAAATTTCCGAGTATTTTAGAATGTAATATTGAAAGTAGGTCTAACAAATTGTTTATCTAGATTTCAAACACATTAAATTCAACCATTCAGTTGTTAAAACTAAAACGTTTGTTTAAACGATATGTAGACATTACTATAAATTTATCCTGTATTCTGTGAAAACCAATTACAGTAAAGAAGGCGGGAATGGGAGGTCCTAGAGGTAGAGATTCCACCGTATTGTGTATTACCTCTGATATAATTAATAACAGAACCACTTCTGTTGTTTGTTGCGAACGCTAACTCAGGTGTGTCGCGCTAAATTATTGTCTTTGAATCCTGGAAGCAAGTAATACATTAAGATGGTGGTTGTGCTTTGCAAACCGTCTTTAATGACGATTGCCTCTAGAAATGTAATTACTAATTAGAAACGATCTCTCTTGGCAGTAAATTAACGAACGTGTTAATGTCCCACGAAGCCTATTCTATCTATCCGAGTGATATACAACTACAACAATATAACTTTACACCTGAGTCTTCCCCTTCATTGAGAATAGGCAACTTGCGTTACACTTCTTAATATAAATGATTGTTATACAACTGTATTCAAGAACGGGGTAATTTATCCTTGTTGGGTTTTCTTTTTAAGTACTAATTTATTGTTTGTTCTTTTTGTTAAAAAAAACTTTATCCTGATTTACTTTGTAAGTTGAACTATTTATGCGAGAAGTTTCTTGAAGATTGTTAAATGGTAAATCAAAATAAAGTTTCTTAGTGTGCTAGTAATTTTGTATTTACAAATATAGAAGAGAAAATGCTCATTAAACATTTTATATTGAGAAAAAATAAAGAGGAGAGTTTATTTTAAAACGTGAAGCTATATTTGATACTCAACTCTGAATTTGGGGACATTTCACTAATACTTTTTAGAACATTTAAGAGTTCTTTTTAGTCAAATTTAATAAAACCTTTAGTCTATTAACTATAGATATAGAAGAGGGGGGTGTAATGTTTTGTATAGAACTATTTCTTAAAACCCTTTTGGACTATTCATGAGAAATAGTTATAGTCTTGAAAACTGATTTTGTTTAACTTAAAATGTATTTCGACCAAATGATCATAATATGTACTTTTATTATTTTTTTTTTGTTATCATTAGGATCAAAAATGTAATGCGGTAACAATATTCAGTGTGTCCCAAGAAGAGGTACATGTTTTTTGACTTTCTATTGATTTTTTATTCCTCAAACGATACTTTTGAAATTTTACATACTTTTAAATAAATTTACCAACAATTTGAATCGATTAATTAACAACAATTAAACCTATTGAGGCACAGAAGTTTTTTTTGTGTTGCCGCCATTTTGTTTCTCTAAACACCAGTGTGTTGAAAACTTTCACACAACACTTTTGGTAACTTTATACAAATACTATTTAACACAACTTGATAGATTAAAAGGCTTAATAGATTAACAAAATATATTAAAACATTTCGATCAAAAAAAGATCTTCTGCCGTAAAATGTTGAGTATTTTTCAATAGTTGTATAATTTTAATTTTTTTATTATTTTGTTTAAGTAATTTGCACTCATCTTTTAAACTCTTTTTTAAATGAAAATCTTTCAATTTTAATGTAAGTTTCAAATATTTCAGTACTGAATACTTTCTTACCTATAAGTTATTTAATCCTAGAACTGTCATTCGTCTATTTTTAGACGGACGCGCAAGTAGGCGTCCATATGTTATTATTCCCTAACTTTTTATCTGATTATACTACTTTCAGTAATGCTCCCTAGGTAAAGCATTATGCTTTCATATGATACACAAATTAGGTTTTGTGGGTTGGTACACCTGTATAAAGAGAGTAATTTTTGTATTACTATGTTTACAACGTCACTAAAACGTAGTGCTATTAGAAGTGTCAAAACATACAAATTGCACGCAATACTGGTTCTTTCTCCTGGTTATCAGATATTTAATAAAATTCCAAACACTTTTGTAATAAATTGTAAACCTATATATTTTCTTATTCATTATAAAATTGTGGATCATTCTTATATAATGGAATTGAATTTGTTAATATCTATTGAAATTGTGTTATTTCATTTTCTTTCAAAAAACTTTTATTCTTTACTAAGGCAAAAATGTTGTTTTTTACACAACACAACACGTCATAGTTTAATTTATTTTCATTTTATGAAAATTTTAATGGGTTTAAAAATAAACTAAAATATATAGTATTTTTTAAAGTTTGTATCATATTTGTAATAATGATAGCGGTTTTAAAAATATGCTGAATTTTAATTATTTAAATTTTATATTTTTTATTACACAAATTAGTTAAATACAGAATCACAATGGGCCGAATTTTATTTTCAATGTAAAAGTACTTTAACCTCCTTCCAAATATTTCCGTGCTACTCAAATAAACAACATCAATTTAATAAAATAATGAATCTAACTTATATGATAAATTTCAAAATAACAGATCAAAAGATAATGCACAGAGAAAGAAAGACAGAAAGCTAAAAGCAAGCGACAAAGCAGTTTCCCGTCACAATACTCTGCAAGATTTATACTCCATCTTCAGCTAGAGAACACACAAAATATGTATCAAAAGACATAACCCATTCATCCAAGGAACAAAAGATGTCCTTAGTATAAAATATGCGAACAAAGGGAAAACGCCATCATTTATGCCGTTGTATACGACATTAGCATAAGGCGGGGAAGAGAGAGGAACCCAGCTTTTCCAGAAAAGAGATTGAGGCTTGGGGAAATAATCTTGGGTGATTATATTCTGCTTTTCCTGATTCTGTGAACCCCAACAAACTACGGTTTTGTAAAATATATGACTTTACTTTGTCTGGTGCAACAATAGATTCCAGTGTAAAGTAAATATGATAATGAAGATGGCAAAGAGATTGTGGAAACTTAAACAAGAAGAAATGATACAGATCCTGAATATTTACATAATCATAAATCATTTAGGATGAATAACGTAGCGTGCTTTTTCTTTTGTTATGCCAAAATATGCTCTCCCCAGATTTTATGCATGTGTTTTTGGTGGGTGATATATTTTTGTATAGAAACAGTTAATGGCCTAATGACTGAAAAACCTGTCAAACAATAAAAATTAATTTTTCAAAAGATAATTCATAGATTCCGTAATATATTGAGTCTTGCGTTTTAATTTTAAAATATATTTTTATAAGCACGATGTTAATGGTCTATAGTTTTACAACTTCAATCAGCTTCTTTTTTTTTTCATCAATTCGAACAGATGTTAGTTGATCAGCTGTTATAAATTTATCACTTTATTTTGAGGTTATGTGTACATTTAAGATGAAATAAATTTTAAATGACGATGGTCCAAGTTTGTTTTAGTTTTTTCCAGTTATTTTATGTTATTTGAAGATAGAATCATTAATCTTCTCATTTCACCAAAATTTTAATGAAATCGGTAACAGGTTTTGAGAAATTGTCTTAAATAACATCTCCATAGCTAATTTTTTACTAATAACTCATGAACTGGCTTTTTGGGGAAAATGGTGACAAATATGTTTTGTTTGGATATTTAAGGGCTACATTCTAGAAAAATTATATCAGAATCGTTAAGAGTTTATTTGAGAAAAACTAAATTTTGTGTTTTTGTCTCTGCAGATATTGAGTTATTAAAAAAGTTATAACAAAGTAATATAACCAAGATATGCACACACAACAAATTTGATTTAAATTGTCCCGTTAATTTCAGCTGTATTGGACTGTACAGACAAAATTCCCAAAACTATTTTTTGAACTCGGAAGGATTAATTAGATGTTTTATTAATTATTCAATAAGTTTAGTTTAATGTTATTAATTAATTATTGACAAGAAAATTTGACAAAAGAACGGGAACAATACATAAGTGTAGGCATACTTAAAGAATTACTGATGTGGTTATTTTATAGTAGAAATGATTAAAATCGAGGAAATTAGTGCCAAATATGTGTTCAGAGTGTCACTAGTCTTGAAAATAGTGTAATATAGAAAATATAGTGAAAAAAATAGTGAAAAAATAGAAAATAGTGTATTATGTAACGTAAACAATAAACAAACAGTTTCTTTAAAATAAAAAATTGTTAATGTTATTATTGAATTATAACCTTAAAAATAAATTTTTAATATTTCGACTACGCAATACAAAAACTATTAAATTTTTTTTATCAATTATTTTCATCTTAAATATAAATATTATAAATTAAATCCATTCATTTATTTTTCTTTGATATTAATATTTACTATACACTTTAATTAGTTTAAAATACTAATATTATAAGTTTTACTCCAACATGGAATCTTGATAACAGCCAGATTAGGTAAGAAATTTGAGTTCGTTGAAAATATATAGAGTGAACCAGCTTAAGACTTTAATTAATATTATGATTAATATGTAATTTGCCATCTAATAGTTTTTACGTCACGTGATTTTACGACAACCATTTCAGCTATCACCCAATTCCAAGTGGTCATTCAGGATCGTTATCCTTCGTCAAAAATTGTAAAATCACTTTGATTTGTGCACAACCTCCAAAAAATTAACCTTAAAACCAATCACAAATAGGAATCGATAAATCATTAAGCATTTTACATAAATGTAGTAAAGGAAAACTCATGAATTCGTTAGAACAATACGATATTTATAAAGCATTCAAAACAGAACCGGGAACACTGCCTAATGAGAAAAATAATTTCTAATCTAACCCTTTATTCCATACATTGATGGGCATTGTTCAAGTAAGTACGTAGACATATAAATTAAATGTGGGAGTGTTTCCATGTACAAAAAGTATGTTTATAAAAAATAATGTGTGAGTGTTTTTACAGTTAATGACAAAGGATGATGATCTTGAATGACTACTTGAAAATGGCCAAATAGCTGAAACAGTCGTGAAATCACTCGACGTATTAAAAATAAGAAAAAGCAATAGTCGATTTGGTGAAGATAAATATTAATTTAATGAATACTTTTTTATATTACGTTTTGAAAGCCAGATTACGATTTTAAAATTAAATTATGTTGGAAAATAATGTTGATATCAATTCATATTTTATAACTTAATAAAACTAGTAATGTTATTACTTTGCTTCAAAATAACGTGAATATTTATAATTATGAGGGATTTTTAAAATTCCCACATTTTATTTTTGTTTCTCTCAATGCCTTAAGAGCTGAGAATTTTGTGATTTTGTTTTTAGAACGCATATTACAACTCGTCCGACTAGAATCATTAGACGCGGGCGTGTTTCTCTGCGCCTAACAATCGAACCCAACGATAAAATCAAAATTTATCGGTCAATAAAAACATATTTATTCAATAGTTATATTTACAATTACAACCTGTGATTTGTTTAATCATAAAATCTCTTATAGTTTACTAGATACAAAGTATTATGTAAAATACTTTACAATATTCAGTATTATGCTAACCTTTGATCCAGGTTGATCTTTCAGATCCTTTTCACACCCAGGTTCTCGTTTCCCTCTCTCCTGCTCCTCTCGTTTTCTTTGTTCTTCTTTCAGACGTTCTGCTTTCCTCCATTTTGCTCGCCGGTTTTGAAACCAAACCTGAAATAAAGTTTAAAACAATGTTTTTTTATACAGATTAATAATTTTAAAAACTGTATGTTAAAATCTCACGGAATATTTAATTTATTAAAACTACAGTTTATTATAATTATGTGTTTGGTAACTGTTGTTTTAATAAATCAGATATTATAAAATCAAGAGATGCTTAAGCATAAAGTATAACAAAATTGCGTCCTTTAATTTTTAAGTAATAATTATTTTTTATTATTTTCCCCATAACTAGCTTCTGTCCACTGTGACTCACAAATGGATCTATTTTGGAATGACGTAACTGAGTTGTTTCGGCTCTCTTAATTTCTCATTTCATGTATAGCTATTCCACCCTCTTCCAGTTCAATATATTTACGAGAGGAAATTGTGTTTAATTTATTATCATAAGAATGAGACTTTTTGTCGTACCCCGTATTGATTTATTAAAAATAATATTAGTATTATATATTTATTTATTTGATTTCATTCCCTTGTTATGTTACATACATACAGTTACGTTTACATAATAAAAAAAAATTAAAAAAACTATTACTCATTAAACTAAACTTAACAAATGATATAAAATAATCCGATAATTTACTTGTAAAAAAGAAAATATAATTTTCATATTTTAAAAATACACAGATACATAATTAAAATAACTTATATATAAAAACAATTAAAAACAAAAGATTTATTTTTAAAGGAATGAAATTTTATAACCTCAAAAGCAAACCCGGTGAGTCGGATTATTAGAGTCTTGTTTCGAGAATAAAAAGAAAAATGTTGAATATATCTAACTACTTTATCCTATTGCACTACAGCAGTTTGATGCACACTGGGTTTTCTAAAATATTTTTTCTTCTATAATTTTTCTTATTGGCTTAAAAAAAGATCTTTATTTCGGGTGAATTATTTTTAGTAAAGATGAAATTCGCGTAAAAGTCAAAATAAAAATAACTCTAGTGTTTAAACGACGACCGATCGAAAAATTTCTGATTTTGGTAAAAATTGAAGAAAAGGTAGTTTTTAGAAATAGTTTTTGCCGGGGGCTTCTTTAACACATACTTATCACAAAAAGTTATCAGCGTTTTAAAAAAATGTACTTGCTGGAATCTAAAAAAAATCTGTTCATATACTTTTTAAAATGGTCTCCTAAAGTTAACTCTTTACCCAGTTGAATACCGAAAGACATGGCGTCAAGGTGATAGGATGATACATCTTTGGAGTGAGAGGCCATCATTTATAGTGTATTATGTAGTAGTACTCTCGGATGATGATAACCATCATGGAAATGTGCAACAGTGTATTTAAGAGAATAAACTAAATAACAATTATTGTGCTTTTAGTTATTGTTTCTGATGTAATTATGATTGGGGGAATTACCAATTAATATTATGAAATAAAAACTATTTTAATTTGAGTTTTCAGCACGATTAATATTTGTTCACTATATAACAATGTATCTATTATAACAATATATTAGTGATGTATCTTTGAAGCGTAATAATTACATTCCTTATTGCCTATTACTTGTGAAAATCAGGATATTTTTATTAATTGAAACATTACTGATAGTTTCATTATTATAAGTGCATAGTTTCAATAATATATTTGGGTCGCAGTGCAGACTGTAGGCTACTGTTTGAGGGTTGTCAAAGAGCTGACAATAGATTTAAGTGAGAAGTGTCTCATTAACTCGTTCCAAGTGCCAACACAATGTAATGAGATACTTCACCTGGATCAAAGAGTCTCATTATGTCTCTAATTGGATATCCACTTTAGTTTCTACAACGAGACAAAATCATAAATAACAACTTTAAGTATATGCACTTGTGTTGTCAAGCATAGCTTCTTGAGACTTTTGGTTCTAGTTCAGTTTTGCCAACTTCTTCGATTGTATTAGTATAAAACTTGAAATATTTCTTAAAAAATTAAAATATTGACATCCATTGTTTGAGACATCATCTTAAAAAGTACCTTTATACATCTCTGTACTTGTATTTTTAAATATACATTTTGAGACTTGGGTTCTAGTTCAATTTTGTCATCTTCTTTGATTTTAGTAATAATAAATTTGAAATATTTTATAATAAAATTTTATAAAAAAAAGACGAGCCGACTTCGTTCCTTGGAGACAAAATCATAAATATAGTATAAGTAAGTGTATTTTCAAAAAGGCCTTCCTAAGATTAGCTTTTGTGACTATAAGAGCTAATCTTAATTAAGTTGAGCTCAGTGTCCAAATTCTTCGATTAGAGGAATAAAAAACATGAAATATTTGATTATAAAGTAAATATATTGTATTACAGAAGTCTTTTCTGTGAATCAAAATCCGATGTCGTCAACTATTTCACATGTATAACACTTTGGGTGTTAGTTCAATTTTGTCACGTTCTCTGTTTGGGTAATTAAAAAAATATGAGGGTAAAAATATTGACCTCAGACGTCTATTTTTTGAATCTCCATCATAATAAGTAACAATTTAAAGTACAATCACTTTTATTTTCAAAAAAGTCTTTTTGAGACTTTCAGTTCTAGCTTAGTGTCCAAATTCATGGATTTTAGGAATAAAAAAATTATATTTTTCTTTTTCAAACATTTTTTTCCGAAGGCAAAAATATAAAAAAGTCTTTTAGTGAATGCATTTGTATTTAAAAAAATGTATTCTTCCATTTTTCAACGTACATTGATTCCATGAATAAGAAACTTGATACATTTTATAACAAAATAAAAATATTGATAAGCAAACGTCCTTTCTTGAAAGACAAAATTATAAAATAAACATCTCCACTCGCACTTGTATTTTTAAACATGATTTCTTGAGATTTAATTTTCAACTCAATTTCATTTTTCTTTGATTCCATGAATAATTAATTGGAAATATTGTAAAATAAAAAGAATATATTGACTTGCAGATGTTCTTTCTTGAAAATATTCTTAAAACTGTGAACGTGTATTTTAAAACATGTCTTCTTAAGACTTTATGTTCTACCTTATTATCCAAAATGTTTCTATTCCTATAACAATTTTCTGTAAGGTAAAATATTTATATACGTGTGGATTTGTATTTTTGCATATCTTCTTGAGATGTTTTTTCTACCTAAATTTTCCACCGTCTTCTATTTCATAGTAAAAGTTTCAAAATAAAAATGTTGGATCAATTATGGAGATCTTCGGCTCATCATTTCTTATATTTACTTGTGTTTGCAATTTATACTTCTTCATAATTTCGTTTCTAGTTTGTTTTCTAATGTCTTCAATTCTAATATTAATATGTTAAATACGTTTTATGTTGGTGGGTGCCATCATGGTACTCACCCACCTTCATAATATCATGTGAAACAAGCGGATTCTCTAAATGTAAATGCCCAAAAGTTGGTTTCTAGGACCTTGTGGGAAATGTTAAATTCTATTGGTATACATGAGGTCTTGTCCAGTAGGGTAAAGTTTGTTTTCTAATAGTTTGTTATACAGATTTTCTGAAGCTTGTAATTGTGTATGTCATTACTTTCTTTACGTTGGCTAGATCTTAACGGGTCGCGTACATGTTTACATATTAAAAGGTCTCCACTCACTTCGCTCGCGTAAGTATCTCGGCCCTGCTGGATTTCGCAACTATACGTTGTTACATTTTATAGAAAGATTATAATTCGAAATTACATTTTTGGCATTAATAACGCTATTTTTAGTCGTAAAGATGTTATATTCAGAATTGAAATCTACAAATTTGTATCTAATTTAATATAATTTGAATAACCTTATATCACACGAGATGTCAACGAAAAATTGTTTAAAATGGCCGCGATTTTGACATTTTTAATTCAAATTTTCTGAACTTCTACATGAGCACACTATAGTCGTCTAACCTAAATTTCATGTTTCTATATTGATTTTTGTGACCACTATCTTGCTTACGACGACAAAAATCACTTTCCTGTTCCTGAAGTCATGAAATCTGAAGATCAGATAAAGTTATTTTGCGATTACAACTTATCCTATACTTCATTTACTGGGTAAATTAAATTTTGACTAATAAACGCCAACTCTTAGAAATAAACAATCAGCTTGACTTGTGAGATAATATTTGATGACTAAAACTCGAACACAAGATCTCACAAAAATTACGTTTACTTAATCAAACTCGTTTCAACGACAGTCGCCATCCTCAGTAATACATGAGCTGCAATAACAAAACTATAACTAACCTAATAATGATTCGAATTTGCCCCTAACCACAATCACTAGAAACTTTAAAATAAAACACAATTATCTGATTAATTGTTCTTTATTAATTATTTCCACTTAATGCCCTGATGTACATTTCGCTAACATGGTTATCATCATCGGAGGGTCTTGCTTATAAACTAAATCTAACCTTACATATCTACTAATGAAATAAAATTCTAGTGATTGTGGTTAGGGGCAAATTCGAATCATTATTTTGAATTTCACCACAGTGCTCAACAAGATTGTATCTATATGTATGTAACCTAGCACTGCGCCAACCCCGGTATTTATAATACAAAACAATAGATACATGGGAACTTTTTATATTGTTTAATATAAACTGTAAATAATGAATTAGGGCCGATACAAAATTGTATATTAAAGTGAAATATAAAATGTATTGTTAGATATAAGTTTAGTTAAAAATTTTGTATTAGTTAGATGTTATAACGCCTTAATATTAGAAAGTAGGTTTAAGCCACGCCCCTTTAGTTTTGTATAAATACGGAGGTTGGCGCAGTGCTAGGTTAGTTATAGTTAAGTTATTGCAGCTCATGAGGATGGTGACTTTGTCGTTGAAACGCGTTTGATTAAGTAAACGTAATTTTTGTAAGATTTTGTGTTCAAGTTTTAGTCTAGCCAATTCTTATCACAAGCAAAACTAAATAACCTACTTATTATTGAATGTGTATTTCTCTATAAATCTTCACAAACAAATCTTGAAATATTTTTTTTTACAAAAAAGTAAAACAATAATACGTTTTATATTTTTATCAAGTATCCCATATATAAATTATATTATGAAGCGAAAAGTTTAGGTACAAATCGAGTCCATAGAAATGTTATTTTGGAAATTCCCTTACTCTTTGCTAACCTAACCTAACCTAACTTTTTGACAGTTTTATAATCATAGCACACTTAAATACCCAACCCTACACAAACCAATTAGAGAACAAAACAACTATCAACATAATGACACGATATTAATTACCTGTCAATTATTTTAAAAATGAACATCACTCACCTCTGGTAAAAAACAATTTCAATTTGTTATGACTTTATGTAAATGTGACACATTAGTTAAATGTTGAGGTGTGTATATACTCAGATTAGAGTTAATTTGAATACCAAATATAATGGCAATGCAATGAAAATCTGACATATCCCGTGTTAGTTGATGAGCGAGCATTAACATAGGTAATGCAGCCTACATCATTTCTTTAACAACTTTCGTATAAATTTGTAACCCATTGCGGTATGTTAATAAACGGCATATATTTAAATATATGTTTTGATGATTTGCACTTATAATTTTGTTTCATGTGCAAATTAGTTTGGTTAGGTACTAATAGAAATAAATTAATAATTCCTGTGTTAGCAACGCGGATGTTGAAATGTATTTTCAATATGGAATTGTTTAAACGTTGATGCTACGTTTATTCTATAAGACTTTTCTGAGCGAACAAATTTATTAAAGAGTTATTTATAAATTAAATATAAGGAATTGAATTGTAAAATAAAATGGCCAGACTTTTGTTGAAACCACACGACTTAGCGTCCGTTGGAATAATGGGGTAATTATTTTTATAAAGTCAAAGTTTTTTAAGCGTTCTAGCTCCAACGTATTAATTTCTTCTTTAAATAAACATTCATAAACAGAATATAGTTTTATTTTTGATTTCCCATACATAATATTTCGAAAAAATAAACATTTTGGAGTCGATAGTTTTTGCTTTTTAACTACCTCAAGGTCATTTTTTGTTATCGCTGTATTTTTCCTACATGTGGGATAATACAAACAATATAAATTGAAAGTTTGAAACATATAGGATTTATCGTCTTGTCTGTGTAGACTCGTTGCAACTTACAGACAGACAGATACACAAGGGAAATTATAAGGGTTTTACTTACGGACAGTAAAAATTGAAAACTTACTACAGTATGTGAAAAGCCTAGGGTGTGCAGGATGGCTTTCCTTACAGAACATGTGAGATTGGCACATCGAAAGTCCCGTCGCTGTTGTTCTAGCTTTCTCTGACAGAGTTCGCTACTAATTGTAGCTTCACATAGCTGGGTCAACTACGTAAAGTTTGAACTCCACTTTTCACTCGTGATGGCAAAGCTCTAACCTCTAAACCAGTCGGTGGTTACAATTTATACTGTAATTTTGCAATTCAATAAAATTAGGGTTTCTTATTTATTAAATTTAAAAAAAAATTTGAACACTTAATTACAAATATAGAGTGGCCATGGAAATCTGATTTAAAAAAAGTTAAATACGTTAGTAATCCTGACATGGAGGCTGTAACTATGATCTTGCATACCGGAAGTACCGTCTTTGTTTAAAGGCGAAAAACAACTCCATCATATTCGTGTTATAAAAAAAGGAAGAAAACATAAAATGAAGACCCATAGCCTTCGAATACTCTAATAGCGTCATGGTTAGAAAAGAGCAGGAAGAGAGGGATTTAACCCAAGACTACACAAAAAGATGCAGATACAGCTAGGTTTCCTCGGGCTCGCCACCCCGTACTCAATATAAGTGATGATGGAGCGCTGCTGTACACCATACAGTCGTAGTGGAAGCGTATTTAAAAATTGTGATTACTAAATGATTATTCCGTCAGTATTTCATGTCATAGCAACCTAACCGTATGGTTAGTATTTCATTGTGTTCCTAACCGCAATACAATAACATTGTCGATAAAGAACTCCGATGTACTGCTTCTGCAACGAAAAACAAACCATCAAGTCCTGTACACTGGTGAGAACTAAGCATTGACAGAGTCAGACAGAGCATGATGAGCCCTTTGCGCTCATCCAGAAAGCATATTGCAGTCTTTCGTTTATCTCGTAGTAGTGTCAGAAACATTCTTCATAAGGATTTGAACTTTCATTCGTATAAAATGATAGTAGTGCTAAGTGATTGTAACAAAGAAAATCACGCGATATTATCTGAGAATTTTATCAATGAAGTGGTGTACATCAAGGAAAGTAACAAATTCATGACCACCATGGACGAATTCATGGTGCAGTCAGCGATGTGAAATCTGCGCGAAACACTTCAGCAGTACATGACAAATAACGGACTTGACAGTTATACTTAATTAATGAGTGATATAATTGGCGTTGTATTTTCTGAAATTATAAAAATAGTAATAATAAATATGTAAGTTGGTTTAAAATTCGTCAAAACCTTATATATTTGAAGAAGAATTAATACAATTTGTGCGACATGAATAGATCCGAAATTCTTTTTATGTTTAAAATCACGTTTACATATTTTGTGATCAATTTTAATTTGTGAAGGTTTCAAAAGTCCATGATAATGTTCTCGTGAAAATAACAGTTTGATGTACCCTGAGTCAAAAAAAGTAGTTTTTTAAAAATAATATCTGCCATATGTACAGTGCCCTACAATTCAAATAAGTGAGCTATACATTAGAACTTGCTATGTGGGCGTGTATTTTGATCTTTGTTTTCGTTAATTCAAAATTTAGCAAAATTCAGATTTTCTCAATATCTGTTCTAAAGCTTTTGATTATTTTTTTTATAAAATGTCGCCACTACAGATTCAAAGGTATTGGTCGCCAACACAAAACAAAAAGACAAACTACAAGTAAAAGAAAATTATGCAAAGCAGCTCAATATAGATTTATTGTCCTCAATGCCCAGATTAAAAACAAATTATAGGCTATGAAAATAGTATGAGTTGCTTTTACTAAAATCGTAATTTTAAAGTCCTTTCCCTTTATTTTGCGTCTGATTGGTATTCGATGTTGTGTACGGATATAACAAAATTTGAGCACATTTTTACAAGTTATTTTAGAAATACAATTCCAATTCTCTTTATATAATCCAGAAGAGTAAAACGATTGAAATAATTATCAAATAAAGATGTCAGTTTTATATTAATCTTCTAACTAAATGAAACAGCAAATAATGACAGAGTATACGTTTAATAAAACAGAAATGATTTCAAATATGACGGAGAAAAAATATCCGCGTATAAAAATATAAATATTTAACTCTACAACAGAAATTTTAATAACCTATTATACTGCTTGGTTTGTTTAGAGAAATAAATTGAAATTTTTGTATTTTATGATTAAAATGTTATTTTTTATTTATTGTGGTAACAACAATGGCCACATGGGAACCGCATCTGGCTGTAGACAATTCGCTAATCCTAATATTTGGCCAGGTTTACATTGTTTGTTGTGGATGATTGTAGTTGTACAAATAGCCGCTAGGTCTCGCTACTCAACAAACCTTCTCCCCCTTCTCTGCACATTGTTACAATAATCAGTAGCGGTAAATTGATATTGATACAGTTTGAGAGATTAATGATTATCAATCAATTGTATACTTGTTTCAGACTTAATAGTGAAATTAATAATATTGTAATGTTGCAATGTTTATCATTTAGAAAAGCCTATTTAAATCCTCTTTTTGAAACTTTCAGATATAAGTTACGTTGTGTTAGGAATGGTGGCTTGAAGTTTTTATATGAGTGATTATTTTATCGTGGTCACTCACAAACTATTGATCTACGTTTTCTAATTTATAAGATTTAAATTTTTTTTATCATAAGCACTATTTGGATCTCGTAAACTATTAATACTATGAAAACTTTAAAAGTCAATTAGTGTTAAAATCGCTTATCAACTTTGTTACTGCCAAAGTATATGGTGTCGCTCAGACTTTTAAAAAATATATCGAAAATGCTTGGAAGCTATTGGATCAGTTTGAATCAAATAAAGACTTAAACCTGACCAAATAATGTACCTACAGAGAAAGAAAACTGTATGAATATCAGATCAGCAGTTTTCGAGTTATAAGGTTGGAAACAAATAAAAAGGTGTTGTGTTTATATATGAAGAGTTCTGTTTTGTATATTATATATATTAATTTGATAATTAGAACAGCTGGTGCACCGCATATTTCAAAATACTACGTTACTGTTATTATTTGAAGATTTTGTAACATAGTGAATTATTATTCTATTTGAGTGAAAGAAATATTACTGGAAAACTGAACAGGTGTAACATAATCACTAAAATTGACCGTCACTAAATTTACCTCCGTGCAGGACTGCAGCCTATACAGAGAATGGTTAAATCTGATGAGAAATATTTGATCAAATGTAGCCAATATGAAGGGTTGGATATGAACAAGAATAATTGAATGTCTGAAGCGAAAACCATAACTAGAAGGGTGTTAATGGAATATTTAAGGGATGTCTTGTCGACGAAACAGAAATATTTAGTCAAATGGAGATTTTCAAGCTTCGGACTTTTTAAAAATAAACCTGAACTGATAACTATAACATGCTAGGAATAAATATGAATATTTTACTTTTGCTGCATCGATTTTAATTGATAAGAACCTATGAAATTGAAGAGGCAGAGAGAATCTTGAATGGATTGTTAGAAATTGATATTAATGCAGAGTATGCAAATTTATTTCCCAGAAAAATTATCGAACCGGTAAAACAGTCGTTTTTATCGTTAGGAAACCATAAATGAACCTCCGGCTATTTTAGCTGTTAATTCTCTCGCTTCGCCAGTGAGAGGTACTGGATCACTACCCCGTGGGCGCTCCAACATTTACGATCTTGCTACAGCATTGTGGGTAATCTCGATACGCCCATGGAAAGAGCTTCTCATCTTGGTACATGGAAAACCTTTCATGTTTCCTTGTCCCACGCGATAGGGGTACTAACAGGAAGGAAGGTGGTTTTTAGTGAGTAAGAATCTCACACTATTGGGAAGAGCGGATTTCTCCCGTTGTCTTTTGAAGATTTTCCACCTATCCTGCGAAATTAAAAAAATAAAATAAAATAAAATAAATAATTGGGACACTACAATTGGTAGAGAACTCTAGTGGAGAATGCTAGAACTACGCTGACGGAAATCGCGATATATTTTACAGACAATATCCACCTGAAAAGCCGCTTAGTCTTACGTGTCCACGAGCTGTTGCACAGCTGAGTTTAGTTTTTATTTTAGGATTTCTTTAATGTCAAACATGACTTTTGTGTAGAAAAATGTTCCCACTTTTATAAGTTTGTTTAGGAGGGGGAGAAGAGATCCGGTTGTCTCTTTACTTTCGAAGCGGTTTTTTTTACTCAAACTTCCAGTACAGATAGAAAGATAGTATGAAAAAGAAATAGTCTTATCCCAGGACAAAGCTGAAATCAACGTAGGGACCATCCTTTGTTCTGTTCTGTTAAGTCAACATACTTACCATAGGGAGTTCGGCGTTACCGGCTTCTCAACCGCATGGCAAACACCTTCCAGAAGTCTGACATCAGACCATACTTACTCAGTAAATACCTCAGAGTAACATTCTCTCAGTGCGTCACAATCTTTCCTCATAAAGGAGTTTTGGATTATCTGGGCAACAATAATAGACACTTATAATTCATTATTTGTAATCTCCATCGAAGTTCTTGATATAGTTGTTAGAATTACGGTCCCATGTTCTTAACCAATGTCTCTGTATGAGGTCTTGGTCCATACCGCAGAAGCATGTAACACAATCAGTCTCAGGATGGTTCTCCGTACTATTCTCTCGTGCTATTTTCTCCTTTATTTCACTTGACTTCGAATTTTTAATTGTTAGAAGAAAGATCAGGTACTTAAAATCACTCAGCACTCAGTTCCCAATTCTTTATAGTTTATCTGAAGTGCTGGGTTCATTTAGTCTCCTTATTCCTTTTCATGCTTAGTTTCAACCAATTTTACATTAAGAGTTAGAAGGTTCGCCTGTTCCTTGAAATGAACTGATGATTCTAATAATAACTAGTTCCAAGGAAACAGTAAAGCCGACGTACTTCGGCACAACACCAGACCCAACTCAAAGAAAAAAGAATGGAAAAATATAGTGGAACAGGCCTAAGAAGGCACTTCGCAGATCGGGTGAAAACGCTGTACTATTCTCGAAGTAAACGTTAAGGGGTGCGAGGAGGGCAAGTCTCAGGTAGCTGGCGATTCTGAGGCAAAGTCAATGTTTGTGGAACGGTGTTATTTTCCGACATAATCCACCTCTTCCTCTACCGCCCGCACCGGGCACAAGTGCCTTCTTAAGGCTGTTCCACTACACCCACCAATACCATCACGAAACCTTTCCTCAGCGCATAACCCTCGGATAGACTGATCATGTTCCCATGGTACTCATGTTTTAAGATTCCACAAGCCTATTGTGATGAATCGGTCACTTACGCGAAACCCTTCTCCATATTATCTACTGAGGGTTACCTACGTTATCCACCTACATGGAATTTGGTAGCACACCAGCCAAAGCTGGAAGCAAATCGACACGCCGGAAAGCTTTCCCTCAGTTTACTTCGGGCGACCCCGTGGAGTGTAATATTCAACACGCTTTCTAAGAGGGGTCCCCGTCCTCCGAGAACTCAAGTCGGTAAGGTTCTCCAATCTATCTGTGATGAGTAGCCGCCGAGTCACTCACGCGAAACCGTATCATATACGGACAGCGCCCATTACCCACCTACATCAGGCGAAGCTGTAGGCAAGCCAGCACGCTGGAGAGTCTTACCTTGAGGTTTTAGTGGCCAATATTAAAAGCTGTTTCTTGACACGAGGACAATATCTGCATACTCGATATATTGCGCAGCCTTTTCATTATTGTTCCTTTAAAGTTAAGTGGAATTTGTCCAGCGTTAGCTATTCTCCGTCCTACACGAAATTATTCTATGAACTCTACATCAACACTTTTGCCTAACTTTGTATATTTAAGCCCATATCTGCCAGGTTGAAGCCATAGTATGTAATAGCTGAAGGTTGAAATTATTATCACCGAAATCCACGTTTATATTAAAATAACATTGTAATAGTAATAATGTATTTACATATTATGGAACGTTATTTGGTTCTACTTAGAACTTTTTAAATATATTTATTTAATTAATTAAATCAACTTTTTAGAATAATAAAATTCGATTGAGTTTCTACTAAAAAATTTGTATGTAGTCCCTCAATTGGACGTTTTCAGAATGCTAAGATATTCTGACCGTGTGGTTCCTGGTTATACATTCTCCCTGAGCTTTCACTTCTATACTGGGGTTAGTGAGGGGGTTTCATGACTGGCGTACTGCCCATATTTATGAACAATAATTGAAATATTGTTTAATAAAATATTATGTGAAACAAAAACACAGCGTTTACGAGGCAGCTTAACACAGGCTGCTTCTTTATTGCCGTAACTGGCGTAACCATGGTGTCTGCTAGACTCAATAAAATAATAGGTTTATGTTACACATAACAGAGTTCTACCAAGTACCTTTGATCGATAGTATAAATCGTATAATAAAACATTATTTAACAATAAGCGATTAATTTAGAAAGGCAAATTTTATGTCTAAATTAAATTGTTATTGATTTCACTAATTTTAACTCCTTCAGATCACACTTTAACAAATCATTTAATAATATCAGCTAACTGATTATTTACATACAACAACACCTCATTGAAAATACGCTCATAAGCTTAATTTGGACAATTTAATTGTTTATTGTCAGCTGATTGATAGTTGAATGTTTATATACAACGGTTGATTAGACATATCCTCATAAGATTAAAACGAAAAATTTGTTTGGTCACAGATCGGAACCCATTTAAAATTATTAAGGTTTAATTTTTTTTTTCAAAATTTAACGCTTCTGTGTCAACTAAAAGTACATCTAAAACTTCTGGGACGAACTATGAATTTCGTCTAGGACGCCTCATTTCGTCTAGGACGCCTCATTATTTTTTTATTTTTTAAATCTAGTTATTTTAAAAATAACTTTATAGATAAAACCACTAAACAGAATTAGAAATATATTTAAATTGTTATATTTCTATTACAAAAATAATCGATTTACATTATTGGAATAGGATATTGTTATCGTTTATTCTTTTATGGCTGACTATGGTCTTTGTTTGATCGAAATATATCTCTTTTACTACATGTGTCGATATATTGTTTAAGTACTTTTATACTCTCAAGTTATTTTCAAAAGTGAGTAAAAAGCTTTTGGACGACAAACATTGTATAACCTACAACGTGAGCCAAAATTGCTATGAAATAAATGACTCCTATGGGTGAACTCGGACGTCTTTTACTGACGTTTTCGTAAGGAAAATTGCAAATTAGTGCAGTGAAAAAATATTTTTAAAAGAAAAAATAAATTTAAAAAAAACTGTGGAAAATTGATTAAAAATAAATGGAAGTTCTCTAAAAAGTTCCTTTTTAAGAGGAGGAGTGAAAGGATTAAAAAAATATGTTTTCGTAATTATCTCTTATAAAGTTGATTTTTAGGAACAATGTTTTAAACAACTTTCGAACATTATAAAATTCTCAACAGTTTGGCTTTTTACTTAATGCTATTAAAATTGATCTCATTATGGGCTTTTAGAAGGAGCTCTGAAATTTTCTCCAAATCGCGGACGCACAATTTTTTACTAACTTGAGAATCATACGTCAAATCAAAAATTCCAAACATTATTCTTGATAATTTAATTAATTTCTTTTATTTTTAATTCTTACTTTTGCTCTATAATGAAAATTGACCTAGTTAGGATTGAAATAAGAAACAAAATATTGAAGCTGATTTTTATTGATTTCTAAAAAAGGAGTATTGTAAAGCTTCCATAGTTTTTACATTTTAATTTTACCCGTTTTAGAGAATTTTAGAGCAATTTTTACTGTACTAAACAGCTAGAACATATATGTTAGATTAACCAGATAAGGTCGTTAATTGAATGATAAAATAATTACACTATTGTAATAAATAAGAAAAAAAAGATCCACGATATTCTTGCGTAAATAAATTAACAAGTATAATGTTATGAAAACTCTCCAAACTGACGCCTGGAATTAAATTGGAAAATGTCTTTGTTGGTGAATTCCCACAGGACGTGTCCAGTGCCAGCCGTCAGACACTTAGTGTCAATAATAGCTAACACTATTCCCCATGTCCAGTATGCTTTGCTTCAAATACAATTTCTGTTTCTTTCCGTCTGGATTCTGACGTCTGCTAAGGGGATGAAATCATTCGTACACTTACTGAAACCGCGGAGAATTAAAATCAAATAAGTTCCCTACTACTTTTCTGAAAGCGTTAAATTCTCCGCTCTCTGCTGTTGTTAAAGGTGTGTTTTATCATTTGGTTTCTTTTATTCTGTTGTGTATTTATTTTGGAATTATAGTGATTGCAGCCGCTCTCGTAATAAAGTTCAAAAATGTGACAATTTATTACCGAAAGTTTTTTACTCAATTAAACATACTTTATAAATAAATATCCATAAGAAAAGAAAAAAATCTTTCCATAAGAAAAAAAAAAAAAGGATTTTCTCAAAATCACCTATAACGATTTTGATCAATTTTTTCTCAAGTGTTACCTCTAAGGACCCAAACAAAACGTATTGGTCGACATCTCTCTAAAAAATGCGAGTTCCTGAGTTAACGCAAAAAAAACAAAAAAATAGTCCATAGGATTTTTATAAAACATACAATTTCTCATAATTGGCTCTACCAATTTCGTTAAAATTTTAATGAAATGTGACGATCCAAACGCGTGTACAAATTGCGAGTAAAAAATATTACGATTTAGGAACAACGAAAAAAATAAAAATGAACCTGGACCTTCGTCATTAGAAGCTCAATTTTAATCAAATATAATCAACGCCGAGGATGGCACAAGCGTGGAACTTTAGACCCTTACTTGAATGTATGGATTTTTTTTAACGTGATTTCCATGTTCACCTTTTGATTGACAGCTATCAAACTGATATTGTTGTTGACGATTTGTTTTGTTCGTTTTTATTTGGTTTTCAGGGTGGGTGAGTGGGGACATTTAAGCAGTTCTTTTGCACAGTTTATTTTTACAATTTGTTGGAAATTTTCTATGGTTAACGAACTCGTCAAATAAGTTAAATAGTTAGAAAAATCCGACAAATATTGCCACCTCTAGATATTACTAATAGACACATACCGGGTGCCAAAAATGTTACCAATTTATTTCTATCGGAAGGACCGGTGTTAATTTCATGGTCCGGCGTTATTTAAGTGTTGTCGTTTCTAGGTAATTGCAATAGCCTAGAGTATTTAAAACAGTTTTTAAAAGAAACAATAAAAGTCTCATTTGTTATTGTTTAATTCACTGATGCCTTTAAGAATGTAAAGTATCGAAAGAATTTAAGCTTAGAAAAGTGAGGTTATAAAGAAACCTGTACGGCAATCTACACTATGCAAGCCCTAAGGAAGGGAGGCGTACCACGAGTGTCCATTTCGTTCGGAGCAGGGTAGCCAAACTTGTTCAAAAGATATTTTTCAATTCCAATTTAATCTGACAGCTAATAGGCCCACAGCGAATGTCAATAATTTGTCTTCCACCCTCGCCCCCGCGGGTTTACACAAGGGAGGGGATTTAAAATGCTCTACCGCAACCCCTGAGCCGAGGATTACACCCCCTAACCGGAGTTTATAATCTTCGATAATATGTTAAAGAAATGGTCACATCAATAACTTTGTTTCCACCCTTAAACCTCGGATGCTAGGCCTACTTATCACAATAGCATCATAGACAAATTAGACGGATATCTATATAATATAAATTATCCATATTTCGTTTAATTGTGAACACTGTTAGTTCTTGGTGAAATTCCATATTAAAGCTAAAATAAATTAAAACCAAATTTCACATAAAACAAACTTTTTTGTGTCAGCTGTTTCGGCGTTATTATTGTTGTCCGAATTGCCTGAATATGTCTAACAGGGAAATAATATCTTAAGTTATATTTACCTTAATATTTCAATTATTGTTATTTCGATATAGATTTATTTATAATTAATAGAAAACAGTTCACTAATATTTCTCCTACACCCATACAAAAAAATATTGCTGCTAAAGGTCCTATAACAGCAAAATACAAAATTCTCGATTTGGTTAAATTTTGCTAAAATGTACTATCTAGGTTCTTTACTAATAAAATAAATCAAACTCAAGAAAATTTTCGTTTGAAAGTCTCCTGAGCCTTAAAAAGTGTATGTATGTGTTTTGTTTAATCACATCTATCTGTTATCTGTGTAGTGAATGATTGAATAACTAAGTGAATAAATAATATCTAAGTTATACACAAAACGTAATTTACAAAATATTATAATGTACAGTCCCAAATGAAACACAGTACAAATAAAAAACAAAATAGAGTTAAAAATTATATTCTAATACATACAAATAAAGATAATATACATAAACTTAATTTAGAGATCAACAAATAGACGATCTTTAGACTATGTAGGATTCACATCATATAGTTAGTCAAAAGGAAAGGTTCCTGAGTGGCATACAAGTTTACGACAAAATGAAATGTAATAAAGTAATCGTTTTATAAACGCTATGACGCAGTAAATATCAAACTTAGCTGTAACAATGTGAACAGGTTAGGTTAGGTAAGCTTTAAGTGTATTGGATAATAATTATAATATAAATCCTATTCATGTAATATAAACACGATCCATTGAACATGTTATATAGACACGATCTATTGGACATGTAATATAGACACGATCTATTGGACATGTAATATAGACACGATCTATTGGAGATGTAATATCCATTGGAATATCAAACACGCCCTAACCTAACCTGTTCGCTGTGTTTCAGCTAGGTTTGATATTTACCGTAGTCCTAACTACTTTCTAATATTTCTTTCTGCGATATTTTACAAAAGTCGTAACGTGTTGTGGTATTTTTTCGTTCAATGAACGTTCGCACTGATTGAAAATCATCTCAGCCATGACACGAATTTCTTGTTTTTGTATTTTTTAATATACAGAATTTCTTATGGTTATTTTGAATCGAGTATGATGACAAATTTTTGTTTTCTAAATATTTGAGATAGTTTATAACGCTTTTTTGTCAAATCGTTTTTAGTTCAATGAGCGTTTTTACCTTATTGAACTTAACACTCAATTAGGGATATTTCAATTCTTAAGGGCAGCAATTGCCGGACCGTCGAACGCAATGACACGAAAAAACTGGGTGTAGAAACTCTTTAATATATACAGATATAAGTGGCCCAACATAGCCTAGCCGACGACGCCAAGAACGTATAGCAGTAACATTACTAGGTTCAGAAAACCTGTGTAAGAACAGCAGTCTTACACTATATATACTGAGTAAGATACCTTGATCTGCCAATACAATTGTACATTCCCTACAAAGCACAAGATGCAAACTATTGAGCATTACATCTAGATGATCTGCTTGCTTGTATTATATCGTTTAGGCATGGGGCTGAGTAAATAACATCATGTACCTCTGATACAGAGAATTACGAGTGAACATCGTGTAAATAAAAAATTTAAAAATTCTATACATTCGTAAGTATGTTTAAAATATTTTAAAATAATGAAGTAATTTTTTAAACCTAAATTAAGCTATTTTTATTAGCATAAAATTAATTTATTAAAACTACATTAATTTTCTCGGAAAATATGTAATTGAATAAATATCAATTTAGCCTTAGGTAACTTCATTATATATTTTGATATAGTAAAGTTATTTGGTTACTGAAGGTGATCACTGTTATGGGATGATAAAATCTGTTAATTTTGGGTTATTTAATGTATAATAATGCCAGGCGCTGTTTATGCAAAGTGCTTTATTTAAAATGTATCTATATTGCATAAGCTGCGCCGCGTTTCCCAAAAACAACTACGCTATTCATTGTTTCAGGCTTTGTCTGAATATTTTCATTTCAAATTAACCCGTCAGTTTAAAACTCATTTGATGGGTGACGATGAAATTTGGTAGAAATATTTATATTTTAGAATACACACATCGCCAGCCTTCTCAGGAATACTTGTATCTCATTTTTCAGGTGAGCAAATTAAAGTGATTGGAGATGGATATTCAATTTTGTTACTTTTTTAACCTTTATAGATGAACGCCAAATTTATTGCGTGTAAATTACGAATTTTCAGCTAAACATATAAGTGTTATTTTTTTAAGTTTTGTGAGATGAAAAGTGCATTTATTTCCCATTATAAAACACACACAAAATTAGATTAAATTACTTGAAATTTTTACTAAAACTTTATTAAAAGTAATACAAAATTACTAAACAATTTTATATAAATTTATTCACTTCATTTAGCAGCACTTGTTAAGTAGCTTTTTTTAAACAAAAAAGTATTCATATTTAATGTTAATTCCACGTTTTGCATGCTTTTAAAAAAAGAAGAAAATGAAAATAAAATACTTTATTGTCTTTACATACTGCTCTAAATTTTTAAGATTTTAATTTCTATTTTTAATAGATTAGTTCAAAATTAGTCTTCATGAGGAAGTGAAATGTAAAACTGTCTGTATTCATCAAGTTTAATAGCACCTGATTCTTCTGTACATAGAGCCAACAAATCCGAATATTTCCTTTCTTCAATTAAATTTGCGTAATGTTTAGCTGAGACAAAGGTAGACTTTTTACTTTTTGCATTATCAGTTTAAGTGAATGTTCCTTGAAAGTTATGTGCGTGTAATCTTTTTATAAAATTTACTATTTTAATGTTTTTTGTTCACTTTCAATTCCATAACTTGCATTCAGTTGACAGTATTTTTCTATTCTTCATTTTTGTCATCTTGTTTCATTTTTTCTTCTTTTTTGATTTTTTGCTAAAATTCTCATATATTTTGAGAGTTGTTTAAAGTTTAAGAAATCAGAGAACTTTAGAGGGATACACAGAATAGAACCGTGAAGGAATAACAATACCCCCCATCCTTTCTAAAGACCTAAATATTGTGTAATAGCACAAATTCCAATGGTTTTTTTTTCCAGCGATGAGTTTCAAAAAAAGTAAGGTTATGTCCTGAATATTATAAGTGTTATTTACTACATACAAGAGATGCAATAATGGTGTTTTTGTTTTGGTCAGAACTTCCATGAAAACAATGTTACAGTTTATACACCATACTCAATATTGTGCTATAAAGGGCAGTAAATGACAGTCGATATCTCAGAAGGTTCTCTTTTACTATATGCATCATGTCATACGTAGAAGAAAACAATCTTTTATGGCTAAATTATAAAATATAAAACTACAGTTTGAAGATAAAGGTTTGTAGTAAAAATGCATTTACCTTAGAACCTTTTAACTACATAAATAACTTGTTGCAATTCAAACACTGCGGCAAGATTAGTACTGTATTATCTTATTGTGCTAACTTTTTATATTTCCCTTTTTAAATCTAGCTGGATCTACACCTTTTTTCTCATGTATTCTTGGGTTATATGCTTCTCTTTTATCTTCCCTCTCTTGACCAAATCTTGTTTTTTCGACCTAACAGATTTGAGTATTCGAGAACAAAGATTCTACATTTTATATTGTTTTCTTCCTCCTTACTTACCCAGTACACGAAGGATAAGTTTGTAAATATTTAAGATTTCGAGCTCCGCTTTTTGACTGATAATCACGTTTCAGGGATCCTTTCGATACGCCGTCCGTTCGTCGTTGTAGTCTGTACGTAAGCACAATAGCGGCCCCAAAACATAATATTTGATATAAGAGACTCATGTAAAACCCTATTGCAAATTCAAAAAATCAAATTGAAAATGTCAAAATGACGGGCATGATAAACATTTTTTGTTCATATTTTGTGTATTATTCAACTTATAACACAATAAATTAAATAAAAAAATTATCTATCTACTCTGCATGTAATGGTAACAACCCAACCTCTCTACTATGACAAATAGCGCAGTTCTTGTCATAAGGACCTCGCAAGAAAATATAATATTCGTATAGTTACGAGATCCAGTTTCGAGCGTAGCGAGTGGAGGCTTCTTCACATATTTATAGCTTCGAGGTCAGTTAAGGGCGAGACAATGACATTTCCGAAGCGACTCTTGATCTACCAAAGCTATTTGACATTTCTTTCAAGGCCAAAGAAACTAACTTTTGGACATTATATTTACATTGTATGATGGGGCTGGGTAAATATCATGATGGACCCATCAATTGATTTTATTTTATAAGCTTATGACTACCAAAAGATCTTTCACCTTTAAACAACAAGAACGAGATTATTTCATAATAACGTAATACTTGTGCAAGACCTACTCATTGTGTGTATTAACAACCTATAATTGATTTACACCCTATTCGTAGATTTTGATTGACACCTTAGAGTAGCGTTTCTACATGAAAGCTAAAACAAAGAGGGTGGTCCTGGGGGTAGTTATCGATGTAAACTAAACGTAGTGTATTGTCCTCGTCTAATTGGGGGAGTAAATCCCGGAGACCTCACACCGGGGGGAGTGTGGGGGGGCTAAGAGCACTCGGACAAACAAAGCGCGAGCTTGCTGTTAATTACTTTCATTAAAAAACAAACCCCTTTGTTTTCTATATTGCATCAAGACTCTTGCTAGAAGCACCCGCTCTGAGCGCCATATGCTACTTCCACCCCCCATCCCCTATCCAACCTAAACATGATTAGTACTAATCACATTCCCTACTGTTGTTTTTAATTCGGCTTCAGAAAAAGTTTGATCTAAAAACATTTTATATCAGTGTGTCTTTTGTTTGTTTGATGAGTTTACCTTTATTAAGATTATTTTCATAATATTGAATGACATTCTTATAATTTTTTTATGACGTAACCTAAAAGTATCGTTATCAAATGTCAGGGGTAGAGCAAGTTTCTTGGTTAATGTATGTATTTGTTAAAAATCGATGTTGTACAAAGACCAAATACATTTTTAATTTCTCTCATAAACGTAGAATGGAGAAAGTCATGTGATAGGTCAAAAAAAATCTATGTCGCGTTTTGTGGTTAGATTCATTTTGAAGTGTACTATGTCTAAAAATGTTTTTGAACCTATTACAATTACATTAGGTATATGGGCATGTTTTGACGATATCACAGGACGGTTTTTGTTTTTTTTTTGTTTTTATAATTCAAAATTTGAGTTATGAGAAAGATGTGATTTTCTAAAAAAAATACCCAATTACATGTGTAAAATCTCGAAGTTCATTACAAATACCGAAAGTGCGTTTTCCTGTGCGAGATCGTACCTATTTTACGTGGGAGGCGAAGCCGAGCGAAGAAATTCAAGGACTTTTAGAGAAGTTATTATTTTTTGTTATTATTGTTTAAAGGCGACGAAAAACCTCTAGGTCATCATCGCCTGATGAAAAAAAGGAAGAAAATAACATTAAATAAAGACCCCTAGCCCTCGAATACTTCAAATAGCGTCAAAGTCGGAAAAGAACAAAAGTTGGTTAAAAGAGACCCGGTAGGAAAGATGAAAGAAAGGATCTAACTCAGACTACATGAAGGCGTAGATCCAGCTTGGGGTTGCCAAGCCCGTACTCACTATAGTGAGCCCCTGAGGGAGGGCGAGTTATGAACGGTACCTTTCAACACACTGCAAAATAAGACATGTAAGAAACTTGTACTTATCTTGCTATTACAAGTCAATTCGGTAGTAGTCAGTCAAAGTGACAATAAACCATGGGAAAACGTTTGCTTGTGCCATAAACGCGTCCTTATCGTAAACCCTATTTGATTTTTAATAACGACGATTTTTGTATCTTATCGAGTTTTTAATGGACGACGAAACGTAAGTTTTTGTTTTCTTTATTTATATATTAAATATTTCCAATTTTGTACAGAGGTTTGGGAAATTAGTTTTCACATTTTACTAAAAATTTAATGAAATCTGTAGAGCTGAGATATTACGTATTTTATAATAGCCATATAGCTGTTTTTTTAATGTTTTATCGATAAATCACGAAGGGTTTTGGAGATATGGAGACCAGTATGTTTTGTTTTGTTTGAATCTTTGGACTCTACACTTAAGCAAAAACTCGTTTAAAACGATTTTTAAAAAATCGTTAATTATGTGTTTTCCTTATGCTACCCCTCAAATTTGAGTAAAATTGTTTTTTAAACATATCGATTTATGGGCTAAATATGCATAAATAGCAAAATTTGAAATTTAAAATCGGTCGATATTTTTAAGCTGTAGGAGCACTGCACATAAAACATATGACAAACAACATTCCAGAAAAACACTTTTTTGGACTCATGGGACGAAACGGCTATATCAGCAAAAACACGTTATTTTTTGAACCATCATACTACTTTCTCTTAGACTATATTATAAAATAATCTTAAAACTTGTTTGTGTTTTAAGAAGATTAGGCTATTATTTTTTTACAAAATATCTAAAAAACCAACTTTTAATCTCGAAGTTTAAAAATTCAGTAGTTTGTAACTTCTGCCTTGGTTATTTTAACAACACTGTTGGGTGCATGACATAAATAGGGCTTATAACTATAAAAACTTTAAGTAATTTGGATATGTGATTTGTAAAAAACCTAATGAAATGTGGAAAGGTGTGTGATGGAAAATGACAAGTAATGGATGAATATGATAGCCTACCAAATTGATGGAGTTTGTTTCGTAAAATATGCTATTTATATAGCTAACGTTCGTAGTTTCGAGTTTGTTATTATGGCCTTTAATGAATTTTGAAAGATTGGTTGGTCAATTTTACTTTGTTCAAATGTGGATGAATTTGGTCTGAAAGGTGAATTCACAATGTTGAATCAATGCAAAGTGATAAATAAATTGTTTTTTCACTCACCAATGGTTCTGAGCTAGGATATTTATTATATATTAGCTATTTAGCTGTTTTGTACTACTATAATTTTGTTATAAACATTTCTTCCTCCTGGTTCTAAAATGGGATGCTGCCTGTTTGAATTCTTTTAATAGAATTGTCAAAAACTTCTTTTTTTTCTTCTTTTCCATAGATACTTCCCTTTTCTCCCAAGTGATAGTTCTTGTTTATATATTTTACTTAATGTTTCTTTTTTCATTTTTGGTTTTCTAAACTCGTTACATATTTTGTGAATTCTATCACTATTCATTTTGCACAAATTCTGTTCTTATTGTATGGCGATACAAAATATGAATTCTTTGTGAATGGATTTGATGAAATGGGTTATATTTATGGTTAGTGATAATGAATAGCTATGTGTAATTGGGTGTTTTTATGTTATGTGTGTATAATCTTATAACTTTGGAATCGGCATCGTTATAAGATATATTGAAGAAAGTAAAATTAGTTAAAAAATAAACTTCAATAGCTAATTATTTGTACCTTTAAAACACGTACCCAATGATACACAAATCTGTTTTGTACGATAAAATAATACAGAGACTTTTATGCGACACACAAAAATAAAAAATAACAATAATAATAAAATTAAAATAAACACAATTTTATTTAGTATAACCTCAAAATCAGAAAAAATGGTAATAGTCTATAACTGTTGCATCAAAAATTGTAATTGGATTTTAGTCAAATTTAGCTTAAATAAGTAGCATTGAATATGAGTGTTATTCAGAAATATCAATCTAATAATTTCATAAACGAGGTAATTTGAAATAGTTTTTTGGTTGTTGTGTCGCGTTTGTACGTCTGAAATTAAACTATAATAGTTACACTATAAGAAACAAGTCGAAGATAAATCAAATAATGTAAAGACATTTTCATTATACTTCACTGTAGAAAACAAATTATCGTAAGTTTATTTTACAATAATTTATTTTATTTGGATATTGTCAACCTTGTTGTCGTACAATGTACTCAGAACGGCTCGTGAGTTCAATTACAATCCATCTTGTTTTGCGCATGTGCCTAATCCCTTATCAAATTTAACTTGTATATTTCTTCTCCGACAATTTCTTTTACACCACTTTATTCACTTATTCAATGTTTCGATATGTGATTCTTTTGATCCCTCCCCTTCTATTGAATGATAGCCAATGAGGGTGCGGGGTTTCCATCTAGTTGCCATAGCAACGTAACAGTCTGTACACAACTTAAGACTTGCGCTATTGCTATTCGATACAGTTCAATGATTAAACCCTACTAATGAAATTGCTTTTGATTCTTGTCAGTTTGTAGTGAAGGATGGGTTATACTTCACATTGACGTCTAATATCGTTTATTTTTATTTTCATTAATCCTAATTTAATAGTTCATTATTTAGGCTGAACAAATAGATCTAATACATTATTTGGTTTTTATTATTTAAACAAGTAAAAAAGCTTTGATCAAATAGTGCAAAAAAATGTTAACATACAAATAACAATAACACACAATTTTTAACATACAAATAACAAAAGTACCAAAAAAGTTAAACATTTGTCCAAAACGAAACCTTCTGTATTTTTTGAAAATCAATTCTAAATTTGTTAATAAATTTTGCTAAAATGTTGCTTTTACCCGTTTTTTATATAAACACTATTATATCCTTGGCACCTCAATCTTTACTTTTTCCACTTCTTTAATCCTTAGTCTTTAGTAAAAATAATTTTGACCTCGGGTAAAGGGGGGGGTGCAATTTTATTATTTAAATCGGTTCTAAGGGACATTTAAAATACATAAACCTTTGCGTCTACTTGGAGGAGAGTATAATTTGGTATTACAAATTCAAGTTGCAAAATGAAACTTTTTTTTTAGTTCATAAAAATATCTCCGTTTCAATAGATCTTTGCATAGAAAAAAATGAGTCATGAACAAAATTGTTTCATAATCATTTATTAAATTACAAAGAAGATTGTTTGGGCTTTCAAGTTAATCGGTCTATTCAGTGAAATGTTACATAACTTCAAATTGTAGCCTACACATGGATATTTTAAATATTTTGTGATAATTTATAGAAATTAATGAGTAATTTGAAGAAAAACCTCACAATATCTATGTTTCATTATATTTTGTATCCGCATATAATCTAATTTTTTGGAAAAATGATAACTGGTGCGTTTTGTTTAGATCCTTTTGTGTCAATATTTTAGTATAATTTGATCATAATCATTAAAGTCGATTTTTAAAATATCGGAATTTTGTGTTTTAGTTTTACGAAAGTATCTCACTTTTTTTAAAATCATTTTATAATGTTTCATGATATGTCGAGTTCATTTAAATAAAATTATGAAAATTGGTTCAATATTTTATGATACCCTTTAGTTTTAGAATTTTTTTTAAATATTATAACCAATGAGGAACTCTTGGCAGAGCGAACGAAGAAAAAATAATCCAGATAAGAAGAATGTGGAGATGGTTAGGACACGCATTGAGGATGAACCCAGAAACTGTTGGACTGGTAGCCAACGACGGTCTATGAGATCTGGAAGATCTATAATGACGGGGAGAAGCAGTAAAAGGAAATGAAGACCAAAATGTTTTTATATTCATAAGTCGGTTTTATTCACAATATTTTCTACATACTTCGGATCTTTTCAGAAAGTAAAATTGTATTGAATTATTAATTTTATATTTGATTTGAAGAAAAAATCGGGAATGACACCCTATAGATCTTATTGTACGAAGGGTTAATTTGTTTTAGGTTATGATGGTGATATGTATTGTTGGTCTGACTTCTTACTCCAGCTTTGGGATGAAATATACACATTGTCTCCGTGAAAACAAAACTGGCGAATTTGAAAAATAACACTGTAAAAAAATATATATTAACACAACAGGTCAGTGTGGGGCTGGGACGACTTTCCAAAAGGTTTTGTGTGGTTAGCACTTCAATACCAAGTGTTACTAACTGTAGCTTCCAATTTTTCTCACAGTGCTGGGTCACCATCAAAAGTTTCTCCAAGCCCCCCACGGGGATTGAATTCGGTACATCTAACACACGAGTCGAGAGCTTTAGCCAATAGACCAACCAGGAGCTCTTGTGCCAATCAGCATGAACTTTCAATAATTTTGACAACCTTATCTTTAATATTCGACACGTGTATAAAACGCCAGTTTTTGAAGAAAACTATAAAATAAAACTCGCACAAATCATTGTGGCTGTTTTAACTATTTCAGCTTAAAGTCGTGTCTTACAAACAGGTACATTGACAATTCAAAATTTGTACTTTCTACAAATGATAGTTTAAATGTCAATGAAATTAAAAACACATTTTGGCCAGATTAAACTGATAGATAGGAAAGATAGTAAAACTGGGAGTATAGTAAGTGGAGAAGCTACGATATATAGTGTGTTAGAGGATTTGGTAAGGATTAGGGAAGATGACAAAGATTTTTATCGACTTCATGAGATCATTTGATTTCTTAAGCAGGTTAGAAATGCGAAAAAGGATTAAAATGTTTGTCAAGAAATTCCCGCCTGTCACATCTGTATATTTCATCACATCAGAGTAATAAAATTTAATCTTGGAACAGCGCACCCTTAAACACAATACCTAATCTTTGTTTTTCTTTTCAGATCGCTGGGCATCACCACGGCATGTTTTGTTACCATTGCCCGCCCTCGTTGCACGCTTCTACAGCTTCTAGATTACCTTCTCTTGACTACCCCTTCACCCCAACTCACCCTTGTAAGTACTCAACTGTTTGTGTAAAACTCCACTACATTAGCTACAAATAGTGTTTAGCTTTATTTTCATATATAAAATATCAATAGGTATTATTGAAATTTAAAGTTTGATGTAGGCTACTGAAAATGATAGTATGAATAATTTTCTATCTCTTTATTTCAATGAGAAAGAGGCGAGATTGCAAACGACTGCTTACGATTGAATCATTCTTGTTTTGATACTGTGTTTCCTTAAATATTTACCTTTAATTAGCTGTACTACAAGTATGGCCAAAAGAAAAAAAAATGAATATTCCTATTTAAGCTTTCTGTGTGATTTTGATATTAATATTTTTAGATCGAAAGACATTGTATATTTGGTGCAAGAAGTACTTCTTCTACAGCAGTGTTCTGCCAACCGAATCCCTGTCTACGGCGCAACGAATGGCCATAGCACATGCTAGTCTGCTTTGCTAGCATTTACAATCAAAATCAATTACAGTTGTACTCTCTGTACAATCTATATATACTCAAGCAGTTTATGTAGCAATTCCGAGTGTACTGCATGGAGTTATAAGGTTACTTATTCTTTCTAATACAACAGGGGGGGGGGGGGGGAATTAGTACGGAAAATTTGGTTAAAAAATATTGACAAAATTGTGTATAGACATACGCTTTATAAAAATCGAAAGATTCGTCCACTAACCTACTTTTCATAACCTCAGCGGCCGGGGGAGTTGTTATCCTGTTAACTCTATAAATATACATGTTAAGAAAAAGGGTCAAGAAGTCGAATTTTTCCGAACTTTGTTAAAAAAGTAATTTTGTTGTTTCGAAATTTTCTATGATCAAAAGTCAAATTTATGATTGAAATAAGGATATTTGTGGGAAAAATTGAGAATGTCACGTACTACTTTAAGATTAAAAAAAAAAAAAAAAAAAAAAATAGATAGGTGAAAAATACAAATCCAATAAAATATCATATCATCATTTTTGTAGTTCGTAAAATTGTATACAACTTCTCTTCCATGTATTGTTTATTTATTTTGTTTCTATCTAAATTGATCCAGTTTAAAGCCCAAAAATATTTGTGGAAAAAAAAGAAGAAAAAACTTGACCCTACAAAGATTACTGTTTTTAGTTAGATTTTAAATGTTCAAAGCGCCGTGGCTGCTTTTATTTTTAAATAAAAATATTTTATGAACTAAATTTTAAATAATGTAATCTTTAAAAAAGTATGTCTTTGCTAAGTATTTTATGATTTAGGCCTATGATTGGAAAACCTAAAATACTCCGAAAACCGCGATTTTTTAACATTTGTTTTTCGAACTTTCTAACGTGGCTTATTTTAACGTCAAAAAGTTTTAATAATAATAAAAAAAGTTAGTTTTTTCTAGCTCTTACGGTCCTTTACCGATCTCAAAAACCTCCCAAGTGTACGAACAATTTAAGATTAAAGTCGCTATTTAAAAAACATTTTTGATATGTTATTCGTTATTAGGTTATATTAGTTATATGTTTTTACTTGCCTAAGCAATTTTCGTTGTAAACTTTCCAGTTTATATCTGTTTCGCCTAAACATCAGACATCATCAGAACAAACACTTTTATTTACGTGTTTAAAAAATATTTTGAATGTTTGACAAATTGTTAATGAAATAAAAGTATTTGTTCTTGATGATGCCGGATAGATAGGTGAAAAAGCTATGAACAGAAAAGATTATAATTAAGATTGCTCAGGCAAGTAAAAGACTTTAAATATATTAATGACCAATCGTTAAGGCTAATACCATAATAAAAATAAGTTACTGTAGTCAAAATGTTATGCTCTACAAAATGATGTATTGATAATTTTTAATTAAATTCATATTTTTCGTGTAATTAGCGAAAAACAAAACAAAAGTAAGTCATTTTTTAAAAAATATATTTCCATCAATTTTCTCGCTAAAATATTTTAGAAAAAATTGGATAAAATCCATATTTACAGATTTAACGAAAAAACTATGCCCCCACCTCATTCTCCACACCCTAAGGATATTTGGATGCCGATTTTTTGGCTTTTTAGAAGAATATTATCCAGGCAATGTTTGCATGACTATTTTATGATTTTATTGTAAATCTTAATGCTGTTTTTCTCATACCTAATTATATATTAAATTAGATGGTTACGTCCAGTGATGGAGTTTTCAATTATATTTTATATTCTTTAATGTGTTTCAATGTATTATATCAGTTTATTATATTTACTGTAGTTTTATTCGTATTATTTGTTAAACAAACTAGTTAAAAAACAAGTGTATTGTCTGGCTGGAAGCGTAGAAACAAGAAAAGCAAGTGTAAACTTAATTAGATGAGAAACGTGTAGTGTCTTGATTCTGTGCTACTGTCCGTCCTAGAAACATTTCGAAAACACTTGTACATTTAGAAATGTGTTTAACTTATATCTTATTTTATCAGTGTATAAGCAGGCCTTTGTTATCTTTTCACACGAGGAGCCCATTAGACACAAATTGTAAACTGTAAATTTATGTTGTCTGCTGTGGTTAAAATAACTATTTATTTAGTGCTGATAGTCACGAATAGTTTTGTTTAGGCTACAATTCAATAAGATTTCAGATAACATCTTTAGACCTGATTTTTTCATAGTTTGGAATTTTTAGATTTATTATTATGTGATATTACAACTTAATATAATGTGGGGAAAAAATAAATTAAGTATATATACCGGGTGTAAAAAAATCCTGAGACTGTTAAATAACTTTTAAACTCAAGGAGGTAGAATTTTAGAAATGTTTTGGGTGTAAAAAAAACAAAGTTTTGTTTTTTGTTTTTTTTTTGGAATTATAAGGTAAATTCTCTCCCACACAAAAATAGGGCTTTAGTGCGCAACTTAACTTTTTGATTTTAAAGCCCCATTGAGTAATTACCTTATTTTAAAGGTCTGGTTTAATAAAAAATAACCGCGGAAACTAGAGGTCGCTATTTTACTCCAATCCAAAATAGTGGCTAGTCAAATATTTAAAAAATCCAATTTACTTCAGAAATACAAATTTCACATCTTAAAAAATAAATATTGGCGTTAATTTAAAGTTTTACTGCAACTTCCTGGTCAAACGTATATAAAAAATAGTAAAGTTTTTCCTGTGAAATTTTGTCTCCCAATTATTTTTCTTAGTATGATTCTGTAACGAATTGAATTTTTGAACAGTTGACCGGCAACCATTTTGAATTGAAGTAAGACAGCGACCTCAAGTTTGCGCAGTTATTTTCTATTAAATAAAACCTTTAAAATTAGAAATTACTCTATGTAGCTTTACATTCGAAAATTTTTAGTTGGCTTTCAAAAACCTTATTTTAGTGTGAGGTTTATATACCAAAAAGTAGATTTTGTACTCCAAAAACATTTCCTAAATTTTAGCTTACTGCCTTTTCTAGTTTAAGTTATTAAGTGTCACCTGACTTTTTCTACATCCAGTATAATGTATGCAGGCTACCTAATAATCCGTGGTTCAAAATGTGCTCCGTAATAAATAAAAAAAATCATTATATTTACGCATTAGAAACACAATGAATTTGTCACGCCTTAAATTTTTGTCATAAGAATTCATTAATTAAAATGACGCCAGGACGAATTTGAAACATCAATATCAATTCTAGTTTTAAAGTTGTTTGATAATGATGGACTCTTTATATTATTAATATGGTTTAATCGGATATTTGGCATCATTTGTGTGTAGGCTATACAAACTAATTAAGCCTCATTTATAAAGCTATTGAACAATCCTATGAGCTTTTTATATCCGTTATTAAAAACTGAATTTAAAATCGAACATAAAATTTCTTCTACTTTAAATAAGGGTGAAATTTTGCCGCTTATTCCAGAAATGAAAATCATGACGCGATCGAAGACTAAATTCTTAAAAGAGAGGGAAAAGGTTGTTTACCCCAAAAACAGTTAAGCCATTATCTCTTGGTTTCATTGCTTACAATCAGTTGCTTACTGTCCTTTGTGTAGTATAGGTCTGTGTGTTGTGGTTTATTACGATCGATATGTTGGGTTTTTTCTATTTTATACTTGACAACGAGAGTTGATTTATACTCTCGAAACGTCGTGTATTAGTTTTCTATACACAAATGATGGTAAATGTCCGATTAAACCATATTAAAAATATCAATATCAAATTTTATACTATTACTTTGAAATGTTCACTAAAAATTCTGATAATTTTTATTCAACCGTTTCAAAATGGCGTTGAATTAAAAACTTTTGATTCTAAATATTTCTAAAACCGTTAATTTTAGTTATTAAGTTGACTGCTGAGTATTGGGTGACCATAAACAACTATTATATTAGTAAATTACCAAAAATCTAAACAAATTTACCTATATTTCGGGTGTTTCCTCATACAATAAAACCGCCATTTTGAAACGGTTAAGTGAAAAATCAAAGGACTTTGTGATACACTGGAAACTAATAATATAAAACATTCTTCAAATTTTGGTTATTAATATCTCAATACTTTCTAGGGTTAATTACACCACTTTGTTAAAAAGGGAAAAAAGAGAAACAGATGTATAGAAAACGAAGCATTTTTGGGCGTATTATTGAAATTTGTGTCTTTATTTTTATCTCCAAAATCACTTCCCAAATTTTGGAACCCTGTGTAATAAAACCTCAAAATTGTACCTGAAATCCGTCTTTCCTCCAACATATCTTTGAATTTTTATTTTATTTTTTTCAAAAAAAATTCTTATGTAAAAAAGAGAAATATATTTTATATATCTGACCCATTTCACTAATTTGATATTTGAATACATTTGAAGAAAGGAATTTGGCGAAAAAAAAAGTTTCGTACGAAATTTTTCACACTTAACTATATAAGTAAGACTAATCAAATTTCTGCATTCGGCTTAATCACAATTTCAATGGATTATTTATAATAGTGCAAAGTATGACGAACAGAAATAAAATGATTCTTTAAAAAACGTGAATAAAAAAGAACAGGTCCCACCGAGATTTGAACTCGGATCGCTGGATTCAAAGTCCAGAGTGCTAACCATTACACCATGGGACCACATTTGACCCTAGACTTCTTGCTACTGATAAGTCCCTACTCATAATATTTATTGTTAATTCTACACCAATCTTCTTTTACCTTTATATTTCGCCAACACAGCATCATATGTTACAGTAAATATGAACAGTTTCGCAATCGGCACGTGCTGTGTTATATATTAGTGTCCGTCATTTACTGGACAAAGGATGTGGTGTGTGAAAGCAGATAAATATAGAACCAACTCTTTGGAAAATTACTCCTATAACTGTACAAATTGTGAAGGTAAGACGCAAAAATTAGATTATTTGGAAAATTGTAAATATAATGGTAAAGTTTTTGACAGATTGGTGTTTTCAAATGACTTGTTTGTTTGTTTTTGTTAGCGTAATTGTCTGTTTTTTAATGATATTTTTCTTGCTGACGGGTCTACATTTGTAGACCTTAAAAAGGATTTTTTTTTTTAAATTATGAAACTACACAATAAACTGTGCATAGACTTTCTCACATATTTTCTCGTATAACAAATAACAATCACGCTCAAAATTTAGAAGGGGGGAGTTGTCATAAGGTCAAAACTCAAAATTTACGATGCGTCAAAATTGGCTCCAAACACTTAGATTGTATTTTGCTACAAACAAAATTACTGATTGCGATTTACCAAAAAATGAGAGTTCGCAATTATTGTTTAAAAAGTATAATGAACCATGGACGAAGTGTAAACATTTGAATCCCTCAAAATCGGAACCAATTATTTTGATGAAATTAGGTCTATTGTTAAAAATGTAATTGTTTTAAAACTCAAACTAATTGCCTAAACGGCAAATAAAATAAAAAATGGTTTCGTGAGTGATTTATAAAAAGCAAAACAACGGCTCTTAGGGATAACTTCGTATTTTATAAATTACTCACTAAATGTAATTTTCCTTGACATATTGGTTTGGGTTACATAGCTTCACATTTCATATTAAAGAACCGAGTACTTTTCTATACTACATTAAATTCCCTTAACGTTGATGTAGCAGTCTTGTTTAGGTGTAACTGATCGTTGTATATAATTTTTATCGGCTCTAAGGATTTTTATCAAATTTTTAAAAGAGGAATACATAAGAAACAAAATGGTCATCATCTCTTCAAAAGTTCCGTTTGGAAGTTATAGGTTAAAAAAGAAAAACAACATTGAACGCTGTTGTTTGAATTTCTCCAAATTACACCATTTTCAAATTGGGTGAGAGAGAAGGGGTTCATAGTTGTTCCTTGGGCCAAAACTTTAGTTCCTTGGGTCAAAATAAGTGAAAAAGTTGCTATGAAAATTTGTCCTAAAATGTTTATTTTTCCATCAGTTTGTGATTTTACAAAAAAAAATCATATTTAAAAAAAATGAGATATCGAGTCAAAATTTGTTATACCTATTATTAGTCTACATGTATGTGATCTTGTATCAATGTACCAAAAATTAGGACTTCCTTTTGTATTTTTTTTAATGTCGACCGTTTAAAATTGTTAATGTTAAATTTATCAAAAGCATTAACTTTACAAAAAATGTACATGAAACCAAAAAGTTTTCTTTTTTAATGACAAATAAAATGAGTTTTGTAATTTTTCAGTAGCTTAAAGGATAATCGAGTTACAGTATTGTCAAAAAACTTAAAACATAATTTCTTGCTAATTGTCTACAACACTAAAAAATTAGCCTAAAACCAAAATATTTTTGAATTGTGATGTCCTGATACATTGATAAAAGGTCAAATAAAAACATGTATAATAAATTTAGAATTGATATCTAATTTATTACCAAGTATGAAATTTTTTGTTTAAAATACAAATTGCTGGACAGACGGAAAACTAAGCATTTTGGCAACATATGATCAAGGAACGTTTTTACTTATTTTGACACAAGAAACAACATCCTGAAGTTTTGGAACGTAGTTTGGAAACACTCTATTTGTGTAAAGGCCTATAATATGTAAATACGAAGAAGTTTAAACGTCCTTGACTCTATTTCTAGTTTTATAACATCGATTTAAAGTAAATTGATTCTACACCAAAGTGAAAATTATAGAAAACATCAAGAAGAGAGGAAACTTTTTTAATCATTATAATAATATAATTATTTTCCTAAAACTTGGTTATGTTTGGTTTTCAAAGTGGGTTTAGACAAATTTTGTAGTAAAAAATTATAAAATTTGAATTTTAGTTTTTTTAGCCGATTTTAATGTATGTAAATTGTTATTTTTAAGCTATAAATGAAAATGTCTCTATAGATATAGAATTTAAACTCTCATTTAACCTTTTGAAACAGAGTTCCTTCGATATAGGGATGGAAATGTAACAAAAGCTATATGACAGATCTTTACGATTTTCAGTACAACAATTAGAGATCAACAATACGATCGTGATGAATATGGTTTAAAATTTTTTACCTGAGTACAAAGTTCTGAGTAACTAATAACTTAAATACACTAAGCATATCAGAACTTACAAATCAGCTGTTTTTTTCATGGCTGGGCGAACATTGTACCTCATAGTGTTCGTCAATAAATTCGACGGTAACCTTTCTGACAACATGTCAGTTTGCTTCCAGCTTCGGCTGGAGGGAGATCCAATCCCATGTAGGTGGGTAACGGGCGCTGCCCTCAGTATTTGATGTGAGGTAGGATTTTGATTGAGCGACCCGACGATTAGTCATCGGACGAGTCTTGGGAAACTTTGCAGACATGACTTCTATAGGTACGGGGTGCCTTTCTAGAAAGTATGTGGATTACTACACCCCACGTTCTCGGTCCAAAAAAATTGGGGAAAGCTTTCTGGCATTGCCGATTTACTTCCAGTTTCTGCCGGTTGGCTACCCAATCCCATGTAAGTGGGTAACGGGCGCTAACCTGTGGGTTAGAGTATCGCGTGAGCAATCCGACGGCACATCATCACACATGGCTTGCGTAACTTTGCTGACATGAGTTACATGGGGGCATGCTCGGCCTGTCAGGGGATTCGGCTTCTAGGGGCATGCGCTGAGGAAGGTTTCATGGTGCTAGTGGTGGATATCCACACCCCTCTCTTCTTTTCAGCGGAGGTGTGTCGTTGTGTCAAAAAGTCTCTATGTGCGTCGGCTCTCCCAGGTTTTTCGGAACTAGTTTATTTTAAAACTCATCAGTTCGTGTCTGTATTGTGGGGGTAAGGGAGCTGCTCTGATATTAGATTTTTCTTACCTCTATCTTTTCTTATGAACGGGAGTTGGTGATTTCCCGAAAGGTACCATGTGCGCCAGCTCTTCTAGTTCTTTGAACGTGTTTGTTGTTAAACTCATCTATTCAATGTCCGTTTCATGAAAATTTAAACCATTTCAACACTCGTTACCATAACCACCAATTTTACAAGTTTAATAACAGATGATTCCTATGAATAAACATATTTTGAGGTTAGATTGACCAACAAGATTCACCACAGATTGGGATTAAAAAATATGTTATTTCTGTTGTGTCACTTCCTTCTTTTATATGACAAAACTATCGGACTAATTTTTCCAGCAAAAAACCCCTCAGGTGTTCATTTTATAGTGAAGACAGTCGGGCAATCCCGAGGGAACTTAGCTGAATCCACACTTTTTTCATGAAGTCTTGGGTTTTATCCCTCTCTTTCATCTTTCCTATCTGGTATCTCTTGTCCAACTCTTCTTCTTTTCCGACCTTGATTCTATTCGAGTATTCGAGGGCTATGGGGTTTTTATTTTGTGTTCTTTTTATTTATAAGACGATGATTACAGGAATGTTTCTCGCCTTTAAACAACAAGGACAATATTAATTGAAAGAAAGTATATTGTTTTGGTACTACAATGAGTTTTTAACGACAAATATTAACATTTTCATTTATATCAACTAAAAACCATATATTCCCCCTTTTTCTTGTTGTTTAAAAGCCAAACACTTCGGTTATCAACGCCATTTAAAACAAGGAAGAAGCGAACCTAAAATAAAAACATCTAGCTCTCGAATACTCTATAGTGTCAGAGTCTAAAGAGAACAACAGTTGGTCAAGAGATGACATAGAGAGATCTAATCCAAGACTACATGAAAAAGTTATAGATCCAACTCGGGTTCTTCAGGATTGTCAACCCTGTACTCACTATAAATGAGGCCCTGAGAGTACAAAAAGTTTAAAAAATTGTTGTCTATGTCATTCGATGATGAGCTAGTTAATAGTGGAAATATTGAAAGATTATCTCCAATTTATATCACATTTAATCACCAGAGGATCGGTCATTTTTAAACATTTTACCTAACGTATTAAATTTCTTTCTAATAATTAGAATTACTCCAGTTACAGAAAATTACATCTAATGTATTCGAAATTTGTTAAACAACTGAGAAAAAATATACCAAAACTAAACCAGTGTAAAACGAAGCCTAAATGTCAAGGTCAGTAGGACACTCTTGTAATGTTGGTTGCATAACTTGAGTGGTTAGGGAGACGAAAAGAGAGCGATGACTGGTTAAGCCCAGTCCACTCAGAGTCCCGGATTTCCCACGGGACCTGCCTAAGTCACATCCAATAAGCTGGTGAATTATAACGCACTTATATCCTTACTGACTTGTACAATCCGTCACGTCAGGTCTGAAGCCCCTTCTAACTTCTAGACGTTACGAATTTCAATTGCTCTGGAATTTAATTCATTGTATTTGAAGTAATTAAAAATATATTGATTATTTTTATAAGTTTTTTTTAGATTCCCCATTTGTACCCAAAATGGTAGCATAGTATATTCTCCATTTATAAAGTTTTTAGATAATATTAAAAAAATATATAAATATGCAAAAATATTGCACATTCTTTCCATCAAAACATATTCCCAAAACCAAATAAAAACTAACCAAAATGTGTTGCCAAAAATTTCATTTTTGTAAGTTGTTAATCAAAAAGTGAAAATTAACTATGGAAATCCTCTATGAAAAAAATGTTTATATATTTTTAAAGAAGGACCTAAACTTGACGTCATAAACACGTCCTCAGCGTACGTCGTATTCTTGATTCAAATCAAATTTTTATAAACAGTTTTGCCATTTATCACCCCTAAATCGTAATATTTCTTACTTACCGATTTTTCACATGAATTTGAGTCATTAAGAGGAGGCTCCACTAGCCGGCCGATGCCGTCTGCCGCCCATAAGACTAATGCAATAGAATAACATACCCATAAATACCTTGTTTTTAAAGATATAAATATAAATGATGTATCAATAGAAAGGTATTGTACAACTGAATGTGTTTTTTTGAACCAAATTTAAAATCTCTTTTTCTGTTTTACATGAAAACCAAAACAACATTTTTTTAATTTAGCAATTTTTAAGAAAGTACCTATAAAGATACGAAGGATTTTTCTCGCAGTTAACATAAAGCAGTTTGTTCTCTTCAATAAAAAAAATCAACGAAATCGGATGACGAATGAAGGGAAAATATGGGTATCAGAGTACTGTATCGCATTAATCTTATGGGCTGCAGACGGCATTTTTGTAATATAGAACCTCCTCTTAATCTCACATTTCATTAACATAATCGGTAGCTCCTGCTACTCTGTTATTGCCTTCTACTTCCAAATTTTGAGTTATCAATAAGTTAAAAATCAAGATATTGCCAAAATTTGATTAAAATCAGCCCAATGCACAAAGATGAAAAAAACACTTTTTTGTATGAACTTAAAGCGAATATCTGTTACGAAATACCATTGGTTTTTAACCATCGCCTAACTGAATGTATTAAAATATGTAAAAACAGAAGGATCAAATAGTGCTTAGTTAATAGAATAAAACTTGAATACAAATTCTCACAAATAGTAATTTTATTCAAACGCGTTTCAACAAAGTCGCCATCTTCAGTGATGCACGAGCTACAATAACTAAACTATAACTAAACTTTAGTAATAGTTTAGTTATTTTAGTTCGTTCATTACTGAAGATGGCGACTTTGTTGAAACGCGTTTGAATAAAAGTACTATTTGCGAAAATTCGTGTTCAAGTTTTCATCTCACTAGGTAAAACCGATGGGAAGAAATGTTTACGAATGATGAAACGTTTTCATCGATCCTCGAATAACTTAGTAAGTTAATAGTAAAACACAGCGTACTAGCATTTAAAATCATTACCTGAACTCTAGCTTCAGTTAAATTTATCTTCATAGCTAAATCTTCTCTAGTGAAGACATCAGGATAGTGGGTTTGGGCGAACGCTGTCTCCAGTTCTTCCAGCTGAAACACAAAGACACTAAATTTAGATTTGATATTTAAAAAGTTGATAATCATAGAATACTTTATAACAACTTTGACGACAGTTTTACGTTATTTCAAAATCATTAAGGTTCGCTAGGAGAGAAAAGAAATTTCTCCGTATTATCACAGACAATAAAATAATATTTATGTGAAACATTCAGTATCAATTTGTTGACCTTTCTCTTTACTATGTAGGCTATATGCAATGTAAGGAAAATGGGGAAATTTACGAAATATAATTTGAATTTAGATTTAAGATATACAAAACTGGGGGCCTCGCTGGTAAACAGAGACTTATTCAACGTTCCAAAATACAAAGGAAAACAGAGTTTCATAAAAAACTATACAAAATGTTAACAATAAAAAGGCTGTTTTAATTTTATAGATTATAGATTGAAAATAGTGTAATACTGGACTATTTGTTATAGCTATTGTATGGTTGTTGCAGTCAATGTGCATTAATCGAAATATATAACAGCTTATTAGACGAATATTAATTTATACAAAAACTGAAACAAAATGTAAGTTTTTAAAAGATTCTCCCATTTAAAGAATAGTCAATGGAAATTATCATTAAAAAAAGTTTTACCGTCCGGGCTGTAGAGACGATTGCTTATTTTGACAACTTATTGTAAAAATATTGACTCATCGACTTCCGAAATGTCAACTCCAATTTGTATTAATACATAGCAAAAACTACTATTCAAATTGTTGTAGGAAACTTGATACCTGCACATTTCATGACCTGTATCTAATGTATGAGGACAATTTAATTAATTAATTTTCAAAATAGTATTCCAATAATTTTTTTTTGATATTTATAAATGGAATACTTTTAGTCATAACATATAATCAAAGTAAAATCAATAATCTTTAATTATGAAAATAAATACTAAACTACATTGCAAACGAGCTCTATGTTTTTTAATATGCAACAGCATCGGAGGACTGAGGATGCAAGAGAGAGGTAATAAGGGAAATGCGACCGGATGTTAGTCCCTAGAGCTCTATCTTTTGTAATATGCAACAGCAACGGAGGACTGAGGATGCAAGAGAGAGGTAATAAAGGAAATGGGATAGGATGTTAGTCCCTAGAGCTCTTTGTTTTGTAATATGCAACAGTAACGGAGGACTGAGGATGCAAGAGAGAGGTAATAAAGGAAATGCGACAGGATGTTAGTTCCTAGAGCTCTATGTTTTGTAATATGCAACAGCAACGGAGGACTGAGGATGCAAGAGAGAGGTAATAAGGAAATGCGATAGGATGTTAGTCCCTAGAGCTCTATGTTTTGTAATATGCAACAGAAACGGAGGACTGAGGATGCAAGAGAGAGGTAATAAAGAAATGCGATAGGATGTTAGTCCCTAGAGCTCTATGTTTTGTAATATGTAACAGCAACTGAGGACGCAAGAGAGAGGTAATAAGGAAATGCGATAGGATGTTAGTCCCTAGAGCTCTATGTTTTGTAATATGCAACAGCAACGGAGGACTGAGGATGCAAGAGAGAGGTAATAAGGAAATGCGATAGGATGTTAGTCCCTAGAGCTCTATGTTTTGTAATATGTAACAGCAACGGAGGACTGAGGATGCAAGAGAGAGGTGATAAGGAAATGCGATAGGATGTTAGTCCCTAGAGCTCTATGTTTTGTAATATGCAACAGCAACGGAGGACTGAGGATGCAAGAGAGAGGTAATAAGGAGATGCGATAGGATGTTAGTCCCTAGAGCTCTATGTTTTGTAATATGCAACATCAACGGAGGACTGAGGATGCAAGAGAGAGGTAATAAGGAAATGCGATAGGATGTTAGTCCCTAGAGCTCTATGTTTTGTAATATTGCAACAGAAACGGAGGACTGAGGATGCAAGAGAGAGCTAATAAGGAAATGCGATAGGATGTTAGTCCCTAGAGCTCTATGTTTTGTAATATGTAACAGCAACTGAGGACTGAGGATGCAAGAGAGAGGTAATAAGGAAATGCGATAGGATGTTAGTCCCTAGAGCTCTATGTTTTGTAATATGCAACAGCAACGGAGGACTGAGGATGCAAGAGAGAGGTAATAAGGGAAATTTATAGGATGCTAGTTGCTAGCGCTCTGTATTTTTTATTATGTAACAGCAACGGACGACTAACGAAACAAGAGAAAGGTAATAGGGGAAATATGTTAGGATGTAAGTCGTTAGCGCTTTATCTTTTTTAATATGCAACAGTAAAACTATGACCGCAACTCTGTTGTACATTGCGTGAATGTTCTGTATCACGGTGCCAGGATGAACTTGAACTCTCTCACATTCTCACATCACTAAAGATTCACCATCTAACTACGTACAAATTCCACGAAGACATGCTTCCACTATAAAGTAGATTTTTCCGCCAAATTTCATCGCAACTTGTTGGAACAAATATAAAATTTAAAGATAACCAAATTGCGATTGTAAACAAATTTTCTAAATTTCAAATTAAGCTTTAGTCAAAATAAAATAATAAATATGAGTACGTGTGTATTGCTCTAGCGTTGCACACAATTTGTCCATTATTATTATCCGAGTAATCTCTTCAATCGTTTATATTGTTGTTTTGAAAATTGAACCCAAGATTAGGTCTGTTGACCGAAGTTTGTCTATACAACAATGATGTTAGGAAACTATTAGAAACCTAATTTTTTGTATTGAAAAGTGGGTTTTTTTTAGTTTTTATGTAAGAACGTTGTCCGTTACTAAATTTGTTTACGTGCTTAATAAAATCAAAATTTTAATATACACTGTGATTGTTAATAATTATTGTAAACTATTTACTAACCTGCTGTAAAGTGAAAGTTGTTCTGTTTCGCCTTTGTTTCCGTCTGACAAAAGAATCATCGTGGATCGCAGGATGATAAGAGTAACTAGTATCTGAAACATAATAAAGTCTTATCAATAAATCGTATGACAGTCGGTAACAATAGTAATAAGGATCTGGTCAGATTGAGAGGAAATGATTAAATGATAGTAAGGTTTTATGTGTTATAGGAACACAAAGTAAAAATAAGAGTCCATTACTACGACCGATCCGGCTTGTTAAACTTTTTATTACTATTTCATCATATATACAGTATGGTATTACAGATGATTTCTCTATTCTGTCAACCCGCCCGCTATACAGCCAAACAAGGTTGCTGGGCTAACTCTGCGGTTTTTCGTAATCTAGTAAATTTATTCATAATTTAGTAAATTTGTTGAAAATTTATTGAACCTGCTAGTAATCTAGTAAATGTGTTAGTAATCTAGTAAACGTGTTGGAAATCTATTGAATTTGTTGGTGATATAGCAAACAAGAATCTTCGTTCATAATATAGTCATCTTTTTCGAAATAATAATAGTAATTTGTTCCTAAACTTTTTCAAAATTTATTAAACCTGCTATTAATCTAGAAAATTTGTTCGAAATATAGTAAATGTTTTCGTAATCGAGTAAACTTCATGATATAGTAAATTTTATCGTTAATTTGTAAACTTGTTCGTAATCTAGGACATTTTTTTCATAATGTATTAAGTTCATTCTTGATCTAGAAAATTTGTTGGTATTTTTAGTAAACTTGTTCGTAAACTATAAATTTATTTCGTAATGTATTAATTTTATTCGTGATCTAAATTTTTTCATAATCTAGTAAACGTGTTCGTAATCAAATAAATGTGTTCGTAATTTTGTAAATTAGACGAACAAAGCAATTTTTGTCTTCTATCAGGCCTATTTTTAACACTTTATAACAGTATTTACCATACTCACGTCATAGCAATGACTACATAAATACTAGTATTTATGTAGTCATTGGTCATAGTAAACGTTTAATGTTAAGTAAGGTTAGGACGTACATTGCTTTGGGGTAGGTGCGTGATGATAGCGGACGTGACTTTTAGGTAATTGCTCCTGTGTAACAGACGAATTAGACTAACCCTAGTTTTGTTTAGATTTCAGTAGCTTCCGTCTCCATGACAACCAAGTGCATTACTACGCTTTCCACTCCCACTACTTTTATTCTTCAATGAACTAACATCATTGAATAAATTAATTTTTTTAAATATATAGTGATGTAAGTTTAGTTAATGGTGATTTTACAGTAACGGTGATTGTCAGCGACAAATTATAATGACTTTAAAAAGTGATTATGTGATTGTCCGCTGTTACATACATAAAATATAGTCAAGAAGTGTTGTTCAATATTTCTAACAAGGATAATAGTGATTTTACAATCGCTGTGAGAGAATCAAAGGTAAGGAAACAACAACTATCACTAAAATATACACAAATGTGAATTTATGCTTACACTTTTTACACTTAAAAGGAATTGGATCACTGGCCACCGAAGCTCACTAGGAGTGTGGATAAGAATGAGTTTTAAATTTAGATCGTCATCATTCTACGATTCAATGAGTTCTTACCATAGAACGGTAAATAACAATTACAATGCATGGAACTATCCATATACAGTACTGTATAAATAAATATTGAGTTTGACTTGTGAGATAATTTTAGATTTAAAAAAACTCGAACACAAGATCTCACAAAAATTACGTTTACTTAATCAAAAGCGTTTCAACAACAAAGTCGCCATGAGCTATAATAACTAAACTATCACTGAGGATGGCGACTTTGTCGTTGAAACGCGTTTGATTAAATAAACGTAATTTTTGTGAGATCTTGTGTTCGAGTTTTTTTTTTTTTTATCGTATCCATATATGTTTTAATATCTATCATTTTTCGTTACGAGTGGTGTTCCTATGAACAGAGATGTGGAATTATTTCCCGTTATTTCTTGGTCTAAGAAATTATGTTACATGAAGTAGATTGCTAAACTGTGACCTCATTGTGTTTACGTTAAGATTTATTGAGTGTATTTAAAATTTCAAGGAGCGACGTATACTGTTTGTTCACAGAATCACTAGTAATAAGTAAAACTGTTTGTAAAGTGGAAAATATTTATGAATGAAAAGCTTTCATAGATCGTCAAAGTAATCTAAATGAGTGAGGACTAAAACGGAGCAGACCTAGCATGAACTATGACGTGCATTGTTGGGGACTTGTTTTGTAATAGAGATGGGAGCCACAACACAGGCGTAGAAGTGTTTGGGGTAATACTATCTTTTCTGAAAACATGTACTGTAATCAGTACTATACAGTAGCAATAGGTAAAACTGTTTTTAAGGTGAAATTTTTATGAATGAAAACCTTTCATAGATTGACAAAGCACCGTATAAATGGGTGAGGACTAAAACAGAGCAGACCTAGCATGAACTGTGACGTGCATTGTTGGGGAAGTGTTTTTCAGTAGAGGTAGTAGTTGCAACATGGAGAAATGATTGGGGAGATACTATCTTTTCTGAAAACATGTACTCCAATTAGTCTTGTACAGTAGGACCTCTTTAGCTATTATGTAAATGACGTGAAGATCTCCTTTGTGGTTTTCTTTTAATTGATCAAAATCGTACCTTTTCAATAAACAATAATTGTTATTGTTGTTGCTATTATAAGTAGCTGCAACACTTCCGGAGAAATGATTTGGGTAGTACTATTTTTTCTGAAAACATGTACTCCAATCGTCTTGTACAGTAGGACCTCTTTAGCTATTATGTAAATGACGTGAAGATCTCCTTTGTGGTTTTCTTTTAATTGATCAAAATTTCTTTTCAATAAACAATAATTGTTATTTAGATATTTTAATACAAACTGTAGAATATTCTTGTAAAATATAATATTCAATTAGCATTGTGTTGAAATTCACAATATTAACTTATAATTTCCCTAATTATAATTAAGGAATCAACATCTAAATACTCAATATTGTAATTATTCTGGGACTAATGTTAACTCTGTATCATTAAATTATCTACGTTTTGGTTTATTTTATATATTTTCTAAAATAAAATGTTAGTGAAGATCATCGTTCTTATCAAAATATTGGAAATTATATTTTTTTATAAATAATAGGAATTTTCTTTTAAATTCGTACTTTTACAATTTATTACTTGGAGCACATGTTTTTTTTATAAAATCATTATTTTTTGTTAGATTTTAAACCTTCAACGCTCCGTGGTTCCTTTTTTCTCAAGAGTAAGAGTCTGACCCAATATATATAGTTGAATGCATGTATGATGAATATAATACTTTTCTCATACTAAAAAGTTTTTCACCACTATTTCTCATTATAACTAAATTATTTACAAATAAATTATTATTTGTTCTATTAATAATAACAGAAAAAAATGCGATTTTAATATTTATTTATTTATAGAAATTTTATCAAGCATGATTTATTTACTTATGATTTATTTAGAAACAAAAATAACGCCATAAAAACGCATGTAATTCTTTGAAAATATAAATCGTTTGGTGCCGACAGAAACGTTATTTACTTTTCTTGTTTATTTTTAAAATGTAAAATATCGTCTCGTCAAAGCACAAAACATATTCTTTACTGCTGTTCAATTAGTACAGTCTACAAATATTATTTGATATTAATATTCTCTGCAAATCAGTTTAGAGTAGAGCATTGAACAACACACCGCACCCCGCCCCCTCTCCCACTCTCTCGACCCCTCGCTATGCATAGATAATAACACAGATTATATAATTATTTTTAAAAGCTTAAACATTGAATTTTTATGACGGAGGAAATTAAATTCCTGCCCTCCACAATGTTCTATGCTTCGGCTTAAATAAAGCGCGCGCTTTCGGAAATTGAAGCCTTAATTTTTAAATTGAATATGTTATTAAAGCAAAAATAATATTTTTGTTCATCTACATGGAAGGTATTTTGCGCTATTTTTAACTGGTTTTTAATTAAAAAGCACGAATCTGCAAAACAACGGAGCTTAATTAGCGAGAGAACGGGGGAAAGTTAATTGTTAATCCTAAATAAATATTAATAACTATAAAAATAACAGGGGATATTTAGAAGTCTGGGTTGGTTACTCTTGACTGAAATATAATTAAAGTTAACATTGTGTAGCATGACACATACAACGGTCCTTTATAGGTTACTTCTATTTTAAAAGTACTAATAGTCGGTATCACTGATCTGTATTCGTGATTGGTTGCAGTAATGATGATGAAGTTTGATTTCTTCACTCCTTGGAGCAGAGGCGTGATTTTCTCCATTTTAGTTTTCGTTCTTTTGTGATACGACAGTTAAAACTTCTCTAACAGTGATTTTGGTGATTGAGATTCGGTGTTTGTTTGCCATTTAGTATTATGATGTAAATTGAACGAATAATGTGACTGTGATTATCAACGAGTTTTCTACTAACTTCGCAGCGTTATTATTGTAGGTTATGTTAGGCCTTCTTGCATTTACTGTTGAGTTTTGCTACTATTAATTTGTAGAACATAAAATCTCGTAGCTTAGCAAAAGAAGCTGGATGTGGAATTAATCCACTCCTGATAGAACACATTATATTGCTGTTTGAAATGATGTCTGTTGAATGTCCAGTGCTCTACAACCCAAACAAGTGGACCGATTTGAATAAAATTTATTATTGGTACGTTTTATAAATGTATTGTATAACTCAAAATTGTAGGGTCCTAAACAAATCATTTTCGTTGCCACCTTTCCAATTATTCGTGAATTGTCGTAAAAGATTGCCTTGGAGCTGGTGTAAAATATTTAATTTCTTAAAATCGAATCTACAGATTTTGTTAAAATTTTAATGAAATGTGAAAATTAATTACTCAAATACGTGTGGCAGCTCTGTATACTCCAAGCTATATTTCACCCACACTTGGCCACTGCTTCTTGAATTCGTTTTTCAAATATTCCGAATCCTTTCACTATTATAGACAGCTAACATACCTTCGTAAGTAAAAGTGCGCAGGTGTAACTCAATTCACATTGGCTGGTCGATGTTATCCAAGGCCTTTATGGTTTATTGCGCTTCCGAAAGATGATGTGCGCTTCTAAGTCCATCATCCAATAGATCTATCACAAGCTCTGGAACTTGAGGATCTTTTCTATGAGGTTGTCTTGGGGAATCGTTAGTCCTTTCTCCAAAGATGCCTATCCTTTCCTACTCAAGTCTGCTGGAGTCTAAGACTAGGTGGTCTGCAGTCTTGTCGTGCAATCTATATCTTCTGCACTGATGTTCCGCAGTAGAGATTCCCATCTGGATGAAAGGTGTGATGTTCCAATCCAACGTTAAGAAAGTTTCTCGCCAAGGAAATCACTAACAACAATGAGATAGCGAGGCAGTGTCCCATCTTGCTGAAAATCAAGTTTTTATCTTCGATTTGGGGAATAGCACATAGCTCCAACATATCAATAGATAATTCCACTTAGCGTTTTCAACAAAGAAAAGAGCTTCAGTAATGCGACCTCGAGCAACCGCGTACCAAACATGGGGTGTCGCTCAAGTTTACGAAGGCGTGTGGGGCTTTATTTCCACAAATTTGAACATTGTGGCGATGTACATTTCTGGAGTGTAGGAAGTGGACTCATCACTCACATTTGAGACAACGAACGCAAGAAGAAGTAGCACCAATAACTCCAGATGTTCTAGGTCAAGTGTGGGTAGAGTTGGAATATCGTTTGGACGTTTGCAGAGATTCCCAAGAAGCCATATTATTCCAAATATATTTATTTAAACTCCATCACGACTTTAAGGACATACTGTATATTAGAGAAATGTTTTCTTTATAAACACATAGTCGAGTTTTTAGGCTGCCTAACAACGCAGCGTTGCGGTAGAAAGACTTAAATGTCAAATCAATGTCAATATAAGGTTGTCACTTCATTTGTCAACAATGACATAAATTTATTATCATTGACAGATAAATCAAAACTTTTTTAAAAATATTTGTAAAATAACAGAAAAAAAACAAATTGATAGGAGATCGTAGTACTTTCCCAGCCCCTTTATACAATGTAATACAAGCAAATCTTCTACAAGTAATGCAACAAAAGTTGATCTCTTGTCTTGTAAGAAATGTTAAATTGTATTGGTAGATTGTCGTCGTATCCAGTATGGTAAGCTGTTATTAGAATTCGGTAATTTATTACTACTTTCTTGAAGTCTGTTTGAGTCTAACAAGCCTAGTCCATGTGTATTTATTAAAAAGTTTCCATTCGCTTCGCACCGTGTTTAGTGTCTCAGCCATCGAAACTGTACATATGTGAAAAAGCTTCCTCTTCTACGCTCGTGTCGATCACTCGGACTTGCGGGAGCTCGTATACAAATATTACATTTTCTTTGGATATCAAAGTTCGTAATTACATTTTTGACAATAACTTCGCTATTTGTCATCGTAGATGGTTTCTTACCATTACTTGTAGAATTTAAATCTACAACTTTAATTTTTAATTTAGTGTCGTAAATTGAATAAAACACAAGACACAAGATATCAACAAACTGTTTAAAATTGATGCCGCATTTTTTACATTTTCAATTCAATTTTTCTTAATTTCAATAAAGTTCTATCTGAGCACACAATAACGTCCTATACAAAATTGTTCCTATTTTAAGTTTTGTGGCCTCTATCGTATTTACGTACATATGACAACGAAGACAGATGTCTTGAAAATTAGTTTTACTCTTTCCTGAGGTTATGATACATGAAGGTTAGTCAATTACTGAAGTAGATTTTTTTAGGTAGAACTAACTTCTACTTCGTATTCTGAGTAAGTAAAAAGATCCGATATCGTAGCATTAAAAAGAAAGAAACAACTGGAATATCAACCAAACAAATGGTTCTCATTGTTTTCTAAAAAAAAAAAAAAAAAAAAACCTTTTAGTACAATACCTTCTCTTTTGCAATTATGACCAAAAATCTTTGTTTAAACAGTATAATCTAATATATTGAAGAAACGACTCTAATGCAGGACCTAAACCCAATTTTAAAAGGCGAGTTTCCAAATGGATATAAATTATAGATCAGCTTGGCCGGAAATTGGGCTAACCAAGTGCGACAAAGTAATCTGAAGCTTATAAACCTTTTAATTACCGGAGATTTCATTTCAAGCAGTTCTGACTTAAGTACAACCCTTTTCCTCAGCCGCGTGGATTAAAAACGTGCCGCAATCATACGTCCCCATGTCCATTGTCTAGATCTATCCTGCTCTCTCTATTTGTATAACAGTTAATTATACTAAACTAAAAAAAATTATTATGCGGCGTAAAAACCTAAAGAGTGTTAACAATTCGTGAATTACTGATGCTGCTATATTTTCATTTAAACCCACTTTACATTCGTATATATTATCATTTTTCAAATATTTGGGTTTCCCCCAAAATTTAAATTATTTAGGCTACTTTTGACATTCTTTTTTAAAGTGTATATATGGAATCGTATTTTGACTTTTTTTTCAAGTGTACAGTATAAGTTATAAGTAATCCTTTTCATTATATAATTATATTGTATTAAGATTTAATATTTGTTATAACATTTTATAGTGTAAATAACAATAAAAGTGCACTTTTATCCAAACATTTTGTTTGCCAACGATTTTAATACGTAATGCTTTATCGAGGCCAGAGGCTGAGTTTTAGTTGTTACAACACTTTATAAATAGCAGGATTGTATTACTCGACCACTTTATTTCCTATTTGTCTATATTTATTCGTATTATATAGATAAAATGATTTATCCTTTTCTTCTTTTACTTTGTACATAGACTAGAACTCTATTGATTTTCAAAACTTAACTTATTTACTCGTATAATATCGACTGGATGTATAATATTGAATGAAGATGTATACTTCTATCTAGACTACAAGCTTTAATAGCTCTAAAGATTTTACGAAACTTTATTTACTACTATAATACTGAATAAACGCCCATTACTCTCTGATCTTTTACATAATTTTTAATAAACGTATTTGTAATTTTTTGTTGGTTAATATTATTCAATAGATATTGCTTATTAGTTTTATAAGTAACTATATTTATAACTGTAACATGCAGTGAAACTAGTCATGACATGTTCATTCTTGCGCGGAGTATGACAGGCTTATTTATTTAGTTTCCTTGTTTTTGTTGCTAATGCATCAAACATCATGTCTTTTCCAATAGTACCTAGTGAATGTAAACGTAAGAAAAAATGCCAAATAACTCTTGTGAATATCATTAAGGGATGTTGAAAAATTACTTAAGATCTTTAGAAACCTCCAAATTGATGTTTTTTTCGGAACTTAAATAATGTTACAAGAGATCTATTTTGTACAGGATGATCCAAAACATTTAAAAAAATCTCCCAATGCAAAAAATTAACTTTTGAAATTTGTTTAAACAAATTGTGAAACAAAGTCGCTACCTGGCAACCTGTTGTTTCGTGTAATGAAGATTGTTAAGGAACAAAATTCCATCCAAATATTTTTTCAACTCAGCCGAGCTTTTCGCCTCCTTTAGTAGATGTTAAGCGAAATCTTAACATTTCAAACTGGACTTTGTCTGTTTTATAATACAAAAAAACCTTTCTTAAGTATGATTTTCATGATAGAACACTAGACCTCACAAAAATTACGTTTACTTAATCAAACGCGTTTCAACAACAAAGTCGCCATCCTCAGTGATACATGTTACAATAATTAAACTATAACTGAGGATGGCGACTTTGACGTTGAAATGCGATTGATTAAGTTTATCAACAAGATTAAGTCTAAGGACTTGTTTATGGTACAAGCGACAAATGTTTAGGACCTATAAATTACTTTTGATTACACGGTTTCAGTGGTTTATTTCGTTTTTCGATTGAGAACTACCGAACTCATACTTTTGGTTCATTTTTGTAGCATTTACTTTCCCCAAGTTTTTGTTATGGGAGAAAATCAGATATATAAAACTAACTTTTTAACTTTTATTGAGGATTTTTTTTGGGCGTTTAAAAACCAAAATTCACAATTTCGCCTTCATGTGCATAACTAAAACGGCATGATCATTTTAGCCGTTTGGGTTTTGTAGAAATTATACGTTCGAACACCCATCGATTTGTTTTGAGAGATTTGGTCTATTTTCCTAAGTTTCATCTATACATTTTGAAAATTTTAAATATAATAAGTTAACATTTTACTATCTAAATGTTACATCTAAATATTTAATTAAAAATTAATTTGTAATATTATGACCCTTTTTACCGTGTAAAGTGTTTAAGCATTCAATTGGAATTGCTTATTGGTTGGAAATAAATACTGCATAATTTATTTTATAATATAATGAAAATAATTAATTTCAATCATTACAGTAACAATATTAACATCATATGAAATCAATAGAAACAGCTGTAAACTAGAGCTAGTTGCTGTAAACATTTATTTATAAATAGGAGCTTTTAGATAATTTGAAAAATGTGAATTACATTATCAATACTATTAAGCTAAAAAGACACAAGGCTGTTTGTGTCAAGTCTACAAATTTTCAATATTGTTCATAAGAAGCGGTAAGTCGAAGTGGCCACCGTCCTCGACGTCGCTACGTTGTCGCTTGGACACCACTTCTCAACGCTGCATTTTCTAGTAATTCGTATTTAATTAATACTATTGGAGGTCAATTGGTTAAAAAAAAAAGTTAATACAATATATTACTACGCCTAAATGATATAAATAAAATGTATAACTAAATTAATGATTTATTGGTCTAAAAATAACAATATTTCAAAATTAAAGAAAATTCAGTGTTAAATCTTTACAATACTGAAATGAAATAGTATAATGGTAATTATGTTTATTTAATTACTCAATATTTAGGTTTTAACTTAACTTCTTGTATATTTGTCTATGGAATTAAATAGAGTTCGTTTTTGGAATTCAATTTACACGTCGGAATGCAACAAATTCTAATTATGGCTGAATAGGTCACATTCAATACACAATAGTTCGAATGTCGCAAGAAAACGACGCGACGTCGACGTGACGAATCGCGGCAGCGCGACGCATGCGCTGTTGGGTGTTGTTTGTTGTTTAATATATGTTGATACGTTGAGTCGAAAGTCAACTCAACACAAACCATCACGTGTGTTTGTAGCATTAAACGAGTGACTCTTGAGTATATATGGAAATCGGAACTAAAGATTTTTATGAAATGTGGTGAATTTTCAAGTCCGAGAATAAGGGTGAAAGTGGTCTCAGCCAGTTGAGAAATCTGATTACTTTAGTAATCAAATTAATTTCTACGAACTAATATAATATTAAAGTGAATTTAGGGAGTGGATTTACAACTTGAACAATAAAACTGTTTTAATAAGCAGTAATACATGAATGAATCTATGTTTAAACCCTCCCGTACCGCGATTTCAAATTGCCTACGTCACACACTAAGCACATTTTAACAAGTCTGTTATCACAGAGAGAATGTAAAGGTTTTATATAAATTGTATTATCATCCTTGTGCAATTACGCTAGCGCGCTACCATTCGCCGAAATTTATTCTTAATTCGTGTTCTTTGCGTTTTTACGTGTAATAATTTTGTTAACTCTTTCTATTGTAATAGTGACAAATTAGGGTAGTATTGCATGTATAATTAATTATAATTATATTTTGTATTTGTGTTCAGAAAGGAATAACATTTTGTTACAAAGTTCTTATTATAAAAGCAAACAGACAAAAACTGATTATTTATCGGGCCTTTTTTGTTTTTATCCCGCAGTCATTAATTGTGAGAGATGAAATAATTATTATTGTAACGTACCAGAATGTTCGTCTTATATGTTAATTTTAACTTTACGTTGGGAAAAACAAAGTAAAATATACTTTAGTCCTCAAACCTCTTTTACTGATCAGAGCTCGGTCTTGCAGGTACTTGCCCATAAAGCAGAAAAGAAATGATTGTTGTAAATAAAAGTAGGGCTAATTTACATTATTATCACCAAAATAGGCCTAATTTGGTATAAATTTTAATGAACAAATGAAGGGAAGTCATGTTTAACTTGACATTTTGATGTCACCTGTGTGTTTATTTGATCTTTTGTTAGGTTTGTTCGGCGAAACTCGTATACCAATTGTTATAGAATATAGAAATAAGGGTCTTTGCGTGTAGGCCGAACGATGTTTACATACATTTTAAATTTTATTTTCAGTTTTAAAAATGGAAGGATTCAAAATAGTTACTGCAAGATTCCAAGTCAAAGATGTAAGTTTTTGAGTAAAGCGCGCACTCCGAAATATTAATATAACTGTGTGACGAGACATAACGAGCAGTCACACAAATAAAACATCAAATGAAAACCGTATTGTTTTTGAAACTTTAGGAAGTTTTTAGAAGTTTTATTATATAGGAATTAAAATTTTTTTGAGTTTCACTTAATTGCAAAAATAATAAATAAAATATTATTTAGATTTAGAGTTATAGTGAATTGTACTCTAAAATTTCTCTAAAACTCGTTATATAACTTTCATGTAACTTTTACATGCTTCGACGATTCATAGTAAAACATAAACAATAGTCGGATCATTTACGATTCTAACGAAAAACTAAGTTTACTAGTTATAAAGAGATGGATGTGTATATGGAAACAAAATGTTGATAAAAGAATAATAAAAATGATTAGTTCCGCTGATAAAAAAATCCGCTAAATGTTGTTAAATAGTTGTAACTGTTTAAAGTAAATTTGTAGTTGCAGCATTTTCGCAGTAAAAATCCTAGTATATTATGTTCCCGATTTCAAAGTTTAGACGACATGTTAATAAATATATATCTTTCTGTTTGATACGTATCTAAGACTAAATCGAACAAAAAATTGGAACGATTAAATTGATATCATAGCGTTTGTATTAATATCTAGTTTTGTAGTCTGATTTTGGATGTTGTTTTGACCTCAGATTATACCGTGTTAATTTAGTTTAAATTACCGAGACAACAAAAATTGGGCTTATGAAGCTTCACTAGTGCTATAAAAGCGCCCTCAGCAACGTATTTTATTAAAACTTTTAATTGGAATAATTAAATTTAGTTAAGGATATATATATTTTTTCAATTATTCCTGGACCGTAATATTTTTTTAATTGGAATTTTACACACGGGTTTGAAAATTACACATGGTTTTACACACTGAAAATTTGAAAAAAATCGATAGTGACGATTTTGAGAAAGTACTTATATATAGGTTTTTTTTCCTTTTTACCGATAACTCATCAGTCATTTTTTAATATATGGACCCCGATATTTTTTGTTTAGGTCTGTAGAGATCATTAGATCCAATTTTGAGAAAATATTTGTTTTGTTAAAGCAAATTTTGCATTATCAAAAAATTTTATGTACCAATATATCTAAAATATGCCCATATACCAAATTTGATTAAAATCAGTCTAGGTGTAGCTACACTTTCCATATACTACGTATATGTAAGAAAATAAAAAAATAATAAACGAAGTTTTCGAGAGTATTAATCAACTCTCGTTATGAAGTGATAAATCGAAAAAATAAAAACACACGAAAAGGTTATGTAGGAGTATGCTAGAAACCCCTCAACTAATATTATAGAAACATGAAAAATGTACATAGCACTAAAGCTAGGCTTCTAGTGGTTACTACAATTTCTATTAATACAAACTGAATTAAAAATAAAAATTTTGCGCTCTTAAGAAAGACTAACATTTTCCCGGTTAATTCTCCACAGAGCGTGACTAAAGAAAAGGGACAAAGTTTGTTTATTCAAAAAAATGTTAAGTAACAACCTCGTTGTCATACAATCCCATTTTTGTTTAGTTGACCAATTTATGATCTCATTTCAACCTTTGTAAGCCACGATGACGGTTTTTTGTAGTTTTGCTTTTGACTGTACAGGCCTTGGCGCCTTTATCGTGTTACTATAGTTTTACTTTCTGATATAGATCAAAGCCACTAAACTATGTTGACTATTTTCATGTTTTCTAGCTTTATTATTTGATAACGAAAGTTGATTAATTTCTCGAAACAGCGTGTATAATTTTATTAATGACAAATACTGGGGAAAAAAATCCAATAATTAAATTTAGTTTTGTATATTGGGTGTGGGTAAATTTGTTTAATGTTCTTCTACAGTTTATTATGTTTAAAATTTTTGCTAAAATAAACTTGACGATAGGAAAGTTGTTTTTGATTCTATCTACAACACAAGGCAAGACCAATATACAACAAGGCCTACAACACAGATCTAACGTTTAACGTCATGCCACATAACCTCACAACTTTGCTAGCCCTAAAGGAACATTATTCAATTATTGTGTTAGTTATTTGATAAGTGCAGCTTTTGTATTCCCAAAATTTAACGAGACATGTCATTCCCACGGGATCAGATATAATAATGGGATTACGACAGCACCTGATGTTCCCCTTTCCCTGTTCAACAATCTGATTTGCAGAACACTCCTTTGATCGGGCAGTATCGCTTTGACGGAGCTTGTGGCAATGTTTCAGAATTAGTTCAAATTTGAATTTTTATGAAATATGTATTAACAGATTACAAGACCACTGCTCCAGTGAGGTAGTGGATGGAGTTATGTACTGTTAGTTGTAGTTGGTTTACCACTTTACGAAGTATAGGGTAAGTTTGGTAATCGAAGACAAATTGACTGATCTTTGAGTTATTTTAAATGACGTCATAAAAAGAAATTAGTGTAATGGTTAGGAAACCGAGCTGTCTAATCTATGTCACCCTTGCAATCTGTCCAATGGTTAGAAAACTGTTACTTTAAAGTTACCCTAACATTATGAACTTATTGAGGAGAAGGTTCGTCCTGATACAATACGTCCTCTGTTCTGTTGAACACTATATAGTCTGTATGACAATGGTTGAAGTGTGGATCCTTGGTCTACCTATTGCCTCCATCCTCCCGTTGTATACCTTCCACCTGGGCTCAACAGCTGTTAATACCGTCTGAGTCACTAATTGTGTGACCATTATGAAAACAATTTTTTTTGCCTCGCTCAATACTGTTAAAATTTTATTTTATTTATATTTCGCTACTTTTAAATATAAGGAAATTTTAAGAGCTATCGTATTGGTCGTGGCAAAAAAATTGTATCATAATAGTTGCACAATGAGGTGACTCAGGCGACAATTAGCATCTATCAAACTCGAGCGAAAGGATTACAACGAGGGGGAGGGGGGCATACCAACCCAAAGGTCCACACGCCAACCATCATCATAGAGACTATAATGTTCCATTAGGTTTGTATCTTTTCACAATATTATTGTTGAAAAATATTGATAATTAGTAAATTCTAATGATTTTTTTTAATTGCAGAGATTCTTCCTGTAAGAATGTCTAATGAGTGATAAGTTGGTATAAAATAGTCTCTCCTTATCCATTTCTTTCAAAAATTACTATGCAATATATTTTGAAATTTTTTAAATAGGGAAGCAATTTCGCTTGTGCCATAAATGTTGTTATAAACTTAATAGTATCTGAGTGAAATCAAATTTGTTACAAATTATCTCCAAATCTTAATTTTATTTTACTTCCAGTTTGGAACAATATATTTAATAATTAATTTTCACATTTCATCAAAATTTAACCGAAATCGGTTGAGTCGATTTTGAGAAATTATGCTTTTTATAACAAATAAGTTTTTTTTTATCGAAAACTTAAACGAAATTTCTAGGTAGATAGCGACTAATAGATTTTTATTTGAGCCCTTAGGGGCTATATTTTTTTAAACAATTTGAGAAAATTCCAATTTTTTTATGTTTCATTGACAGCAACCTTCCTCAAAGTATTACATACCAACTAAACCGTTTAATAAAAAACGGTTCACCGATTTAGACTGTAGTTCACAACACGTTTAAAAATAAAATATTTGTTTTTTAGATCACACTAAAATAAAACCACACAAAGTTTTCTAACATATTTTGTAAATCCTATCTATTTTACACTTTAATAGGTATTTCTAAATATTTTGAAATCGTAATCTATTGTACAAAGGATGAAGGATTAAGTTAAGACAAGGAAAGGACCTCCCTCACCCTTAGTGTCAATTTGTTGTCGGATCAGACTGTCCATAATAGAATCCTAATTTTCGCTAGTCCCATTAGCATGATGCGATGGCGAATTAGAAGGATTACTATGCCTTATAATGGTACAAGAGGAGAGGGGAAGTCCCTGGAGGATTTGACGCCTCCCTTCCCTATGAAATCATAATTATTATTGGCCCTCTCCGGACCCAAAGTGGAATTCAATACGTTCATCTAATTTGCGACCTAACTCACTTACATCGTCCTATAATGGTGATGTGGCAAAAATAATACTTTTAATGGCAGGATTTATTTGTGAACAGGATTCACGCGAAACCATTTGCAATAACAATATCAGAGTTATTTCACACATCCTTGCATCCCACCCCTCTTTTATTTTGTTTTAAAATAATCCAAGAAAATCCGCAGCACTCTATATCGATTATTTCATATTATAGAGTATTAACCGACTCTCTGGTCTGTGCAATCCAGAATAGGAAATGTATACTGATCTTGATTCGTAAGTCACAGTTTAGGGGGTTGTTCATTTTACTCTTTCAATTACATGGTGAAAAATATGCGATAGTTCTAACACTCGATGTTGAGTTTTCATGGATGTATTATTTTTGAGGTCCTTAGAATATAAATATTGTGGTTTTTGGAATGTTGTCTCTACTCTGTTGTCCGTGTAGTATTTTACAGCTCAAAGAAGTAGACCAATTGCCGTTAAATTTGGTATGTAAGTAAATTTAGATCATATCAGAATTTTTAAATATTTTAATTTATTCGAAATTTGGGAGTGAAATTTATTTTACATTAACGTAAAAGTGAAACTGGCCATAACGGGCTTGGTGAAAATTAGCTTAGATGTATCCTTTCAGGAATTATAAATAAGATATTGGTTCCCATTTCTCCAAAATGAGAGTTAACAGTAAACAACGCTAACTGACTATGGAGAGTTTATTTAATAAACACTTGATTTTTCAAAATTAAATCTTCCGATTTTGATTAAATTTTGGTGAAATATGAAGACTAAATTGCAAGTACGGTTCAGGAATAATCGGTACAAAAAGAAATTAAACCTTGACCGGAAACTCGATTTAAATAAGGTATGCTTAGGAGTCTAAACATGTTTTTAAAAATTGTTTTAAGGTGAAATATCTCGTGATGATCATCGTCTCCAGAAAAAGAAAAAATTAGCATATAATAGAGATCCTTAGCCCTCGATTACTCTAATAACCTCAGGAAGAGAATAAGAGCTGGTCACAAGGGTAGACTTGCATAGGGTAGATGAAAGAAAGGGATCTAACCCAAGACTAGAAAAAGAAAGGTTTAGATTACCCCGGGATTGCCACACTCATACTCACTATAAGTGAATCTCTGAGCGTATTTTATGGAGAAGTAAGGTAAATTTAGGTTTTCTCCTCCCCCATCTCTCTATATCTATCTACTTATCTATCTACCAATCTATCCATTTATTCTATCTATTTTAGAGAGAATTTGAATTGTCTTTATTTTGGGGCGAGGTTAGGAGTATATAGTTCTATCTACGCCTAACCCACACACCTATGTATACCGCCTATATGTATACAACAACACATATATGTATATGTATTGTGTATGTGTTAACAACATAATTATGTATATGTGTTACTATAACAACACACATAAAATACAGTGAACTATTAAAATAACAAAGAAAATATAAACAATTAAAATAAACTGAAATTTAAACTAACTGGAAACACAATACACACACGCGCCCACACACGCGCACGCACGCACGCACAATCAAATATATTATTAATACAGGCCCCACAAAACTAAAAGAACCAGTAAAATTAATATAATATAATCTAAAACAAATCACACTTATTATCAATCATTACACTTATGCAGAATATAAAAACTATTTATTCCGTCACACCTCAAGACGAGGTCACTTGCTATATTTTATTGAAAAAGAAGGTTGTAAATAATTTTTAAAACTGTACACGACTGCCAATAGACTGTCGTTCTGCAAATAATTTCCACAAGCGGCAAGCGGACACAGTAAAAGATTTATTAAACATAACTATTTATTTTCGATAGATTTATTTTGAAGAGAGAGAGAGAAAACAAACAATATATATATAACAAAATTGTTTTTAATACAATTTTCGATACGTTGCTAAGCTGTTAGTGTTATATAAAGCACTTTATTTCCCTTAAGACAAGATATTGGACAACGAAATAATAATAAACGTCTCAAGTAGAAAGGAAACATTTTTAGGGAGAGAGCAATAATGGGCGCTTGAGAAAGCTAGTACAATGTTTTCGCATAGTTTCTACAAGTTTGAAACTACGAAATTTGCATCTTGAAGTTCGGCCTATATATCAGCCTATGAAACTTTAAACAATATCGACACGCATATAGTGCTGACACGACATTTCCTTATTGTAGAAAATTAGTTGTCTTACTTGTATTATAGGATACAGAAATTAAACACTCTGCCAATTTCCATTAACAAGTGAAAAAAACCTAGAACATGACAAAAATGTAAAGTATTGTGAAAAACCTTTTGTGTCCTTTTTCTTAAGAATTTAGTACGCTTTGCGGTTAATTAACCGGAAAATATTCAACTTTACTTAAAGTAAAGGAATTTTTATTTTCAATTTCATATTCAAATTAAGTGCATTTTAAAGGGAGAGAGAGAGAAGAGAGAGAGAGAGAGAGAGAGAGAGAGAGAGAGAGAGAGAGAGAGAGAGAGAGAGAGAGAGAGAGAGAGAGAGAGAGAGAGAGAGAGAGAGAGAGAGAGAGAGAGAGAGAGAGAGAGAGAGAGAGAGAGAGAGAGAGAGAGAGAGATAGAGAGAGAGAGAGAGAGAGAGAGAGAGAGAGAGAATTATATCTACTGTGATCTTAAGAAATGTCATTTACAATATTTTTTATTGTTTCCTATTTTATTTTTAACTAGCAGAGTACCCGTCCATCGTACGGGGTTGACGTATATTTGTATTGAGTGTTAAGGGAGTTTTCAAGGTCAGTGGGGTGGTGCCCTGATGGAATTTCTAAATAAAAATAGGTCTATGTGTTAACCAGGGACCCTAAGAATGTCCATGTACAATTTCAGCTCCTTGGATCCAGTAGTTTTTACGTGATTGAGTAACACACACACACACACACACACACACACAGACAGACACCATTAGATTTTTATATAATAGTATAGAGATAGATAGGAAAAAAGAAGGTATGAAAGGAATTCTTTGGTCCACCTTTTTAAGAGTTTTTGTGTTAAAAGATTTTGGGGTTTAAAAATAAAAAATTTAAATGGAACTTGCTGGTGCACTAATACACCACCCAATGTATTATTGATGAAAATTAGACTAAAATCAGACAATTTAGACAAATTAGTGCTCTAAAGACGACGATATATCAGAACGCCTTATATATGGATTTGGTTTATCTACCTCTGAAACAAAAGTCGTCTACTAATTTTAAATGTGGTTTAGATACTTTTGCTATACTATCAATTAAACAACGTGTAATCAGGTTTTAAAAACGTAAATAACGTTTCTCATTATATACGGCTGGTAATGTATAAAAATGACATCATATCGCCAACCAAATAGCTTCGATCAACCGTGTAGTAGAATAAAGTAATCACTAAATGTGGGCATAGATATAATTAAAATAGGCCTATAAAGTTCTGTGAATTGATAAAAAGAACATTGAGTTGTTTGTTAGTCAGCTACTGATCCCATTCTTACCATTTCCAGATACACGTTAGTCGCTATCTTACATACACTCAGTGCTTGTTTGTAAACAGTTGCAGTAATGTGTGTTGTTTACTGTCATTAAAACTTCTGGTAGATAACATATTTTTAACAGTTATTGTCATATTTATTTATTTTAATGTTAAAAAAACAGTGATTCCTGAACTACTAAATTTTGTCGGTTGAGTAGAACTAAAAAGTTGTCGGTTGAATTTAGAAGGCCTACAATGTTTTAACGTATTTTGTTTCTGTCATTTCATCTGTATCCTTTTTTTTTTTTTTTTTTAGTTATAAAACTAAATAAATCTGTCGTATTCTAGTTCTATTTATTCCTAATTTAATATTTACAAAATAAGTTGAAACTTTTCACAATTATTTATATAATCACTAAACTTAACGTAGGCAGTAAAGATCATACAGTGAAAGTAAATGGGTTCAATCCTGGCTAAAGGAAAATCCTTTTAAGCTACAGTAGATCCTGTTTGTATTGTCTTAATGTGCGGAATTACATAACTACCAAGTTGAAGGAGTTAAATTTACAATATAAACTTTCTGGTGTTGATTCTGCTGAGATTTCACAATTTGTGGAATTGAAATGTTTGCAAAAGCTTGAGGTAAACAAAACGAAGAGCAAAACCCTTTATTTTGAGGTAAAATAGATATAAAAATAAACGGTATAAAATATTGCACCAACTTTCTCATACAACCTTTTACAAAATCAAATATTCTACTCGAAAAATTATATTCGTCCCCATTTGCCCAAAATGTATTTGTACTACTATTACGTGTGAAGATGAAAACCATGTTAACTGTCGAGTATTTGAATTTAATCTAAAAAAAACTTTTAAATAAGTTACTATTATAAAAAATGATCATTGCGATCTTTTGACTTATTTCACTAAGGCGTCAATTCTTTTCTTCCAAAACGTTTGTTATTTTTCAAATATTTTGTATGGTTGTTAATCATCACAAGAAACGTCGTTTTATAAAGTTTTATTAATATCCATCACTTATTTATATATTTATATCTAATTATCGTTTATGTGTAAACTTTGAGATTATGTAACAACTAAATTAAAAGATTTTTACTGGTTAACGAACGTCGACCCATCTATTTAAATTATTATTATTTTTTTTTTATGGTGGTAGGTCTGTTAATAAAGAACAAATTGGTTTATAACTATTTTTTCTTAGGAGCTATAGAAACTAAAAAAGATACTATTTTGCAAATTAAATTGTTAACACGAAATTACTCTTATCTAGTAGAAACATTTGTCGTGTTACTTTAATGTCCCTATTAGACGATTTAAATAATAAAATTGTTCGGCCCTCTCAGACCAAAAGAGTTCCGTCTTAATTTACTCCGCTTCATGGACTACGGCTTCTAACCGATGCATTTCTAAATCTAGCGTCTGGCAGTGGGCTCCGGCGCGTTACTGTATATTTTTGCTTAATTAATAATTAGTCTTGTTATTGCTACAATTGGTTAATTAATGCTTGTTAAACCAATTTCATGGCAGACCGACGCGCATAACTCGGTCCCTCTAACTGAATATAATCTTTGCCACCATCTTTGTTTGAGTAATAGATACGGGTACAGTTATGCTTGTGGTCAGATTGTTGATTTGTTTTGTGTGTAAATTTAAAGAAAATAAGTTGACTTACAATCCACCTTTATACCAAATATTTATTTACTTTGTACCGCACACAAATTCGATAACATCATCCAATGTTCATGTATACAAAATCTTTCATTTGATGTACTAGTCCTTGTTATTTAAAACCTTTTTGATATGGGTATTTGATTTTTTTAATATTAAGAATATTAAGAGGTAATTTTTTCCTAAGCTATGAAATTAGCACATTTTAATTGTCAGTTATTGGTGATGGCTGATTTGATTAAAAAAAATTATTTTTATGTTTACAACATCAAAAAATCATAATGTATATGAATGTAAAATCCAAAATTTCAAAAATTGTAGGCAATTATTTGTAATTCTAATAATGGTCGCCATTTTGAAATCATAAGAGGTAGTATAAAATACACAAAATGTTCAGTTTTACAAGATCTTTCATTTAATGTACAACTTGATTTACCTTTTTTTTTTTTTTTAAAGTTTAGATAGGGTTTATTTGAACTAGGTATTAAATATTTTGGGATATTAGAGGTAATTTTTTCTAAGCTGCGAAATTAGTACATTTTAACAATCAGTTAAAGCTTATGACTGATTTTATTTTTGTGTAAATATATATATATATATATATATATATATATATATATATATATGTATATATATATTTAAACAAAAAACAATTAAGATGTATACCAATGTAAAATCAAACATTTCAAAAATCGTAAGCAGCCATATTTGGAATGGTGTTAGTGGTCAACATTTTGAAACCACAAGAGATATAAAATCGAAAATACACAAAATTTTCAGTTTTGAAACATCTTTCATTTGACGTAGAACTCGATCTATCTTGTTTTTTTTTTCTTCTTCTTTCTTTTGTTTTTTTTTAGATATGGGTATTTGATTTATTCAATATTTTGGAATATTAGTGCTATTTTTTTTCTAAGATGCGAAATTAGTAGTTTTTAATGATTTAATGATCGGTTAATGCTGATGACTGATTTGATTTTTATTTATTATTAATATATTTATAAAACAAAAAACAATTAAACTGTATACCAATGTAAAATCAAAGATTTCAAAAATCGTAAGTACCCATTTAAAATGGTGTTAGTGGTCACCATTTTGAAAACACAAGAAATTTTATAAAATTGATAATACACAAAATGTTCAGCTTTGAAACATCTTTCATTTGATGTACAACTCATCTATCTTCTTCTTTTTTTTTTTTTTTTTTTAATTTTTAGATATGGGTATTTGCATTATTCAATATTTTAGGATATTAGAGGTACTGCAATTGTTTTGATGCTGCGTAATTAGCACATTTAAATGCAGTTATTTGAAATGGTGAGAGATAAGACAAAATCTTTATTGCGTTATTTACTGCCTTTAAATTAAGATACAACTTTAATTGATCTGGTTCATTTGAGGGTTTACAACCCTTAACATTGATGCATCTAAGTCTTTGTATGTTTTTGTATGGTGAATGCATTCTTCAGGTCTTTGCCACTCTCTTACATCTAACCACTTTATTCTCTTTGCTTTCACAAATCGAATCACATCCTGACCTTCAATTAATTCAGTTCTAGATTAAATCTAATTTTTCAGTAATCATTCTCTCTTACGAGTCTGTGTATCTTAAGAGAAACAGACCGTTCTCCCCAAATATATTTTCCTTTGGGGCCCCAAATTAGACAAAATATTTTTCTAAATTCTTCATTTGTAAATTATTTACAAATCATTAAGTTTGTATCTCAAATCGTTTGTCCAGATTACATTTTATACTGGTAGCCTTAACGATATATCCAAATTGTTTCTAATTACTCCTTCGAGTTGGACATCAGAATGATAATCGTTAAAACTATATTTTCTGTAGTAGAAATTCCCTACTACACAATGTTACAAAACTTGACACAACAGCTCATATTTATTGAGTGACACTGCGGGAGGTTTACACAAACAGTTGAGTACTTACAAGGGTGAGTTGGGGTGAAGGGGTAGTCAAGAGAAGGTAATCTAGAAGCTGTAGACGCGTGCAACGAGGGCGGGCAATGGTAACAAAACATGCCGTGGTGATGCCCAGCGATCTGAAAAGAAAAACCCATCAAGTATTAATAATAGTATAGCATCATGTTTCAGATTTAACTTTTATGAATCATTCCTGTTATTTACCCCAATTACTTACTGATGATTGGGCATTTATAGTTAATTAATAATAATTTATATTGGTAGTTGACCAAACGATCCTGTTTTAACTCGAATATTTGTCATTTCGTCTGTATATCTAATTGTTGCGTAGTGAGACAAAACGGGTGTACCAATTGTTATGAATTTTTGGTATGAAGTCTTTTGTAACTAGGCCGAACGATATAGGCGCAAGGTTTTAACGAAATGTAAACAAAATTTCAAATAAAAAAATTCAATTGAAAATGCTTTTCACAACTTTCTCATGGAAAGGTTTTCCTGGGCAAAAAATTAAAAACTTCTAGTCAGTACTTTTGTGATGTTTCATCACTATTTTGTCATTTTTTTTTAAACCTTCTTGCGGGACTGTTTTACGAGACCAAAAAAAAAAAAAATAATAATAAAAAATACTTCATCATTCATTAATATATAATGTTCATTTATATTGATAAAACCTTTTTCGAATATCAGAGGGTTACAAAAATATCAAATAAATTATTATTTTCATAACAGTTACGCCCTTATATATCCTCTAAAACTTTATATAACTTTTATGTAACTAATCGGGTGTTCAAAATGTCTGCATATCCCAGAATATTTTATTTACGAATGTTTATATGTATGTTTATACAACAATGCAATTCTACGGTTATGTCCTTACTCCAGTTAAAAACACTTTGATACACTTAACTGTCATATTTCACTACAGGGCGACATCCCTAAGAGGAAGTCGAGAAAATATAAGCATAGGTCAAGTAATACTTCAATTTTTTTTTAAAGCTCTTTGTTAGTAGAACACATTGCTGCAAATTAGAAGGAAAAAGGACGATCCAATCGGAGATGGCAACCCTTTTAAGTTGTTTGCCTCTAGTGTAATTATTTAAAAGTCAAATAATGCTGACATTATGAACGACCAAATACCTAAGTTTGTTGGTTTTATTTTCAAGCAAATAATTAATATAACGGAACTAGAAGAAGTTATAAACTTTAAAACACGCTACTCTCCCTGGTAAAGTGTTGTAAGTTAGACTAGAGGCAAATAAACTTTGAGGGGCTGTCATTTCCGATTGGATCATCCTTTTGCATTCGGGTTTGTGACAATGTGTTCTACTAACAAATCCCTTTAAAAAGAGGCATTACTCGATCTACGCTTACATAAGGACATAACCCTAGACAGCATTGTTGAATGTTTATTCGAAAACAAAATATCCTGGGGTATCCAGACATTTTGAACACCCGATATATGCGCCAATGAGAGGATAATATATAAACAGTGGTGGGATCTATTCGCTTCCAAAGAATTGGCTACCGGCAACCGAGACCCATCAGTGTTGAGGTAAAGTTTAATTAATGTAGTCAGCATTCCAGGGTTTATGTTATTTCAACAACCACTGTGATCCCAATGAATGCTAAATCACAAATCAAGGAGCAAGCCATCCACAGCGGATTTAACTTTTATTATTTTCCCCTGTCATGGGTAGCCTATTTTTGTTCATATTACATTAACATTGACTACTTGATTTATGGTTACTGTTGTGTCACGTAACCCATTAGGGAGTAACCACATCGTGTTTACAAGAAGTTTTTATTGAATGTATCAATAAACGAAATCTACTGTTTATAGAAACCATTGTTTACCTATTGAAAATTCCATTGTAATATTTAAATAATTATAATACATACAGATTATTTTTTAGTGGTAATTGTATAGTGGTAATTGCACACTATTCTTGTTGGGGCTTGAAAAAATTCATCAAGCAACAGAAGAATCGAGAACTCCTTAGAGCAAACAAAAATACTTATTACTATCATATATAAATTATCTTTTTGTCATACTTCTTCAAAAACAGCTGTTTTCAATAGATGCATTGAGTTGCTAAAGTTATTCTTTTTGTCCTAGGACCTAAAAACATCAGCTGAGGTCGAGGTCATTAGCTGTTACTTCGCTTATACGAATTAATTAACGATTGTATAGAATCTATAGAAACAACCGATACTCTCGATTGTAAATGACAGATAAAACAGCTGTTATCATCGATTTTTACAAATAAGTACCACTAACACAAACTAAACAGCTGTAATAGCTGCAAACTTGTGTAACTTGTCCAAACTTTTGAAGGTAAATAGGTTATAACATTTTAGTTTTTGTGAAATTGTTTCCTTATATTGTTTGCAGTATAACGAAAAATATAGTTCATTACTAAGACCAAAAGAAGCTTTTCGATCCTCGCTCATTTTCAAGTTAAAATTGAGCTTGTATCGAAAAGCTTTACTTTTGGTCCTATTGGTGAAATATACTATTTTAATCGAACAACTGAAATTTTTACTATCATCAAAAATTCAAAAGATATGCGTAGTTATGTGGGTTATCGTAGGGAAAGCTACGAAAGCACTCTGACTTTTCGGCCTGCTTTAACCATTTTTGACATCAAATGGAGTTATCAAAGTAAATATTAACTGACCGACTTTCAAAGCTACTATAATGGTAATCTATGCGGTTATGAGACAACCAGGTCCAAACGATCTTTTTCGTTTGCTTGAATATAATTGTCAACGAAATTATCATGGTTAGTCTTTTAAGGACAATAATTGACATAAGATGTCGAAGTGTTACACAAGATGTAAGAAGTAAATTACATTTTGCTTGCCAGTTTAAAGAGTATTTATGTGATTAGTTAAACACTTTTAATTTCTTACTTACAGAAAGTTGTATGTTGCATCATAAAATCGATCTTCTGTTTTCAGGAGTCTGTACAGTAATCTAACAGCCAACGCGTGAATAGAGTTTAATCAAATGACCATATTTCGGCTTATTTCTTTGGAAAGTGTTTCTTTTTATCTATTACTCAAAATTTGGGAGCAACTGCAAAACACACAATTACGATTTTCTCAAAATCAACTTTTTTGAAGTGGTTCGAAGATTAATGAAAAGTGAACTTTAACGGCCTAAATCCATTTTTTTTTTTAGGAATGATTGGGGGAAACAAAAAAATGAAGCTTTACCGCCGTTTATGGTACAAGAGAAGCAAGTTTAAGGTAGTTAATTTTTTTTTTTCAAAACAGCATCCATAGTTCATTATTACTTTTTGACTAACAACTACCTCTCAGTTTTAGTGTTAAAGAGTTTTGATTGGTTTTTATTTAGTTTTGGAGATGGGCGAGTACATAATTTATTTTTAATTATTATTTACGAAGACTCTTTTAAAATCCATGGACTCATTTTATTATGGAAGTTTGATTGTTTATAAATTTACATATTACACTTTATATGGGTCTATATATATGAACCTTATAAATACAAGAGTACACAAACTGTAATTTTATTTCAAAACTACTATGTATTGTACGAAAGGGTTTTAATTTTAACTTTAGGTACATTACAGATTTTTAAATTTAATTATTTTGATTTTTACTTTATCCTATACATGTAATAGTTTTAAAAAACGTACCTCTTTGTGATTGGCCCTTTAAGCGTGAAATGGGGCGCTACTTGGCACACTTAGGTTTAGATTTACATATTTAATAGCCATAAACCTCTGAGGATGGTGACTATGTCATCGAAATGTACATAAGGGTAATATAATTAACATAACTGGATTTATTAAATACTTAGTTTTATTTCATGTTTTATTGGTTCGGAGAATCCTTGTTTTCCTTATTGTAAATATCGCCACAGTACTCCTTGGACAATTGATATTGACTTTGTCGAAAAGTATCCGTTTAGTGTTACTCCCAGGAATGGCATTTTTTTTATTTTTTTTATGATTCCTATTGTAATCCGGTGCTCAATATTCTAAAAAAGTGGACCAATTTTTAAATATGGTGAATTCTGGTTGTGTCAATTTTAGATAACTATATATGTGGTTGTAGTTGCCGTTAAACGTAAACATATAATTTCTGTTATATCGAAATTAGCATCTTTGATCACATTTTAGTAAATCGTACTTCCTAAAAAAACACAAAAATGCTTAAGAGCCCCCCCCCCATTCTGGGTTGATAATTATCAGTCAAAAAGTAGAAATGAAACATGGAAGCCATCTTAGAAGATATCTCAACACGATCATCTTCAATCATCTCAACAATATAGATCAAATTTTGTTAAAGTGAGATAGTTTAGTCACCAAAACCTCAGGGGCTCATTCTAGTGAGTAATCGCGAGGTATCCTGACTGGTCTTGTCCCGTAATACCTTTATCATATTGTCTTGGGTTAGATCCCTCTCTTTCATATCTTATATCAGGTCCTTTGTCGACCCTGACGATATTAGTGCAGGGCAAGGAGTTTATTCTTATATATTTTTTTATAAGACGATTACGACAGAAAGGCTTTTCAGCTTTCAACGACAAACGGAACAAAATTATGAAAAACAAAACATGATTTCAAAGAATATAAATCAAATCGGCATTTTTTAAAACAAATTCGTAGAATACTTTTACCTCATTAAATCTTTCATTTTGTATTTTATATTAGAAAGTTATTGCAATGTTTGTGTATTGATTAACAGATTCAGTACAGCTCATTGATAAAACACTCTTTCACAATTCATAAAACACATCACAAATTCATTCATTAATTTTGATCAAATAAATAGATCAATAATTAATTGGAATGGATCCTTTGTGTTGGGTTATCTTAGGGGTTGTCAGGTGAAGGCTTAACTTGGGGTTGAAAGCAAATTGCATGTGCAATCACTTGCGTGAACGATATTATAGCCGCTTCATCTCACGACTGACGACGTTTCATCCCCGCTGTGAATTGCCCTGATGATGGGGTTACGTGATGCCTTATTGTACACTATCATAATGTTGATGTATGTTTAAAAAGGTTAAAATGTTCTTAATAGGATTAGTAAAAGGATTAAATTAATTAATTAAACGCTATTTCTAAATGTTCTTTAATAAACTGTGCAAAAATATTACACTAACTTTCTCGTACGTCCATCTACAAAACAAAAAAATAATTCTTGTCTCCATCTCCCTGGAAATATCTCATTACTAACTTTTGGTGAAGATCAAAAATAAAGTAAGTTGGTTTTTCCACTTTTTCCGTGTATTTCTTTCTTTTGGGGATAATTTGACCCTCAGGGGCTTACTTTAGCGAGTACGGGGTAGGCAATCCCGAAGGGACCTAGCTAGGGATCTTGGATTAGATCCCTTTCTATTATCTTACCTACCCACTCTCTCTTCACTAACTCCTGTTCTTTTTAAATCCTGGCGCTAATATTCAACGGATAAGGATATTTATTTTTTTCTTCTTTTTTTATAAGGCGACTATTACCAAGACGTTTTTCGAATTTAAACAATTTGAAAAAAATGGAGATAAGTTGGAAATAGAAAAGTCCCGTCCCCTTTTATCAACTTATCGTATTATTTATTATTTTATTTTTGAAGATATTTATTTAAATAAGTCTTGTCCGTAGGGGCTCATTTATATTGAATACGAGAATGATAATCTCGAGGGGTCCTAGCTAGATCTACACATTTTCATTTAGTTTTTGGTTATATGCCTCTCTTTCGTCTTTTCATTCAGGTGTCTCTTAACCTACACTTATTCTTTTCTGACTCTGACGCTATTAGAGAAAGCTAGGTTTATATATGTTATTTTGTTCCTTTTTTAATAAGGGGATGTTGTTCAAGAAGGTTTTCCATTTAATCTACAAGATAAAATATCTAAATTTGCTTCAGATTGTGCTATAAACTAAACTATTTAGGTTTATATAAAATTTGATCATACTTGAATTTTTATTAAAAAATACACACTTATACACCAATATACGCACATATGTATACGAATACACCTACAAAAAATCAAATACCAGATAAGTTAAAAAACAGCCGACGAGTTTGTTTTAGCTTTTTACAAATTATTCACGAATCTTTTTTTGCGATTTGGTACATGTTTTTGGTTATAAATCTTCACATTATACCAAAATTTTTATTGTAATCGGTACAACCGATTTTGAGATATTCAAACGTTTATGACAGTATCCATTTTTGCCGAATTAGCATTTTTGGCGATATGAACATCGTTATAGCCTATTTTGAGTAAAACGAAATGTTGTATTTGGTCTGTTGGTAATACCTCAAAATTAAAAATTATTTTTAAAAGAAGGAGGTTTCAAGAGGCCAAAATATGCTTATTTAGGAATTTGATAAACATTTTTACACACTTTTGGACTGTAAAACATTGTAGACAGGCATCATTCCACAAAATACTTTTTTCTTACTATGAGTACATTAATGAAAACTCGACACCTATTTTTAAGCGAACTTATCTATTATTTGTTTGTGAGAATTAAAAAATGACTATAAACAAAAGTTACAACTCCTAACAATCCAACTATAACTAAATGTCGATAAATGTATTGGATTAAACAGAAATTAATAATTAATAATTAAGAAATTTCATAAAGCTCAAAACTAAATTATAAAATGTCAGTTATAAATTTTAAATTATTAAAATACAATATGTAAAAGTTTTTTACACATATAATTACATTCATCTCTACACTTTTATGCCATCCAAATTATTAATTAGTCATCGATGATTTGCACAAATAAATAACAAGTTGTTAACAAAATCCCCAACTATTTATTACAATAAAATGTATACAAACGATGATCAAGAATTATTTATGCCGTAATTCCAGAGAGGAAATGTAAATAAAAATCCGGCTTTTGTAATAATTGATATATTTACTTCGTGAATGCAGGCATAAATTATGTTTAATAAATTGTGCAAAAACAATGTAATAACTTTCTCACATACTCGTCTAGAAAAACAAACATAATATTAGTAGTTATTTTCCAAAAAATAGACGAAAAGAAGAAATGTAATTTTCGTTATTACTAAGATTTTCCCCAAGTCTTCTCATGAATGATAAGTTGGTATACAACTAAGCCCTTATCGACGTTTCGTTATATTTTATTTTTAAGGAACAATTACATATTTAATGAGAGTCTAACTTCCTGCGTTTGTGTCAATCACTCGTCCAGGACGAGTGTAAATCGTTTTTTATTAACATCCAATATTTTTTTATGACGACTATTTCATTTTCGTTTTTAATCTCCGTAGGTAAAACCAAGGACCCTTATAATTTCAAGAGTCTGGCTGTCTGTCTGTAAGTCCCAACCAGTTTACACAGACAAGATTTTGCATTTAGGCCTATATCATTTGTAATGTCCCACATATAGCGTTAACAAAAAATTATTTTGGGATAGTAAGGGATAGTTAAAACTATCGAAATGAAAAAAAACAAATTTTAATATTGTGTGTGGATTATCAAATGAAACTAGAATTTATTCTGATTACGATTATGTATGTTTATTTGACGACGAAATTAATATGTGTGCGTTAGGCCGATTAAAAGACTTAAAAAAAGCGCATTATAACACACGCTTGACCCTTTTATTTGTCTTTTATTCCTAAAATATAATTTTATTTTACTTCCGATTTAATATTTATCGAAACATATAGATCTTATTTTGAAAAATAATTTTTAGAATTATGATGTTTTTTAAATAGTAATAGTAAAATCCATTGATTAGCTTATCGAATAGCCACTATATTTTGTATTTTATTTATTTATTTTTTTTTTTTTTTAGAAAAAATTAGTATTTTAAAAACTGTTAAAAAGAAATGAAATTTGACGTAGTAGGTGGTAACTTAAAGGTCAAATTATTCAAAATTAACCAACCAGATCTTTTCACCAATTCAATATGCCGAATGGAAAGGCTGAACTCCCAAAAATTATTTAGAATACATTTGTATAGAATTTATAATTTCAAATTAAACTGTTTTGGTTTCAAATAGATCGGACGAAAAACAACCAATTCCGAATTCTTCGTCTGATCTACTTGAAACAAAAACAAAAAATGTTTATTAAAAAACATCATAATTCAAAAATATTTTTGTTTAAATCTAATCTTGGATGTTGTAGACAATTATCAAGAAAATATGTATTTATTATTTTTTTACAATAACTCGGTTATACTTCAAGCTAGTGAAAAATTAGAAACTCCAAAAAACTTTTTTAAGTCTCTTGTATTTTTTGTTTTTTTAAGATAATGGTTTTTTATATATTCTACATTAAAATTTTTAAAACTGCCACCATTTTGAAAACATACAAAACAAAATTGGTCTTGGTTTTTAATAAATTGATAAAACGTCACAAAAAATATGTATACCAAGTTTGGATACCATATCTAATTTTCCCAATAATATGTTTTTTTGGAAAAAAAGAAACACAAGAAAGCAGACAGACGGAAAACTAAGCAATTTAGACATAGTTCATAAGAACGTTTTGACTAATTATGACTCAAAGCCTATCTTGAAATTTTTGAACATAGTTTGGAATTATCCTGTATATGCGAAAAACACTCATCATAAAACAATACTAGCCTACTAGGCCTATAGTTAAAATCGCAAGGTTAAAAATAGCAAGAAACAAAAGATAACACGACATTTATTGACAATTTAAAGATATTTATTTTTCTTGTTGTTTAAAGGCAAAAACCATTCAGTCATCGCCTAATAAAAAAAAAGAAAAGAAAAATAGTCATAAAATAAAGATCCCCTACCTGTAGAAAAGTCTTATGATATCGTCTAGTAGGTCGGAATAGATCAAAAGTGGGTCAGTTCAAGAGAGACCGGATAGAAAAGATCAAAGAGAGGGATCTAACCCAAGACTACACGGGAAAAAAGTGTATATCCAACTAGGTATCCTCGGGGTTGCCATGCTCGTAGTTACCAAGTGTGCCCCTGACATTATAAAAATATATCTAGCGAATTAAAAAATTAATAATAACTATAAAAATGTCTCAAAGGTCGAAAGTGACATACATAAGGCACCGATTACCGATAGATAATTATTAAAAAATGCTAAACTTTAATCTCTACAGTTTTACCAAGTTAATAATACGTCATCGTTGATTTGCACAAATAAATAACAATTCGTTATCAAAATCGCTCCTATTATTTACAGATTTTCAGAGAGGAACGTTAATAAAAATCATGGTTTATGTAATTATTTTAATATTTATATCGTGAATTAGCGCAAATTGTGTTTAAAAATGTATAATTCTTCAATATTTATTCAAATAAATTATCTTTTTTTGCAGGTTATGTATTCCAAACACTAATGGTATAACAGACATCAAAGACCAATTATTTAATAACAGTAAAAACATATCGATTTGCACTGCCTAGCGATGGTGGTGCTCTCTATAATATTATCTAGACTTGATTACTACTTATGTCAATATTTGGTCGTTCCAATTACTAGTGCTAAATTCAATCTGGTTGCTAAAGTCAATAGGTGTGCAAATCTAACTTAAATAAACAAGACTTCTGATTGGCTCTTGATTATAACGTTTCCATGGCAACGGTCTGGTATTTCATTTTAGGAGTATATTTAATTATATTGTTTAATCTTTTTTTTTATGTAGTATAGATGGGCTAAAATATAATGTTTAGTTTTTTGAAAATATCATTTTTGTCGTTCAAAACTTTTTTTATAATTAGTTCTACACCCAAAGTGAACAAATTTTGTTATTATTTAATATTGGAGTGCATTTTTCATTTTCTTTTTAACTAAAACTTAAGGGGTGGCTACGATAAAACCTAATCTAAAAATTGCTATCTTCGTAATAGCTGCTTTTAAATTTGATGAAAAATATAATCCCTAAGAACTTAAATATAAGTTAATTTTTCCCATCTTTTTAAAAATGTCAGCTTGTTCATTTAAGGTAAAAAAATTTAAAATCGGCCATGGATATGATATAAAACACGTTACTCAAAATCGGCAATGTGTTTTTAGAGTTTAAAAAAAAATACTTGTACCGGTAGCTAATTTTTAATACAAATTAATGCTTTTTTTTCTAGTTCTATAAAGTCCCTTATCCACCTAAAAAACTTCGGTTTCCGAGCAATTTGTGATTAAAGTGGCAAATAATAAAGTTATAAAGCCTTTTGGCGTAGCTTTGTTAATTTAGTAATTAGATCATTAACTATTTCTACATAATATGTATATTATACATGTAATTGAATAAGGTTACTTTTTTTATTTCTAATTTTATTTCTATGTCCATGGACTTCGTTGGTAACCATTGGTATCTTAATGTAGAAAGTTTATTTAATTTTACCATAATCTTCCATAAGCTCAACGTTAATGATCCATAGCGTCTATAAACAACTTTACATTTTTACAACAATTAAATCAGATGTTTTTAGCGTTCAACTGTTATAAATTTACCACCTATTTTGAGGTTATGTTCACATCATTGCTCAAAACTTATGTTTATGAATTAATTAAAACATTACAAATTAATCACCATATTATTTAGCATAAACTTGTTAAGTTAGGTTAAGATAGCCTACCTCGACTCTTGAACAGATGTTGTGTCCGGAGCGAGGACGTTATGACGCGACAATTGAGTACACCACTGCCTGCATAACTTGAGTGGCTAATAGTCTAATCATTCAGTTAATAAGTGTAGAAGATTTAATCAAGCACAATTAAGGCCATATCGTTAGTGACGAGGGGTCTTGTACTATCCAGTCTGAAACTATTCTCTACATAGTTATAATTTAGTTAATTAATAATAATTTAGTTTTATTATCTAATCAAGTATTTCGACGCTGTTTTAATCAATTCTAAGCGCCAGTTTGTTTTATTTATCAAACCTTTAAGAGTTTAACTATTTGTTAAATCACTTTTCTGTTTTTCCAATGTCTGTTAATGTTTTAGTTAAGTCATTTTTAGCGTTAAAAGAGGATAGAAAATGTTGATGAACCAAAGTAAATAAAATGGTGACCTTTAACGCAATTGTATTAAAATAGTTATACCGGAAATTGAATTGCACAACTTTAACTTTACGTTATTTGTAATCTTCTCAAAGAAAATAATACGTCGTAATTTTGGAGTTAGTCACTCGCAGAAGGTGAGAATGATTTGTAGTTTTCTGTTGGTCCTAATGTTGAGTTTTTAGCCCCTAAGTGGGTGCTGAGGATCTATGGTCATGAGATACTTCATTTTCAAAGAGATAAACGACATTAAAAAAAACATTTCTTACCATTCAAATAAAAATGACGGTAAAAAACGAAATTGTATGTATTAAGATAGATATGTTCATGATTTTTAATCATGATAGACAGATTGATGTCTAAGTATCTCTATATAATTAATAAAAAATAACTTCAAATTTTAGGAGGAGGTTTTGATTTTTTTATTATTAATACAATCGCCTTTTAGTCATCATTTAGGTTTGGATGTAAAAAATGTTATTTTTTAATGTAATTTGTCTTCATTCACCAAGATCTTTAAAGTGACCTTCCACATGCTCATACCTCTTCCCCACACCTTAAGGGGATAGAAAACCAAAATTAGAACGTATTGAGATAACCTTCTTACCTGAAGGGATTTTTAAATAATATAAAAATTAAGGTGGGGAGATTTTATATCCTTTTTAGGTATTAATATCCACTTTAACGGTACCATTTTAGTTACAGTCCCAGCAAAAATCTCTTCGCGTCAATTATATTGTCTCATCGAGTTCACGTCCTTTTTGAAATGTTTGGCTTATCCCTCCACCCTTAAGTCGAAATTTGAAAAAACGTAGGCGCACTACGAAGAACATTCCCACATACCGTGATTTATTTAGTAACGAACTTAAGGGGGGGGGGGTTGCTAGTTTATTTCCAATCACCCTATATAATTTCTAGCTATTATGACCTCATGGATACAAAATCACTAGAGACTATCAAATGGTCACCGATCTTAACCACAATAATTATTGCACCATTTGTGGCTCACTATATAGTAATATTAGTAATGTGCTAGTAAACGCTACATGGGTTATAATTAATTTTGGTCCAATTTGATTAGTAGAATCAGTTTTACGAACCATTCTATAAGTTCGTAAAGCCAAAAAATTCTGTTAGTAAATTTCGAAATGTAGCTGAATTAAAAATTTAAAAAATTGTGTGGTAAAGATATTTTTTAACCTGTATGTTTTAAAACTCATTTTGTACAATTTAACCGATAGTGATTAAGCTCATTAATCTAAGTTACAGAGCCTAAACTTTGAAGTCACATCAACTGTCAACATTTAACTGCCAAATTTTCTTTTAATTATAATTTGGCACATTGGATTGAGTTTCTACCTTATAAAGTTTGGTTTGGAACAAATTTGAATTTTATAACAATTAACAATTCTGAATGTAAAAAAAAAATCTTAATTTTAAATATCATTTAAGAGCAAAATTCCTATGTTTAAAGATAGCAAATGGTCTCAAAGTGTAGTTTACAAACCACGTTTTAACCTGAAAACTTACATTAGATCTTCGGACTCTTCTGGTCATTCTCTTGCCTTGGAAGTGTTTCACAAATTTGTAATTTCCGAGGGCACGTTTCTTGCTTTGACGCTCATTCGCGTTAAATAATAGTTTCTTTTACAAACCATTACACGATAAAAAATGTTCAGATTTCGTACGTCAATTATTATGAAGAGTTTAGCATCAGTGCCTAGTAATTAAGATGAATTAATATTTGCCTCGGCAAATGAGCCTAATCTTGAGAACATATTAGGTTATTTCAAAGAAAAATGAGTTGAGGAGTCTCAGAAAGAAGAATATATTTGCAGGCGTCTCACAAGAGAGTGTCCTTGGATGTGTTCTCTATCTGCTATATACAAGTGACGGCAACATTGGCTGATGGTACCCTCTTCTTACTTCTGAACATGTAATCCAAATTATTGCTGGAAAAAGCTTTAAATAGTGTCCAGCAACTAGACTATTTTGTGTCCAACAAACTAAATCAAGTCATATAAATTTTACCAACAGGTACTTAATTATCGATCGGTGACATTAAATCAGCAGATAGTTTCACACACCACACACACGCCAAATCAAGGGATAACTTTAGGTAGTAAACTTCGTTGGAAAGTACATGTGGATAAGAAATGAGATCTTGGTCTCAAGTTTAGGCAAATTTGGCTTCTTACATACACAATTTGAGTGTACAATTTGAGTTTAATACACAATTTGCTATTTTAAAAGTCGATCCTCAAACCTGTGTGGACCTATGGCATACAACTCTGAGGATACACAACGAATAGTAAAATCTAAGTCATACTCAATTCCAGGACATTCGCAGCATTGTAAACACACAATATTCGCTATAAATTTGGCTATCGGGATCTGAAAGTGGCTTCAGTAATTGATGAGGCTAAAATGTTTATCTACAAACATACAAGAAGAATTCAACATCTACAAAATGACAATTGGAATGCGAGTTGGGGAGTTAAAGAGACTGAAACCTGTCAACTTAGTTTAAGTGATACTAGCCCAAAAAACACACGATTAAATTGTCAATGAATTGTGAAATGCGACGCAGGCCATTCTTTCACGACACAGTGACATTAGCTAGAAACGTTGATAGATAGTCTTGGACTAGTTGCAGTAAAAATAAAGAGGCGCCCTTAAGAAATGACTGGTTTAAAATTATTTATAAAAAATATCTTTCAAATAATAATAAACCAAGATTATTCATTTTGACAAAGTTCATCTCACTTGATATTACGAGAGTTTTTATCGTCATGTTTTATTTTTGGATAAAGTTTTCTAACCAACTTTTATGAAAACAAAAAAGTTTAACTTTAGTTTGTCTTGTGGGGATGTTGGTCACAATGCAAGGTTAAGTGGGGTCAATCTAAGTCCACACGACCTTTGACACGTGCGCTGAGGCACTATTAGATCCTCCACAACGCTAACTCAATCACAAGTTACAGTCGAGATCGTGTTTGTTACCCACAACAGATGCTCGGCTAGATTATATTGTTCCAACACTTTTGCTCAATTAATAAAGTGGATAATGATAGATTAAACGTTGTCGTAGGTTTTAACGACCTCACGTCATTTGCTATTTCCAGCCCTTAGCTGTTTCACGTCTACCAACTTTGGGAAAATGTAGTCTAGAGTTCAGGTTGCTTTAATTGATATGTACCGTTTATTTGATGATTATCTTTGAAGAAGTTGAGATTAACTCAGTTACGACCGATGAATGTAGACATTTTAAAAACAAATAGGACAAATAAATATGTCAGGTTCACTTCCTGTAAGCACTATAAGTAACATAAGTTATAGTTTAGTTATTGTTGCTCATGTACCACTGAGGATGGCGACTTTGTCGTTGAAACGCGTTGATTAAGTAAGCGAATTTTTGTTAGATCTTGTGTCCCAGTTGTTTTTCCATCTACTATTACTAACGAACGTATAATCCTTTTGATCCCTAGTTCGTTTCAAACCAGTTTAGTAAAAATTTCAAAAGGACGATCAATTAAATTGGTTGGTGAATTTAAAAATGGCGGAGGCTTTAAATTGTTTTCCTTTGATAACTTTGATTCCACAGGTGAAACAGGGTGTTATAAATTTAAGCAAGTGTTTTTGGACGACAAAATAAACAAAAAGATTCCAATAAACGTAAGTTCAGAAATCTTTCGTTTTCTATCTGTCTCCTTCTTTTTTTTTTTTTTTTTTTTTTTAAATAAGGTAAAATTCAGAACGGGTTGAGATATCCTTACCAAATTTTTTAGAAAATTTTATACTACTAGCTTGGAGTATCCTACAAATCTGATAATTTTTCCCTTCTGTATTTCTAAATGTCGTTCATGTAAAATTGCTTGTGTCAGACCGTTGATTTTACAAAATACAACATATTTAGCATTTTTAATATTGAACAAGATAATATCATTGGTTTTATTGTAAGTCGAAGGATAGTCGAAATATCGGTAAAAAAAACTAATAGGCCTACTAGAACACACAATAACTTTTATTGGTCCTCCAGAACTTAAACTTTGAAAATAGTTATTAAGTTCGTTAGAAGTTTTTCTTTATTTTAAATATAAGTTACCCTTAAAAAATGTCGATTCAAAATCATTTTAAAATTAGAGTAAACTTTTTCTTTAAAATGTTTTAGTATACCACTTAAGAGTTTCAAAAATTCGAAAAATTTAAGCTATTTCCAGAGACGATTTTTCAAAGTCAAATTCAGGTGAAATTTAAACTAGAGTTAAGATAAAAGATGTAATAACACTAATGTTATTTTTAATTTTTCTGTAGGCCGAGGTAAAATCTGTTCTTTGGACAGTTATTTACCTTTTAGGGGAATCTTAGAAAACCAATTTATAAATTTCGAAACGCCTTTCTCCTTCGTAAAAATATCAAAAATGTGTACTGGGCACGTATGGCTTGTGATATCTCAAATAAAAGCACTTTAAAAACCTTGAATTTCTGGGGTAATAAATTAAAAATCCCTCACTTAGTTGATGGCACTTAGAAAAACTGACTTCTTATTTTTAAATAATTGGAATGAAACTTTCTTGCAAAAATAAAATGACTATACCAGTTCTAAGAACCTTAATAAATTATTGCTGGGGTTGTGCAAGAAATAATAGAGTTAGGTTAATAATAATTAGGTTAATTTTTCGAAATGGAAGTTAGGACTAAATTAGAAGAATTCTCATAAATCAAGGAAAAGTGTCGAAAATAATATTTCAGACTTTCCTAATTTTTTTCCTCCAGTTTTACTATCATAAAAACAATAAAACTTGCTTAATATTGCATTACAATCACCATACAGACAAAAATCACAAAAAAAGGATTTACACAATTATTTTCGTATTGAAAAAATTCTAGAAACTAACTCACAAAATAACATATTTGAGCGTCTCGAAAGAATGCGTTGGTCTTTTTTTTAATTTTGTTACCAAAGAAATTGATGGTTTTAAAAGGACTTTAATTTGATGTATCACAATCCATATGTGTCTATTACATATTTTTTAGATGGGGGAAGGGAGGGGGAGAGTTTTTGGATATTGTAAATATTTTTTTAAGGTTCCCTTTAAAGGTGAATAGCTGTTCCGAGAACTTATTTTGTATATCTCTTTCCGTCTTTTAAATAATAGAGGTGGAAGTCTTTTTAAAAATCACCTCTTTTAAAAAGTGTTTTCCAAAAATCGTCCATAAATTCAGGAGCTTATTCCTAATATAAAAGCCAATGAAAAAGAATATATAAACACATTTTCTTAAATGCTTAGTTTTCAATCTAGCCGCCATTTTGTGCTTTTAACAAAACAAAATCATATTTTTTTAACGATAAATAATATGGAGTTGAAATTTTGCATGCTACTTAGTGTTATAAAGACCTAATTTGAAAAAAAATATCAACCGATTTAGTTTACTAATTGCAAAACAGAAGCTATTTAAAATTTTAACGTCGAATATATCAAACCGTTAATTTTACAAAACATTTACAAAGGACAAAATGTTTTATTTTTTTAACGACTAACCAAATTATTTTTTAAAATTATTTCTGTAGCTTAAAGGACAACTGAATTATTTACAAAAACTGAAAACATTAATTATAGGCAATTGTCTACAACAGCTAAGATTAGTCTAAAACCAAAATTATTGTTTGAATTCTGCAAATTCTTAAATTTAAACTTTCCTGTAGCTTAAAGGACAAATGACTTATCTACACACCCAATAATAATATCTAATAACTAATATATATTTTCTTTAATAAAGAGTTTATAAAATTAACAGTTTTGAGATATTCGAAGTTGAAAAGTTTAAATAGCCACCATTTTCAAATTAATAAAGAAAATCGGTTGGTTATTTTTCTTAAATTTGGTCTTCAAATCATTAAGTAGCGTACAAAATATCAACTCCATATAATTTACCGTTAAGAAGATATGATTTTTTTGTTGAAAATACAAAATGGTAGCTAGATAGAAAACTAAGAATTGTAGGAAATATATTTATATATAGCTATACTTATTTTATTGGTTCGATGTGAGAAATAAGCTTCTGAAGTTTTGGAACGATTTTAGAAACACCCTGTACATATTAAAATCTTAATCATAGTAAGAAAGAACTTAGTGTCGAACAAAAACCTATTATAATAATTATTTTTTGTTTAATGAATATTTTTTTCATGGAAGAGTTTGTATAAGAATCTTTTTCTGTATTTTGTCACCGAAAAGAAAACAAAAACATAATAAATTATTTGTTCCATAACCGAAAGTATACATATTATTATGATAATCTTTTTCGGACCTTGTTGATTAACTTAACATCAAATTGACTACATTAAGTTATTTTAATGAATCAGGTGTGAATATTTGTTAAAGTGGTTGTTATGGTAACGATTGTTAAAATGGTTTAAATGTTCAAGAAATAGACACCTTAGATTAATAATTAATAATTTACATATAGGCTTAGTGGATTTGAAATTTTTTTATTTGTACTTTCGAGATACAGGGTTTGTTGCATTTCTCTGCTCTCTTTCCAATAACCAAAAAGTAATAATTTGATTAAAACAAGTCATATTTTGCAAGTAACTTTGTATGTCTTACTAGGCCTACTGTTAGAGTACAGAACGTGTACGCTCAGCCTCTGGGTAATGAACAACATCCTTCGCGCCTGCGTATAACTCTATTACACCCTCGTGTATGTCTCCGACCATCTCCTCCATTCTTTGTCTAACCACTCAGACTGAGAAACAAAATTTATTAGTGACTTTGTAAGATAGGAATTGTAGCTATTACGTTCTCCCTCCAACACTTGAGACTATGAAATGTCCACAGATCCTACTCCTTGGAGTGATTGTAAACATTTTTGGCTCACTATAGTGGCGATTCAAAATTACTTTGGGCACTGATTCTAGGGGTGAAAATAAGAAGAAAAATCTTCATATTTCCACACTTTTACATGTTTTCGATATTTTTTAAAATAACAATTTTTGCTCGTAAAAAGTTTGTCAAATGTTACTTTTTTGAAAAAGGATCAAAAATTAGTTCTTTTATATGTTCAGATGTATTAATATATTTTTTCGATACACAAACTGTTTAAAAAATCGCTTTACATTCACAACTTTTTCTGTACCTCTCAAAACTTTTCCATAAAAAAAATATATATTGATTTAGTTCTTAACTACATTTTTCTTGAAGACAATTACATATAACAAGTTTGGCTTATGTTGGGGTAAACTTGTTTTATATATTTTAGAAAATTTCCTTACAATTTCAATACTTTTATTTTGGTTAGGATAAGTCATGCAATTTTGAATCAACATGTATAATATGCTATATTATATATAAGGTACATCCGTCATAGAAATACATCCTATAAATGGTACGAATTGCTCAGATTTGGTATAGGCCCTATAGACATGTTAACCAAAATAATCAGGCAATACATTAATTGTAGTACTGGTTCAATTCAAAACTGTCTTAACTGGCAAGTATTTTTAAGATAGCTTGTAGGCCCTAATAGAATATTAAAAATATATAAAACAAGTTTACTCCAATGTAAATCAAAACTATACGAATCTCTCTCTCTCTCTCTCTCTCTCTCTCTCTCTCTCTCTCTCTCTCTCTCTCTCTCTCTCTCTCTCTCTCTCTCTCTCTCTCTCTCTCATTAAAAAATTTGTGAATGCAAAGCAATTTTTTAAACTTTTCGTATATCTAAAAAAAAAAAAATCTGAAAAAAAACAAAACAATTCTATAAATCTAGAAGATATAAAAAACGAATTTTCGAAGCTCTTTTCAGAAATATAAACTTTGACAAATTAGTTTACGAGAGCAACAATTTTTATTTTTAAAACAAATTTCAAAAACGTTATTGTTTGTAATAATGAAAACTATATCTCAATTTATAATATTTATTTATAGTAATTGAAATAATGAAGTAGTAAATAGATATACAATTTTTTTTATAAAAGATTTTGTTTTCCGATAAAGGTTCCCCACCTGAAATGAAATTAGTTGGAGAATGCCACCTTAAACGCAATTGTTTATCTGCCTTATGCGAACAATATTACAATAAATTGAACTAAAAACTAAATGCCGTATCAATAAAACACATGTGTCAGCATAACTCGATACATAAGACAAACAATACCAACAGTTGCCTTTGTAAACAATCGAATGGTAACCAAATATCGTACATTCTATAATTTACTAAATACTCTTTGAGTTTTTTCTATAGTACCGGAATCAACCGAAGTTTATTCGAGATAATAACGAAAATAGGCGAGTAATTATGAGCGACAAATGTTGTCATTGTTAGGTCTAGGTTTAACCATAATATTAATCGGTAAATATCGAAATACCGTATAATATTTAAATTAAAAAAACAAAACATTTCTTTACATTATGTTTCAACCGAACGTCTTACAACGTCCCACAGTAGCTCTTTTGCGAAACGTTGAATTACCTCTGTATCCAATACATTTTCTACAGTAAAAATTAAGAGAGCTGTTACTAAAACTAAAAAGTACTAAATCGTAACATCTAAATTCGATAACAGCTTAAAATTAGATAAAACTCGAAAATATTAGCCGCTATTTTCTAACTTACCAACTATTCTAGTTTGTAAAAACCAAGCTTACATAACAAATTTAAGTAAAATTGAACTAAATTGGTGCTCTCTACGACATTTACTAATGAACCAGTAGATTGAGCTAAAATTAGTGCAAAAATACTCCAGTGGTTAGAATCGTTAGAATTTCATTATTAGATGAGCCATTTCAATGGGTGAAACATATTATCCGTAGTATAGAAAAACTTATTTGATGGGTCAACACACCGATGTCCATTTTTTTGTGGAAATGAATGTTTTATAACCCCGAATTCAAAAAAATGTTGTGTCTTCTTTACAGTGTTAAACAAGAGGACCAAATTTGGTATTTGAGTATTATTATACCATATCTTAAGTCTTTTTTTAGGGTCCGTAGGTAAAACCAAGGATTCTTAAAATACCGACGGTGCATGTCTGTCCTTCTGTCTGTAAGTCGCAACACGTCTAACAGACAAGACTATAAATCCTTTAAATATCAAACATTGCGTTTATATTTTTTGTATTGTCCCACATTCAGGAAAAATATGAAGGTAGCAAAAAAAATTCCGTGTGATAGTGAAGGGCCAAAAACTATCGAGTTGAATTTATTTGGGGGAGGGAGAATATTATGTGTGGAGTGTCAAATAAAACTAGAAGTTATTCTGGTTGGGAATATGTATGTTTATTTGACAAAAATATTAATATGTTGGCATTAGGGCAAATTTAAAGTGTCATCCCCCCCTCTTCTAATTTGAACACCTACAATAATGAAAAAAAATTGTATTTAGATTTGAAATTAAATTGCAATGTAAAATCATATATTATAGTTTTTTTTTTCTATGACGATTCAACTTAATTTAATCACTCTGAGAAATGTGTAGCGCATAAGTTTTAAAGCAGTTTTTGTGAGTTGCGAGACAAACAATTCAATAGTCATTAAGGGATGAATTGCATTTTCAATGATTTCTCTTTATTAGGGTCATTGAGTAAAACCAAAGTCTCTTATAATTTAACACTCGTGTCTGTCTGTTTATAAGTCGCAACCAGTCTACACAGACAAGACGATAAATCCTACATATTTCAAAACTTTGCATTTATATTCTTTGTATTGTCTCACATATAGGGAAAAAAGAAATATAAAAATGTTCAAATAAATTGATTTTGAGTTAAGGGACAAAATCTATGGAGAAAAAAATTTGATTTTTGGAAATATTATGTGTGGGGTTTCAAATAAAACTACAACTTATTCAGATAAAGAATATGTAATTTATTTGATGACGAAATTAATAAGTTAGTGTTAAGGCACTTAAAAGACTTCGACTTTATAAAAATAACTGTCCCTATAATGTAGTGTGCTACGTACACTAACTCGTCTGGTCAAGCACACATGTTTATCTATAAAACAAAAAACTACATTCTGTTTTTGATCAAATATTGAGGATACTCAAAGGATTCAAATAAATGTAAGCTATTGGGTCACCAACTCCTCCAAAACACGGGTAATAGAGTTATTGGTAAGACAACCTATCATAGACTTCATAATTTTTCAAAATCGTCTCTACCGATTGGTGAAGAATGAAACCATTATTTTAATCACAAGTAAAATAAAATTGAAATTTTTGGTGTTGTTTTATTTGGTTAGTATTTCCATTCGTAGATGGGTGTGTAAGAAAGTTTGTGCAATGTTTTTGCTCCATTTATTAGATTAAAACTTCGCTAATAAACTACCGACAAAAGCCGAGAAGAGAGTAGGCCTAGAGTACGAGTTGCAAGTTAACAAAGTTAGCGACGTATATAGGCATATTCCAACCTTCGTGTTCTACAACTGTTAAGGCAAATAGAATATCAGCTTTATTGCATTATGCATTATCCTCTTTCGCCTTTGTGGATAATCCAATTTTGAGTTTCAATTAAATTTATCATGTAAAGGAAATGAAGATTTATCATATACCTAACTAATTTTAAGGTTATGGTATGCATATGATATTCTAGTAAGATAGGAAGCGAATGTCTTTCGGTAGAAATATTTTATGTCCAATGTTACTATTGGCGGGTACAAATATTAAGATAAGAATATGAAATTTGGAATAGGGGACCATAACGTGTTCATATTTCCCTATTGAAATTATTCAAAATCTAATTAAAATTGTCGAACATTTTAAACAGTTTTTTGTTTATATATCGTGTGTTACAAACATTGAAGTTTGTAAAAAATCAGTGACAGACAATTTATTTTATACCCTAATATCAAAGTTTTAAACTTATTTCGAGCCTCCTAACATTAGTTATAATTACTATTTAATTACCTTGTATTGAGGTGTTACCGTCGAACAATCCTTACTTGTAGTTTACACTATCTTATATGACGCGTTTCGACTATTTGTCAGTCATTTTCAAATATAACCACATAGAAACACTTAACAACACATATGAACAACACAATTCATTGATTGGGAATTGAAGATCGTGAGTCAACGAGAACGGTCACTGACAACGCGCCGTCCGTATATGTATGTTTTTAATCGTGTTTTTTTAAATGTGAATTAATATGTGTTGTTAAGTGTCTCTATGTGATTTATATTTGAAAATGACTGACAAATAGTCGAAACGCTTCATATAAGATAGTGTAAACTACAAGTAAGGATTGTTCGACGGTAACACCTCAATACAAGGTAATTAAATAGTAATTAATTATTAACAATCCGGTTGGGCTTTAAGCAAACATAATGGATTAGTTATAAATTTGATTTTACAGAAGTTTAAATTTTGAAATTGCCCGTCGGACACTTTTACCCAGTATATAATGTAAAAGTAGCCTACAAAGAAGGATTTAGGTTTCTACGTGTTCATTAATTCCAAGTTTGATTACGGTCTTAGCGTTTGGGTGGAACATATTTCCTTTCAAAGAATTCGATTATTTTCATACAGGAGAAAGTTGCTAGGATAATCCTTAAATAAAAGGTGCAAAAATATTGCACAAATTTTCCCACTTACAAAAACCAAATAAAAATGGATCAAACCAATCGTAAAAATATCAGTTAGGTAGTTGTTAATCAAAAGTGAAAGTTCACCACGAACTGCGTCTTTTAGAGAAACATTTATGTACAGAGTGCTTCAAAAAGGACTTTGTAAATTCATATAAATTTATTCAGACTACTCACGTAATGAAAAGTACCGAATAGAATACCCGCAAGCGCTATCAACTGCCTTCACTTGTCTCGAACGCGCTCGCTTTGTGTTTTGGTTTGAAGAATTAAAGTCGGCTACAAAACCGAATTTTCGTACCAAGTATGGCAAAGATACTCCCAGTAGGTCTACCATTTACGAGTGGCATAAGTGTTTTGTTGAAACCGTGTGTCCAGTAAGCCATAAGAAATCCCCATGTGTCTGACAATGTCGTGGAGCAAATGAGGTGAAACAATCCTGCAAAATCAACCCGTCGTGCTTCTAGCGAGCTGGGCGTTCCACATGCTATGAAGACCAGGATTTTCATTGCAAATATAATCTTCTGCAATGATTCGGATTGCCATGTAAATAGTAAAGTGAATACACACAACTGTCGGATTTTGGCCAGTGAAAATCCACGACAATTCTTGGAACATACTCGTGAGCGCCTAAAAGTTAACGTATTTTGTGTCTTAAGCAAGAGCAAAGCTTACGTCCTTTTTTTCTAGAGAAAACCATCAATGGAATAGTGTAGCTATATATATAGTGGGAATTTTTTTTCAATCCTACAGATCGATGAGAACGACCAAAAAATGCCACACGCTTGATTCTTTATTTAATAGATTATTTAAAATGTAATTAAATGACATAATTGGGTAGTATGTTATGTATAGTATTGTTGTTTGTGTGTTTTATGTTGGTGTACCTGAGTGTGTATGGAAGAAAGTACGTTTGTGAATAAAGATAATAAAGTTCCTCATTATTTTTTTTTTCCAATAATTGGTATTTAAACACTATTGGTATTTAAATATAGTTTTATTTTATATGCGTTATCTAGTTTTAAGTTATTTTGGGTTTGTTTATTCTTAATCGAAATAGGTAAATAGGGAACTTTGGTTTCGACTTAACAGCTGATATTTTTGAACTTATTAGTTTATTTGCTCATGGTAAAGGTTGACAAAACGGGTTTTAACCTTTAGTCAAATGTTGATTCCCAATAATGTCCAAGTTCGTTTAGTTTTATTTAAAACATCAATTATTCTTCATTTTACGATCTAACTATTGTAGTTTCTTTTCTATATCGAAATTATTTAATGTAGAAATTACGTTTTGAGTAGAATTAATTTGATCAGTTACTAATTTAAATTTTGTGTGTATAGTTGTATTTTAGTACTGTATGCATAAATTTTTGTTAGTAAAATTCAATAAATGTTAGGAAATTCTATAAATGTTATAAATTGTTAGGAAAAATTTTAAATGTACAAAAAAAATATAGAAAAGTCGCTTCTTTAGAGGAGAGGTGAAGAGTGAACAACTGGTTTTGCACGATTATTTCTTAAGGTAAATTTTACTAAAAAATGTTGCACACAACTTTTAAGACAATGAAATTCCCTGTATTTTGGTTTTTATTAGATTTTATAAGATTAAAATTGACCGAGATGCGATTAATAAAGTCTTTTAGAGGTGGCGGAGATACGATTTTTAACGATTTTGGAACTATATTTATATATGCCTATTTCAAATAGTCAAAATTTGTATTGAATAATAATTAAAAATTACCGTTAAATCGTTATTTTGACAAAATAATATTGTTATTCATAAATTGCTTTATTTTAAATTTTTTGTTTACGCTTGTCTCTTCTTTCCTTACTTCAATCGCTTGGTCAATTTTTATCATTGAAAAAAATTAAGAATTCAAAATAAAGGCAATTAAACTATATTTTTGGAATTTTGGATACGACCTATGGTTATCAAGTTATTGACAATTAAAGCGTCAATTAACACATTAACGATTAACAATTTGTTTGTCTTTAAAAGTCTTGTGCAACATTTCTTAGTAAAATTTATAACTTAAGAGATAATCGTGAAAATGCAATTTTTCACTTCACTTAAGCGACTCTTCTGAGGGGACTCGTGGCTTTCTTAAAAAGAAATATTTTACAATAACTTCCCATAGTTTTGTTTAACACTTATTTTTCATTTTATAAATAGCATATATAGAGCTTTATACTGTGGAGGAAATAAATATATTGCATTTAATTTGTTATTTTTTCATTAGACAATTAACCATATTATATAACTTTATACTATATACTTTTACATTTTCTACATAATTAAAATATTTTACTATTAGTTTAAGTTTTTGTGATCCTTTGAGAAGCGCTTGCTCGCTGTTTTAGACTTTTTTGAATTCTAGGTCTATAAATCTTATATTAAGATCAGATATATTTAAAATATTTACCTTATAACTTAACAAAGGCTTATTTTCTGTTCTAAACAACTTGTTTTCGTTATTCTATGAAAGTATACTATACAATTAAAAAGAACGCCACAGCCGATTTTGATGACTGCTTAAAACAATTATATTTTTAATTCTTAAAATTAATACGCAGTAGTAATACCGTTATAGAGGAAAGAGGATGGAAAATTAATTAAACTTGATTGAAAAGATAAAATAAGTGAACGTAACTTTGCCGGCAAAGAATGAAAATTAAAATTACAGTAATTTTACATCTTTTGAGTGATATTTAATTAATAATCTTGCCCGAGGAACAAATAATTAAATCTAACTCTGAGAAAAGAGAACTTTTAATGAATATAAATTCATCAAAGCAATGGAAGCAATCATACGATTGAGAAATGAAAAACATGAAAAGTAGGCCTAATAAATAAATTGCTTCACGCCTCCCTCTAGCGCTGTCTTGATGGAAGCGGATTAATCCAGAACCATAAGTAGTAGCCTACATTTTGTATGCTGTGATATCTCTAACGATTTCTACAAATTGAATTTCATCAAAAATTAAATTATCGTAGGAATTTAATGCCAAGCTATCTAATCTGGTAGTTACTCAATTACGGGGTTTTTATATATTTTTTAAAGTCTGGTAGCTTTTTAAAGCTACATAACTAATATATTATAGCTTATTTTGTAATTTTTGGTTAACCTAACCATAAAAATTAATTTTACGATTATTCTAAGAAATCAGCAGTTTGTAAAATTGATTGTTAAGATAACGAATTTTGAAATGATCTAATCTTTCAAGAAACAGAGCTGATTTGTAAGTTCGTAGAGGATTAGTATGTTTGAAATGTTTGATCATTCAAAACTTTTCAAATCCGGTTAAAAATTATCAATCTGTTTCCATTACGATCGACACATTGTTGATTTCTAATTATGTGGAGAAAATTGTGATGATCGGTCTAATTGTTTACGAGATAGAGCGTTTATTACATTTCGACTTCAACCTTCTGCAAGAAAACTCCGCTTTAACATTGAGTAGTGAAGTTATCTGGGGGAAAAATGTAAAAACGAAAGCTAAAATTATAGTTTATACATCGGTAATAAGACCAGTAGTGGCCTACTATGGTTGCGTATCGTGGCTCTTGAGGTAGGCAGTGGACACGAAATTAAATAGAAAAGAATGAGTAAAAGATATTTGGGCCACTTCGACAAATAATGAGCTGAGGCAACTATCCTATTAATGAGCTATATCTGGTTATAAAAATGTCAATAATTAAGGCAAAGTGAAGAAAACAGTGACAAGAAAGATGCTTGCATTGTGATTAAAAATTAATTTGGATCACAGTGGTTGAACCTATCAATGTATATAAATTCTGGATAAAAAACTGATGGACCACTGATGGGCCTCTGTGGTTGGTGGCCCAATTCGATGGAAGCGTAAACAATCAGCCTACTGTTTAAATTTGTCTCTAATCATTGATGCATATATACGAGTTTCAAAGAAATCGAAGTGAAAAAAACTATATAATTATTATGAGAATAATAATGTATTGGTTACTTTTGTAATTTTCCTCAAGTCGAAAAGGTTTCAATTCATATAAATATCAAATATGTTGAGTGAGGAAGTTTTTTATTTCTTGATCAATTGAAGCCATCCTACGGAAAGGTGTTAGAAATCTAAATGTTTCAGTTTTCATTTGAAATTTGTTTCAGTTGCTCATTATACCACTTGGACACCATTACATTTAAAACTTCAGAGCACCCGCTGTAATCCTATTAGATCACTCCATCAACTTCCCTTGGAACCGTTTTGAATAGCTGCGTATAAAAAAATAATTAAAATTTAAAAATGCAAAGTACAAAAAAGAGTTTTCATTGATCATTACTGTGTTTTTTGAAGATTTTTCTGGACATTTCCTCCAGAGAACTCTTCGGTAGAGTTTGTGGGTCACCTCTGAGCTTTAATAGGTGTTTATAAAGTCTGGACATATAGTGATATCAGCATGCTAGACCTGTTTTTTAACCCCCCCCCCCCCACGGTGATCAAACTTGGAACCTATATTGCATTGAAGGAGAGAACTCTTGCCACTAGACATAGTGCTAGGGGGTTTACTCATACACTTGCCACCATTAAATAGATCTTTTGTGCCCTCCTTTTTTAATTCCTAAGATTCCCAGTTACTACAGCATACTTTCTAGTTCCACAACTATCATAAATTGTAAGATTTAGAGAGGATTCAGAGATGGTAAATCTTCCACTACTACTTGGTATCTTCATAAAGTTCTAGCTACGGCCTAACAGTCGATGGGTTTCCTCTATCGCCTCACCATACCTACCTCATCTGTTAGGCTAAGTTTCATGAGATGCCCTTTCAGTGCACCGTGCCCCCTATGGAAACCCGTAAGTAATCTTAACCTATTTTTACATAGGCTACTACAAGCTATTGACCTCTTACAGTCACAATTCCCGAGCAGATCGTTAGCTTGCCTTAGCCCTTCCATTCTTCTCCAAAGTAGCTTCTTCTCCTCTTTTGAGAATCGTTTGGAATTAATTTTCTCCAAGACCACAAAATATTCTGATCCTACGAACGTGGTAGATGCCCCCTTTCTCGCAAGATCATCTCCAATTTCGTTTCAATTTCTACCCCAATATACCACTAGACTAACTGGAGACTTTCTTCTCTCCCTATAATGACTCTAAAATAAATTACACCAACCAACAAAGTCATAGTATTTGTTTTAAGTTAAAATAAAATTATTAAATAAAACGTGAAATTGTTTGCATGTAATAGATAATGTAGTTAGGCCTAGTCTACTTCAAATACTACTGTACAACCAATTGTGTAAATTGTTACAACTGTAAAAATTAGGCGCAGCAGCTGTGTCTTTAATTATATAATATCGTAGATGCTGATAAAATCTTTGAGGTTATGTGTAAGCTCTTCTGTGTTCTAGTAAATTACCAAAAATAATATTTAAACGTACCTCGGCTATCCTTTGACTTAATAAAAACAACTAGTATACCATATTGTTTATTGTAGAAAGGGTTAAAAACTGTGTATCATACAATTTTCGTAAAATAAACTATTTTCGAGATATTTGGTGAATATTTTTAATGGACGCCATTTTGAAACGGTTTTATGGGAAATTACAATTTTTGTAGACTTGCTAGCCACTATGAGTCAAACTGAATTCAAAATTTCGCAGTGTTAATATTCATAGAAATTATCACTGCGAAAGCTATTACATGACTTTTAACCATTGATGTAAACCACAAATAATAATCCCTCTTGTGGTACTCAGAGCTTTATTCCTGAATCCCTTAATTCATCCAAAAGAATACAATGATCATTTTTGCTTGCTTTCTTTAATATCTATGAAAATTGCTGAGTATTCACCTCCAACGTTGAATCCCTCTTATATATTTTCAAAATTGCATCTTTTGTTGTCAACCTACAAAACCTGATTGTAGATGACTTAAAAACAGAATGTCTATTAAAAAAACCATAACTCTAATTTTAACTAGAATTTTTTGGTATTGCCGTAATAAAGACATCAGCCTATAAATTAAAATTCTCTTTTTTCGTGGAAAGTGGAAAATCTTACAAAGACAAAGAAATCCGGTAGCCTACTCCTTATAACAAGCTCCTCTTATATGCACTATTGTTACAATTGTTGCAATTTTTAAACTTAATAGGAATTTCATCAGTTTCTATACTTTTTATTTTGGCAAATAAGCTACATATGAAATAGTTTGTAAGATACTTTTAATCAAATTACAATTTATTTATCAATCACTGAGGCCTTGTTATATTTTATAAATGAAATTATTTTCTTGATTTCGTTTTTATCTACATTATTCCTATAAATTCAGTTTGGAATATTTTTTAATAAAAAATTATTTTCAGTCTGTTAAATGTAATATCGCCTAAACTTTAGTTATAAGTGACATTTTTTCACTGTAATAAAAATAACAGATTATTAAACTTTAAGTTTTTCTTTTAAAATCTATTTAAGATGTTTGTATTTAATCTACTTTTCAGACAAAAATATTTACAAAATGATTAAAGGATTGTGAAATCAATACATTTTCATATGAATCTATGATTTCTAAAACATTTCTAAGCATTTTAATGTCTGTTAATTGAATATTGTTTTTCTTCTAAATTTAAGTTATTATTTTTCTTATATCTAACAGTATTAGGCCTAAATGATCAATTCTTGAATGTTTATAAATTTTACCTTGAAACGGTGTGATTTTGTTAAAACGGGTTGAATCTAGCGTTTTCGGAGACGAGAGAGTGATTTCGTTAGGTCTTGACTTGGAGAAACCTATGTGACTGTGGGGGGGGGGTAAATAACCACATCCAGACTTTAAAGTACTTGACATTCAATCATTTCGATATGACATGCTCACTTTCTTATCTTGACTATGCGTAACGTCTATTTGCAACTAAAAAAACCATGGTTAGACTTATTAACCCAAGTGTTAATTTTTTATGTGTCAAATATATTTACTCAGAAGTCTAAGGATTTTTATGAAATTGGATTAATCTACTGTTTTCAAAAGCAATATTAAACAGGATAGCGACTTAGTTTTTGGAAATCCATTTAGGGGCTTATATAGATGGGGGGGAAGGTTAAATAGAAACCAAATAGGTTTCTAGTAATTGATAATCTATTAATAATAAAATAAATTTATGAGGCACATTTACAACTGAAACAAAAAATATATTTACGAAGCAGTAATACATGAACGAATCTATGTTATACCTTCGGCAGCGACCTCCGTGCTATGATTTTAAATTGTCTCGCCCATCCGCATAATGGCAGTCTGATATCACAGACAAGAGGGTTCAAAAAAGAATAAAAATTTGTTTCAAAAATCTTCGCTTGTTAAAAAAACTGATAATTTTCTTTGTTTTAATAAGAAAATTGTTTATGTCCTTCTATGTAACTTAATGTTTAAATTCTTTAACTTTTGTTCATTACGCGTTTCGGAATTTCAATTATTCCATCGTCAGATGAACTCCAATGAGGTAGTTAGTTCAATAAGATAAAACAAAACATAACATACACGCGCAAAATAAAAAATAAAATTTATGTTTAAGGTAAAACTCAGTGTATACACCAGTAAACGGGTCAACTGATAATTTAAGTGAACGTACTAATGTTATTCTTATGTAATCCGATAGCTACTGCCAATAATCCTGAAAGGGATGAGCCCATCGCTAATCCACCTCATTGGGCGATCATCTCAAGATGGAATAATATAAATTCCGAAATGCGTAATGAACAAATAAGTTAAACAATTTACACATTAAGTCACACAGACGCTCATAAAAAATTTCTTATTTCATATTGAAACTTGGATATATTTTACAATGAAATTTGTGTTAATTTTTATTCTTAATTTGTTTGGAATTCGTTTTTATATTATTAATCATGATAACTTTAACTTAGTACAATTTTTGTAAATAACATTGCAAAATATAAAACAGTTACGCCCTTAAACCATATTTACCGAGAGATGTTCAATCTTCCAGATACTAGATTTATAATTTTAGATTTTTAAACTGTAAAACCTAAATGTAATAATCGAAATTTGATCACTAATTTTTCGACCTTTATTATTTATCCTGAGATAAATATAGCCAATAATAATATACTAATAATTAATAATAAGTGTCTCTATTTTTGGGATTATTTACTCCTATCTTCCGACTAACCCCATAGTAAAGCATAACAAATACAAATCAATATTAAAATAGACCATAATTTTAATTTTAAAACAATAAGTTAACGTAGAAAATAAAATAAATATCGCAGAGAAAGACAAAACAAAATAATCATTGCAAATTATAAAACATTAGCAATAATACATTAAATTATAATATAAAATATGAACAATAAGTTTACCGAATAAAAGCAGTAGTCTACACGCAAACTAAGGTATTTGTTCTGATTAATTAACCTATAAACGTTTATCACTCATACAAGTAACAGTATATTATAACCTTTGTCATAGATATGATACAATTGGACACAACAATCCACAGATTTGAGTGTGTCACGTAGTGAATTCCTTAAACGACAAGCGGACTTATTGAACATTTTTGTTCTGTGTGTCGGTAGTAGAGCCTCTATTGTTGTAGCCTACTTATATGTCGAAGGTGTAAAGGTAAGCCAGCCACTCCAGTTTGTAGGACTGAATCTAACATTGTTAGAATATGATATGAACTCTGTTCATTAAGTTTAGGAATGTTAAGATGTAACAAGAGTATCCTGTAGAGAAATCAAATAAAATAATATCCAGAACACGGATGAGAACCTTGTCAATAACAGTATAAAAATATTCACTTCTAAATATCATCAGTAGAGTAAGGAAAATAACATCGTCCAGATTTGGAGTAATTTTCATTTTTTATTAATTCATATTTATTACAAAATTATCTTTTTTTTGTATATTTTTGTTCGTTTTTTTTTCTCCTTTTTCTCGTAAATAAAACTACAGATGAAGTTATTCAGTTGTTCAGAAAAAAATTGCCTATAACGAACCCTACATAGTTTTTTTATAACTAGTTTTTAATGCTCAGTGTTATTATATTATCAGAATGTTGTCATTATAAAGTTATAACTTTTTGCATTTTTCGGCCGTTCTGTTAATAAATTACAACCTAAATAAATGCAAACATCTCCGCCAAAAAAAGAAGATATTAAATAGGCTACCACAAATAGACATAAAAACATAAAAACACAAACATTAAAAAAAAAGTTATGATCGTTTGGAATGTCGTTCTTTGCTATTAATTTTCTTTCTATTGCGGATATATTTCTTTAAATTTATTTATGTTACAAAATATTTTTTAATAATAAAAAAGGCAAAAAGTTATAGTTTTGTCATTGCAAAATAAAGTTATTAAGTATTTAGGTGCTTCCAAAAGGATTTCGCTAAGGCGTACAACTTAAAATAAATAATTAATTATTACAAAAAACCCATAATTATTTGCAGTAATTTAATGAATATTGTTAATGATAGAAGATATATTTCTCATATTATTGTTGTGATTAAATGAAAATTGTTGCAATGGCAATACTCAAAAAATGTGAAACGAAAATTCAATCAATTTGTTGTTTTTGAAATATCATAAACAATAAATACTACAAACTGTATATTTTAATATAGTCTACATAGTTTTATAGGAAAAAACCAAACGAACAAAAGCAAAAAAGTTACGAGTAAGCTAGACCTAACTTATATAAAGAGAAGATAATTGATGATTAATGTTGAATAAAAAAAGAAACATAGGCCTACTCCAAATCTGGACAACCCTAATCTCATAGTAATAATGGTACTTAAAACCGATTCACATAACATCTGTTATGGATTAGTTTCAATTTTGAGTCCGGTCTAAAGCACTATTTAGCCTACTCGAGTTTCCTGAGTTACTAATTCCTTCAAACCATTGCTTGCCTCAAAAAACTATTATTTATCTTTCAGTAAGCCTATATTCATATCTTCGGCTACAATTAGGTTATACTTCACTTTAAATTTAGACAAACATTGTTTCCAAAATAAATAACTGGTCGGGTTCAGATTAATTTATAGATAGCCAAGATTTGTTGATAAAGAAATCAAATATTCTACATTATTTGCTCGGTCAGGGACATACAATTTCTTTTTTTTTCTATTTTGTGGAGTTAAAACAAGTATAGACTACAGTTTTATTCTGTAGTGCAGGAAATATCCGGAACACAGTTTTTAACAATTAAAGTTACAAAATAAAAGATTTTTATATTGTTCCTTTTTTACAAAATAAAAACCTTAAAATCTGCAATTACTATCGGCTATCTTTTTTTAAATGTTGATGAAAATTGTTATTATTGTGGAATAATTTTTATTGTATCGAGTACAAAATAATACCCTAAAATATTGAATTAACCTCTAAAAATTGTGATTAACAATACAATTTTGAGGTTCCATAATAGTAGGCTATGCCATTTTAATACAAATTATTAAAACTGGGCTCAAATCGATTTAAGTACTTTCAGATGTTAAACTAAAATAAAAAATTGACAAATTTGAAGCCTTCTTAAAATTAAAAATCAATTAGTTTTATTGAGTATTTTATCAGTTCTGAATTTTAAATCTTTTTTATCTCTAACTATTGTAATATATAGGCTAACACATTTTAAAAATTTCTTTAACAAATATATAGCCTAATCATATTATAATTACACATTTTTAACCTTTATAACGCATAACTTATGCCTAATAATGAGGCTGGCCAATAGTCATTCAAGGTAGCCTATAGGCCTAAACCACCAACTTTTCTAAATTAGGCTATGAAGAAAACATGTCGTAGAAAATGCTGAAAACGTCATTATACGGAAGCACGTAAGATATTTATTAATTCATATAATACCAAGATCCTTTGTATAAATTAACTTAGTTAACTAACATGTGTTGCTTTGCAAATAGGCCATAAGTTACTACATGCATTTATATAGTCTATAATATAACTTTTAATATGATATAATCCTTTTAATTAACTTATTTTTCCATCAAGTATTTTTAATTTTATTAGTCTATTAAGCTTTTGTATCTTTATTACGTTATAATTTACCATTTTGAAGTAATAACTACGAGTATAATAAATTCAAACTAAGTAAAACCCTTTTTATGATTTACAGCCTTCTTAATTTTAAATTGTAAAAAAGTAATGAACTGTTATATGTTTCAGTATATTTAACAGAAGCAATAGGCTATAATCTAGGTTCGTATTTTAATTGTTTTGAAATTTAAAGGAACTGATGATATTTTTATTTTCCATAGGCCTAATAGCATCAATAAAAATCATTTTTAGGCTACATTTACAAATTATAGGTAAAATTAGGTGACAAATAATTAGGCCTATAAAATCCATTCAGTTTTAAAATAAATAATCATAAATGCTTGCATATCTTTTCTTAATCCTGTTTTCAGAAATTGTCTAATTTTCTATAGACAAATGTTAAAACAATAGTAGCCTATTATGTTAGAATAACATAAATATTTTGATTAAATTAAGAATTACTCTAATATTTCTTACCTTGGCAGATAACTTTAACAGTTTGTTGATAAAGTCCCCTTCTCCTTTACGTTCCACGAAAAGTTTTCCAATAATTCCTACAGCAGTAGGCTATACCACTCCGCTAATATTACAGTAAAAATAATAATTATACACCAATAAAACTGTCAACGATTTCTATTTAAAACAATTAAATTTTTTTTGTAATAAATGTTAATTAATATATTCGCGACGATATTTGAAGTTGATAAATACTCTTGTTATCTCGTCCGTTTGCCAATGGATGATAACAAATACAGAGCGATGATTCCCGCCAAAGGCAGACTGACAAGAAAACCGTTGTGCCCTGATAAGTTGGTCGTATTGCGCATGACGCAATGGGTGGAGCTTGGCAATGGATCCTTACAACACACCACGTGCTACTAAGGGGTGGGTCTTCCCCCCACCTCTAACTCTAAGTGGTTTGCTTCTTGTAAAGTCATTTTCTTTCAATGATTTGCCTCCGTTACCGATTAAATAGACCATTAGAAATAGAATCTTGTTTTAATCTTCTTATTTTGTTTCTTTATTCTACTGGCTTTAGTTGTATTTGATCCGTACATACAATTAGAGAATGTAAACGATTATAGCAAGTATACATGTATTTAAATAAGTAATTGTTTAAATAAAGTCTATCTTTTATTAAAACATTATTGGAGTTTTAATTCCGATTATAAAATGTTTAATAAAGTATTAATGCTGTAATGAGGCAAAACAAAGCTGAAAAAGAAGAAAATAAACGGATTTAAAAATTACAATCATGTAGGCCAAGGGCACCAATTAAATAACCTAATAATTGCTAGTAGGCCTATTGCTTGTATTGGTAATGTAGGCTATTGATAATGTATTTCGGGACTGTTGTGTAGATGGAATATTTGCGAAGTGTATGGTGGTATATGTGATATGTATGAGTGTGTTTATGTATGTGTGTCAGTCAATATGTCAGTGAGTGTAAAGTGTAATACAAAGTTTTATTCAAATTTTCAGTAGGCCTAAGTGAAAAACAATAATTGTTTAAATATTTGTTTTGTAGTATAAAGTTATTTTGTGTTTGTTTATTCTTAAATAGAATGGGTAAACAATTATAAATGTGAAGTTAACCAAAATGTGGAAGTAGAAGGTGTATTATGAGCTTCTTGTTGTTTATCGGTAGGCCTACTTACGTATTAGCCGGAGGCCACCTTTATACAGTGTTTTAGGGCCTATAGGAATAATTTTTGTTTCCAGTAAAGCACTAGTATTGATTTGATTTATAGAACTTAAGTTTCATTTCTTGTATATTGTTCAAGTACCATGATGAAGGAAACAAATAAAATTATTTTCAATTTACCTGTCTGGTACTTAGGCTAAAACAGAAAAATCTAAGTTATAGAGTCAAATACTGAAATGACCCAAAGAACTTGGAATGAAACAAACATGTATTTCAATCAAATTTTGGTAATTCTGTTTTATGAACAATTATAGCCTATTAGACTATAGAGCTAGGGCTAAAAGGAATAAAAGGGCCTGGAATGAAACTAAGCAAAATTCTCTAGCACTTAGGCTCAAATGGACTATTTTACGCTATAGAGCCAAATTCTGAAAAGAACGGAAGGACCTGAAAAGAAACTAGCAAAACTGCCTGGCATTTAAGCCCAAATGAATAATTCTATGCTATAGAATCTAGGCAGAATGTTACAAAAATAGCTGGGTTGAAACGAGCTTTCTAGAATTAGGCCCAAATAAGCAATTCTAGACTATAGAGTCTAGGCTGAATGTTACAAAAAGACCTGGATTTAAACAAACTTTCTTGCATTAGGCACAAATGTGTAGCCTAGGCTACAGAGCCATAGGTTGAAGTGAAACTACCATTTAGAAAGTAGGCTAATGGATAATTATAGGCTATAGAGTCAAAAGGAAAGGTCCAAAAGGACCTGGAATTAAAACAAGTATAACTGTTTGGCACTTAGGGACAAATGGACAATTTTAGGTATGGCGCAAAAGCCTGAAAGTTCCAAAAGGACCAGAAATTAAACAAATTTAACTGACTGTTATTTAGGGCCAAATGAACAATTCTAGACCAAAAGTCTAGAATCCCCGAAAAAACTAGAAATATAACAAGCAGAACAGTCTTTCATATAGGTCTAAACAGACAATTCTAGGCCAAAGGCTAAAAGATCCAAAAAGACCTGGAATGATACAAGCCAAATGTCTCCCACTTAGGCTCCAATAGATAATTCTAGGCTTTAAGGCCAAAACTGAAAAAAGGTCCAAAATGAAACAAGCAGAATTGAAGTCATCCTTAAGAAACACAAATCATGATTAAATCTATGTAGCAGTTCAATAGACTACTGTGTTTATGAAGTTATCAATAAAGCTAAATGAATTAATTAATTGACATAGGCCCTAATATCTGATATTATAAACAGAAAAAGGATAATTTGTGGAATAGTTTTTGTAAGCCTATATTGTAAATTCTGCATTAACCCTACTAAACTTTAATAAAAATCTGTAAATAAATACTAGGCTGCATTCAAAAATCACGCTAATCTTTAAGGCCTACTTGGTATGGGCAGCGATTACAACGTGCAATTTTTAGTCTTATCCATCTCCTTGTTTGCTGACTTTAACCTTGGTAGCCTATTAATCGCCAAACTGCACAAAATGGAATTATAGACTCATGTAGGTCTGTAAATTAGAAAGAACTATCGAAAAAACTTATTCAATAGGCCGTCATTTTTACATTTTATTCAAGCATATTCAATTATGGTAAAAATTAGTTCATAGACTACTTTATTTCATCAAACTTCAACTAAAATTCCGAAGAACTACAGCTAGTATCGTTGGTTTTTGTCTTATTTGAGGTTATGTTATTAACAAAGTCATTTTTATTAATAACTCATTAATTTTTTATCACAGAAAACACGTTTGAGCAACATGAGATAGGCCTACAGGTTTTTAATGTGGGTAAAATGAACTATTGTAGAACGTTCTATGACCTACAGGAAAACTGTTTTCCATGAAAAACATTATTAAAGTTTTTTTTTAAATTTCCAATTTAAAAAAAAATCATATAAAAAAAAATAGTACAATCGGCTTATCCTAAATTGGAAAAATTCAACTAATTACTGACTATTAAAGGTATTATTCTTGATTTTTATTTAATTTTTAAGTTATGTTTTTATCAATTTTATTATTTATTAAACTTATAACTCAATTATTTGCTATCGTAGAAAAGACATCCAAGAATCATTGCATGCCGATTTTAAAACAAAACGAATGTACGACGTTGTAATTTGAAAGACCTAAACAATTATAAACGATTTTTTGAAACTTATAAAATCGAGTTTTGTGGTTAAAAAGAAGTTGTCAATGGTTTCAGGTTTATAACAAATTTCAGTCAAATTTGGACTAAAATTGTAACCTCTAGAAGGTTTACTAATTTATGTAGGCTTGTAGTTTACAAAATAAATGGTGTAAAGAAACTGGCACAAACTTTCAATCCTGAAAATCAAATAATAACCTAACAAAATTATTAGTCACCAAAATGTCAATTTGAAAGTTGTCAGTCAAAAAGTAAAAATGGACCATTGAATCTGTCTATATATTTAAATAGGGCTTAAACTTGCTTCGCCTGTCCCCAAATCAAATAGCCTAGTAAATTTGTTAAAATCTAGCTTTTAATGTCGACGATCGAAGTTAATTTTTGGCCATTAGGCTATTTCTGAACAGTAATAATTTTGTTCGATTTCGCACAAAGTTTGGGCTATTAATTTGTATGTTTCACTAAAATTTGACTAAAATCGGTAGAATAGATTTTTGGAAATTACAGCCCCACACCCGGTATTTTATTTATAGTTTTGGAATGATGGTAACTTAACCAATGTTTTAATTTATTTGAGTCTTTAGAGCTACATTTGATAAAATCTTAATTTCTTGTTTTGTTTTGTTTTTTGTTTAATACCACCTACCCCCACCCAATTTTGAGTTATCAAAAAAAAAATATATCTAGAGTCTAGATATATGACCTGTAGAGCACTGCTTGTACGGCAGATAGACAGACACCATCCGTTGTACTCAGGGGACCTCAAAACGGATAAATATGCCCAAAAAAACATGACATCGATTTTGTGATAATGTTCTCTATTCGCCTACTATGTGTGGGGTATGAGAGAAATTAAAATGATGTTAAATTACTCCTATAGCCTGTAAATAGATTCAATGAAAAACTTGTAATAACTAACTTACAATGTATATTTTAGAAATATGCTGATAATAGGCCTACGTCTGAATTAAAAGTAGATTAGATCAAAATTTTAAAAATAGTTGGATAGTAGGCCTATATTCAACTAGAAATCCATGTTAACGTAGTGTAAGCTTTAGATGGCAGTAGTAAGCGAAAAAATCACAAAGGCAATGAAAACAATACTATTTCCTGCAATATTTATGTATAGGCCAATAATTGTTTTTAACAAATTTTAGTAACCGTACAATAATCGATTTTATTATGTAAAGATAAACATAACAACGGATACAATCGATAAGAGTCGGTCTATGAGAAAACATTCGTCTAATTGGTTATGTTCTCGGATTTCCAAGTTGTACGAGACGGGGATAGGCAGGGCGGACAGGAGGATGTAATTGGATTAAGAACCGCACACATGAAGGTTTGATAGAATTAGAGCAAGTAATGTGAGTGTAAATCCTATTAGAGATAGAGTAGGACTGCGATCGGGTAATAATATTAGCAGAGAGACGGACAAACTTGCTAGGCGGCTAATTTCATCTACTTGATTTCTATTAACCCATCTCAACAAGAACACTTCCTCTTCCTACCTTAGGCCTATGCATCTATAATCTTCCCTTTGATGATTGTTTTTAGAATTTTAATTTATTTTGTTAATTATCGGAGGGTGTAAACTCGGATGGAAGTTTTGTTCCTCGTGTTTTAGTCATTAAACAATCAAATTCTAGTTCGCTGTTGTAGTGCAAATCAAAAATATTTACATGTTTCTTTTCATGACTGATCTTTCTTTCAATTTGACTTTAGTTGACATGGTGTTTAAGAATTAAGCAAAGAATACAGAATATAGGCTATTATCGTTAGTTAATAGGCTACTATTTGCTATCATAACCACAATTTTTAGCTTTTCATATATATAGGCTACATAGTAGGCCTACAGATAAAAATGGGTCAAAAAATCGTTACAGTATAACAAACACAAAGAACACAATTCTCACAAAAAGTACGCCTAAGTATCAGACGCGTTTCAACGACAAGGTCGTCCTCTTCAGTGATACACGAGCTACATCAATCAAACTATAACTGATGAAACTATAATACAAAAAAATCGATGTTGAGTTTTATAATGATATATCCGTATTGAGATTCATCAAAGTCCTCTTCGTTTTGCATCTGACTGTCAATCTGAGTGCTCTACAACCAAAACGGGTCGACCAATTTTAATCAAATTTCGTATATGGATATATTTTGATCGTATCTCTGGAGTTTTTCTTTTGGGGGTAGCTATCACAATAAGACCTAGATGGGGAGATAACCTATTTATGGCATCAGCGAATCAAATTTAGCTCCTTATTTACATAACCTAATTAAATATTTTTTCGAAGACACTTCATTTTCACTTTTTGATTGACAACTACAGAACTGACATTGGTAATGGTTAGTTTTTGGGGATAGGTGATTGAGAAACTTTGTGCAATGTTTTTGCACCATTTATTTTCTTTTGAATATAACATATGTTTCTGGTAGAAATCGTATATTATTACTATGGATTGATATTTTGTAATAGAATAACATGTTCTACATAGCCTAATATTGTATTATATTTATAGAGTAAATAAGATAATTTACTAAATATAAGAAAGATCATCTATTGCACTTTTACCCTCTGTAAAAAGGACAGTGTATTTATTTCTTGCGTTGTTTGTCCCTGTAGTGACCCTGATATCAGGAGTGGGGTCTATATTCTATCCGTTTATGATAATTTGTTAAGATTTTAATTTTATAAATTTAGAAGGTTGCAACTCATATCGAAGTATTGTTGCTTTAGTCGATTAACAGACAGTGTTTATCAAGGGAGCGCGCTGCTATCCCGTATTTCTAAAATTCGTAGGCCTACTATAGTTCTTTAAGATTGATCTTCCTATAAGCACTAAACATTTGTCTATTGTTGAAAGTTTAAAAAGTAAAATAAAGTTTCTTACCTTTGTTTCCGTCAAGTGACCTCTTTTTTGTAATCGTGACGCGTTTCGGGACTTTTATCCCATCTTCAGACACAGATATATTAATTTAAATTACTCGACCGAGGTCGTCAAACACTAAAATTATTCATAAAACACACATATCACATTAAAAGTCCTATTTGGTGTACACCTTCCGGCTACCGGACGTCAACTGACCATCTGTTATCTCGAGCACTCGGAACCTGTTCTTACCGCGGGCTTCTTGAATTGTTATCGCCGTGTCGTACAAGGTATTTGAGTCGAAATTTAGTTGATCGTTCAATAGTCGATATTCGCCATTTGCATCTCTTAATTTGAACGCCTTATAAATCTCGTACTCCTCGACTGCATTCATATAGGCTATCTACCTTTAGAACATATTTTGATTGCTTTCAGGTTATTCTGTAGGTCCGTGTATCCATGGTTCTTGTCTATTAGATGGCGTGCAAAATTCGATTTGTTAGCTGAAATTGTTCTTTTTGTCAGCTAACAAATTGAATTTTGCACGCCATCTAATAGACAGATGATTTTGATCTGTGTTTGTTTACATTGTTAGTGTTCAACTTTTCTTTATAAATGTTTAGCTCTTAGTCAGTAAGATTTACTGTGATTATTGTTGAGTTGTGATTTGTGAATTGTACCCGAAATGCCTAGAGCAAGGCTTTTAACTAAGTGTAAGTACAAGGGCAATCAGTTCCAAAGTAAGGATCGTAAGCCTAGGCCTACACCGAATGTAAATACACCAACTAACCTTAACTCAGCTACACAAAGTACTCCTAGTCATAGTTTGTCTTCAAAGAAATTATCTACTAACGACTATGATAACTACCAGGGACCAAATGAAGAAAACATCATTTTTGATTTAGATTTACTAAGTATTTGTATAAAAAGCTTTGTGAAGTGTAGGTTTTGTGATAACGAGAATTGCGTCGAACTTTGTGTTCTGGAAAGCGACAAGTATTTGAGACATGGTTTAGCTGTAAACTTGAAGATAAAAAGTAACCTATGTTCCCAATCAAGTAACTTCTGTAACTCTTGATACAGTGATACTAATAACAAATATGACATATATGTCATGTTCACTAATGCTATGCTGTTATGCTATGCTTATGCTATCACTTAGCGCTGCCAACACATTTAGTTCCCCAATGAATTTACCCTCGCCACCACAAAAATCTGAGCCTTACACTAAGCTATTGAAGCTAGTGAAGGCAGTTGATAAATGTGCCAATGAAAGTATGCTAAAAGCGACAAAGGAAGCTGTGGCAGAACATGTTAAGGAACATTACCTAACATTACGACACAAACAGAAATACTTAAATCAGAGGTAGCGAATAGAATGGAATTGTATTTGAATATAAATAACATTTGACAATAGGTAAGGTCCCAAGTCGACGCGGAATATCAATTTCCATTGCTATAGACGGCTTCGCGTCCGATTATTGAATACTAAAGTCAATAGATTTCCAATTGGTTGATTCGACGGAGCGGAATACAACTGGGATTGTTCTTCGCTCTTTGTCTCTCTTGAATATATTTTCACAAGATAAACTTGCGGCTTATTGGCAACAAAGTCGTAGATGATACTTTGGAAATGTAATTTTCTTTGTAATACATTCTATTGGGTATTGGAATAACATTTCTTCAACAATAAATTGTTATTTAAAACTGTGTTTATGTTTCTTTCTGTAAATGCACACCACTGATGTAAATCACAATTTCAAATATAAAAATTCGTTTTTAAAATAGGTTTGTTTTTAGTGCAACTCATGACCATTAATTTAATATATCAAAACTAATTCATTCCTTTCTTGATATTATAACTTTATTTAGGCTATCTGTTTTATTTATGATTACAATGGTTTTCTTCTGGGGATTTCGTTCAAACGCTTATTTTCACACCAGTAGTTGTTTTTCTTTTTGTAAAAATAGCACCCAAGAGGTAAATCGTAGAATCGTCAAATTTGGTATCATCTACAATGGTTGGGCCCTCGTGTAGAAAAACATACACTTAAACCCGTCTAAGTATGTTTTGAAATTTGGGTAGAGTATTAAATTAGTATTCCTCATTTGTAGAGCACAACATATATTAAAACATTATGGTATTATATCTTGTTTTGAAGCTGTTAAAGCGTGACATATTTTTTCCCTCTCATTGGCTTTTTACATGTTTAATGATACAATTTATATATATTTTTATATGATATAATTTTCAAAGAAATTCAAAATCTGAGATAGTAATAGGCCTAGTTTACGTTCAATTGTACTTTCTTAAGGGCGTTATCGTGGTTATTTTTATAACACCTATGCTACCGTTAAATAGAATTTTGGTTGCTATACAGAAATTGAGGATACTTGTAACTCAACTGGCTTCCAGTTCCAACAAGTTTGATAATTTTCATACTTAACTTCATAATTTATTTAATTTAAAAGTTTAATAATTTTTCCTCGTTTAATATGACTTGTAAATAGAATGAGCTGTGTTAAATATTAATTTGCCAAATATTATTTTTCACTGTGACACGTTTGTTTTATTGTTACTATTTGAATAGTTTTCATTTAGATTCTTAATCAATTTTTAAAAAAACTTTTAAATCCCAAAAAGGATACTGTTTAAATATTGTTTATTTTAAATACTATTTATTTATACTTTACTAACAAGCTATACATTTTTTCCAACTTGTAATATTTCTTTTTTGTGATCATTGATAAATTTACAACAATTAGAGAAAAAACATCGTATAGAGTTTAAATGGTAACAGAAATTACTACCGTTTTCCATACAGCAAAATGCAAGGAAAATAGCAGTTCAATAAAAGATATTTAAATAAATTCAACAAATATATATATTTTAAAGCTGGCTAGTCTTTGTTATCCAGTAGTTGATGTAAAAAATATAAAATAGTTGTTACAGTTTGACATATTTTCTTTCCTAATAGGAATAATCCATCATGATGTATCAACCCCACGAACCAGCTCTCCCTTCAGAGGTAACACTAAGATACACCCTTAACATTTTCTCACCCTTTTAACCTCATCTTCGTCCATTGTAATTCAAAACTGACAGTTGTCTTGCGTTGTTTTCGTTTTTATTAGAGCACTACTTATTTTTCAAATGAAATGTGACAGAATATCAGACTTGATAAGGGAGCGGTAAGGAACGCGTACTGTGTACAAGTTGACACCTTAGAGTTGCTGCCTAAACATATATGTAAACTATGGAAAGTTATAAATTTATTAAACTTCCTAATTTTGTGAAACTACTGTGATAATTGGCTACTTATCACAACGATAATTATTAAGAATTAGTAGACTAATGTTCAATGAATTATCTTTTTTAGAGTCACAATGGACATACGAGTATGAGAATTGACCCGTATGAAAGAGCTCTTGTAACTAATTATTTCATCACAAACCAATAACGTAGGTTGTAATTGCTATATGAAACATATGAACATTTCTAATAAACATATTAAATGTATTTTTCTTATTATTAAATTTTTGTATGAAATAAGAATTAGGAGGAAACTAAAGGTAAAAACGGGGTGGTATTATCCAATCATATTACCCTGGAAGTTAACTTTAACTGGGGTGAGTTTAAAATTATAACAATATTGTTCTTTTTATTCGTTCTGCTTCAATTTCAAAATAGTAAAAGAATACTTTCATATCCTCTTGCCTTTAAAGCGGTTTCGTGGATGTACTTATGCTTATCTCAGTGCTTCCCTCTGAAGTTTTAAAACGGAATTACAAAGCAAAATAAACTTCTGTGTAAATTTAACTAAACCAAATGCGTTTATATTTTTAACAGTTTCTTAATCATGATGTTGTGGTTAGTACGATTTGAAGCTTTACCCTGAAAATACGAAATAGGAAATGTAATAATAATGAATAGTATTTTGTTAAAAAATTACTAACAACAATGAAGAGATGGCATATCTACTGAGCAATAATTATAACACTTTGCAAAGGTTTAATAGAGAAATAGATATCTATACATTTATTACTAGATACTTGCTCGTAGTATAACGTATATTAAAAGAGGATATTTTGAAATCATTTTAATCAAGTTTACGAACTGGTAATTCTCATACATCTGATAAATATTGATCAATGTTATGTTGTAGAGTAGTTATAAAATAATTATAAAAAATCTTTATTAAAATTGCAATAAATTAAAATTAAATCATATACTGACACTTGATTAAATATGTTGATAGATTGGTTGATTTTTATTTGGAGTTTAAAGGGCCTTTTAAAAACCAGCCCTGTTACCGCGATTGATAGCCTATTGTGCAACTAAAGCCTCCTGATTCTAGCTTAGCATATTTGTCCTATTTAAGAATTTAAGTAATCCATTAACTAGTTCTCTTGGAAAATGGGATCCAAAAACTTTTCGTCTGTTATTGATCAGGGCCTCACAATTGAAAATTATGTGATCTGCGGTCGTATCCTTCCCGCACTGTCTACAAACAGTTTCGTCATGATATCCTGTACAAATGCACTCTCAGACCACAGTTTCCCGTCGTAAGTCCTGCAATTTGTCTGAATTGTCCATTACCTCGGGTCATTATTGTCTTTTCAGGACTACCTGAAGGGATGTCCTTAATTAATTATTTATTATGGTTGTGCCCCTTAAGGGTTCCACATCTTTATTGGTGTTTTGCATGAACCCACCTATTTATGGCCATCTTGGCCAAACACACGGTTCAGGTCCTACAAACTCTGAGCAGAGTCCCGTTTAGCTAGTTTGTATGCCTTCTCATTAACCTCAACTCCCTTATGCCCCGGCACCCAGTGCAAAGTTAGCCGATTTTCCTGGGATAAAGCATTGTGTTTGCCTCGGAATTCCCATACCAGACTAGATTTTATTGTAGTCCTTGCAATTGCAGCCTGACTATCTGTATATATGTGGATACGGTTTTTCTTAGGCCCGCCTCAAATTCTCCTGTATACAGTCATTTATGGCCATAATCTCAGCCTGAAAGACTGTGGCATATTGTCCCTAGGGAAACGAAAGTATCAACCCCGGTCTCAGCCCTTATACCCCGGCACCAGTACCTGCCGTAGTTTTTGAACCATGGCTATACCACACCAGGTTTCCCGTATTTCCTAGAACTCGATTTTCGTCCCCATAAGTCAAGTTAACTTCGAAAGGTCTGAAAACGGTATAGATACCAATCTTATCGGTACCAATATTTAGAATTGGTTAAATTTATTTAGAATCATTAAAGACATAGTAATATTATGCTTATATGCTTACTTAAATATATATATTTTCTTCCTAACTGCGCTGTGAGCAATTTAGGAGGGAATCAGTATTATAAGAGAAACAAGAAGGTAATACCGTTTGTTATTCAGCTAGGAGTTAATAGATTATCTAAACATCGTACGTTTAGGGATAAGGGAATTTTTCTCGGTTTGTTTACTTCACCTCAATTATAAAAATAGTAAAGGAATACTTTTACATTGCTCTTGCTTTCAAGTGGTTTCGTGGGTGTACTAAATGTTTATCTCAATGCTTCCCTCTGGAGTTTTAAAACGGAATTACAATGCAAACGAGTAATAAACATATAACTAACCCAAATATTTCTACAATATAAACATGTAGAGTAATACAATTTGAGCTATGAGCTAAAAAGAAAAAGGGGTCGAAACGGTTTTGATATTTTACACTTTGTAGAAAATGAAACTTTTTTATTTTATTAATTGATAATAGGCGAAAAGTTGAACTTGGTTCGTTCATCTAATAGGCCTATCATAATTACTAGACCATCTCTGCTGTTATAGTCTTTACTATTTTTGATTCTAAGTTATTGGGTAATGGATGTTTCGTATCAATTCCGTTATCATGTAATAAAATTAGAACATGAGAAATATGAAAAAACCAACATAGCTTAGTAGCAACAAACTAAAAGAAAAACTAGTAATCAAAATAAGTAGCCCAGGGATGTGTTTCAAATACCTACGACTATAAACAAGCGTTAGCAGGAAATACTAAACAAAACCATGGGTTCCTTTCTTACATTACTAATTTAAGTATTCTGGACTACTACGCTGCTATTTCACATTTCTTATATTCTAGGTTTATCACTTGACAGATTTGATCCACATTCTTGAAACGTCGTGTACTACGTTTTACATGCAAAATAATAGCGGTTGTATGAATAAATATCGATAAGTGTTCACTGACTTCCAATCCAATACCTATGTTTTAAGGTTCAAAGCTTGTGATCAAGTACGACTACGTCAAAGACGATGCCGTGCACACACTTTTTGATTACGAGATATGGTGGTATGAAAAAAAAATCGTTTTCAAGTACTAGGAGTGTGCTTATCACCTGAAAATATGTTACAGCTGCTAAAGAACTTGGTGACCCAGGTTTTTGGGAGATAGCGACTAAATACGTTCTGTTCGGGATTTTGAAAGCTATATTAAAAGAAAAATAGTTATAGCAGAGTTTAAGAATATCAATATTTTGTGTGCTTTCAAAATTCGAGTTATTCAAAAAAGAGAAAAGGTAGTGCCAAGTTTTGTGTCGTATTTATATGGATGTGTTATTTTCAGAACATACCTGACATTTGCAAGCTCACCCGGCAAAAGCATTTAATGGAAATAAATTGAAATGATGCGGCTTATGGAGGTATTAGTGGAAATGATGTATTAAAGAAATAACCAACAAACAGACCACAATAGGTAAGAGTCTTTAATATGCTAGAGGGACAACTAACAGACCACGGTACTCAAGAGTCCTAAATGTGCTGGAGAGACAATCAACAGACCACTATAGGAAAGAGTCCTGAATTTGCAAAAGGAGCAACCCAGAGGCCACTATAGGATAGAGTTCTAAATGTGCTGGAGGTACAGTCAACAGACTACGATAGGTAAGAGTCCTGGATGTACTGAGGTTCAAGTAGCAGACCACATTCAAAAGAGGGTGAAGGAGTTTGGAGAAAAACTACTACTGCTGCTTTATAAATCAATATGTCAACTAAGAGAGCTAGCAATCGAATACTGCTGCTGGGATTGCTTGGGCCCCAAAAACAAACAGGATATCCCCACTAAAATTTTTGATCCATCATATAAATTTCTCACTCTACCTACTTATATTTGAGAAAGAAAACAAACAAATAAATTGTATTTTAGGAATACATATGGTGTTATTTAATCAGAGGTAGTTTTATGAATTAACAATTTTATACATTATACACAATTAAAAGCTTACATAATCATTAAATTGAATGAAGTTATGCAATTTCTCGTGCTATGGTATTTATAACAACTACAAGTCTGTCTGGTGATTAAAACTATCAAGTAGTTTTCCATCACCACCTCGATTTTCCAGACGCAGGGTAATACTTCAAAAACCAAAGAATAAACGGAGTTAAATCAAAATTTAGGTTAATTGTCTGGTTTTTTTTAGAATGATAAGGGAATGATAAAATTCCCTTATCCCTAAACGTACGATGTTTAGATAATCTATTAACTCCTAGCTGAATAACAAACGGTATTACCTTCTTGTTTCTCTTATAATACTGATTCCCTCCTAAATTGCTCACAGCGCAGTTAGGAAGAAAATATATATATTTAAGTAAGCATATAAGCATAATATTACTATGTCTTTAATGATTCTAAATAAATTTAACCAATTCTAAATATTGGTACCGATAAGATTGGTATCTATACCGTTTTCAGACCTTTCGAAGTTAACTTGACTTATGGGGACGAAAATCGAGTTCTAGGAAATACGGGAAACCTGGTGTGGTATAGCCATGGTTCAAAAACTACGGCAGGTACTGGTGCCGGGGTATAAGGGCTGAGACCGGGGTTGATACTTTCGTTTCCCTAGGGACAATATGCCACAGTCTTTCAGGCTGAGATTATGGCCATAAATGACTGTATACAGGAGAATTTGAGGCGGGCCTAAGAAAAACCGTATCCACATATATACAGATAGTCAGGCTGCAATTGCAAGGACTACAATAAAATCTAGTCTGGTATGGGAATTCCGAGGCAAACACAATGCTTTATCCCAGGAAAATCGGCTAACTTTGCACTGGGTGCCGGGGCATAAGGGAGTTGAGGTTAATGAGAAGGCATACAAACTAGCTAAACGGGACTCTGCTCAGAGTTTGTAGGACCTGAACCGTGTGTTTGGCCAAGATGGCCATAAATAGGTGGGTTCATGCAAAACACCAATAAAGATGTGGAACCCTTAAGGGGCACAACCATAATAAATAATTAATTAAGGACATCCCTTCAGGTAGTCCTGAAAAGACAATAATGACCCGAGGTAATGGACAATTCAGACAAATTGCAGGACTTACGACGGGAAACTGTGGTCTGAGAGTGCATTTGTACAGGATATCATGACGAAACTGTTTGTAGACAGTGCGGGAAGGATACGACCGCAGATCACATAATTTTCAATTGTGAGGCCCTGATCAATAACAGACGAAAAGTTTTTGGATCCCATTTTCCAAGAGAACTAGTTAATGGATTACTTAAATTCTTAAATAGGACAAATATGCTAAGCTAGAATCAGGAGGCTTTAGTTGCACAATAGGCTATCAATCGCGGTAACAGGGCTGGTTTTTAAAAGGCCCTTTAAACTCCAAATAAAAATCAACCAATCTATCAACATATTTAATCAAGTGTCAGTATATGATTTAATTTTAATTTATTGCAATTTTAATAAAGATTTTTTATAATTATTTTATAACTACTCTACAACATAACATTGATCAATATTTATCAGATGTATGAGAATTACCAGTTCGTAAACTTGATTAAAATGATTTCAAAATATCCTCTTTTAATATACGTTATACTACGAGCAAGTATCTAGTAATAAATGTATAGATATCTATTTCTCTATTAAACCTTTGCAAAGTGTTATAATTATTGCTCAGTAGATATGCCATCTCTTCATTGTTGTTAGTAATTTTTTAACAAAATACTATTCATTATTATTACATTTCCTATTTCGTATTTTCAGGGTAAAGCTTCAAATCGTACTAACCACAACATCATGATTAAGAAACTGTTAAAAATATAAACGCATTTGGTTTAGTTAAATTTACACAGAAGTTTATTTTGCTTTGTAATTCCGTTTTAAAACTTCAGAGGGAAGCACTGAGATAAGCATAAGTACATCCACGAAACCGCTTTAAAGGCAAGAGGATATGAAAGTATTCTTTTACTATTTTGAAATTGAAGCAGAACGAATAAAAAGAACAATATTGTTATAATTTTAAACTCACCCCAGTTAAAGTTAACTTCCAGGGTAATATGATTGGATAATACCACCCCGTTTTTACCTTTAGTTTCCTCCTAATTCTTATTTCATACAAAAATTTAATAATAAGAAAAATACATTTAATATGTTTATTAGAAATGTTCATATGTTTCATATAGCAATTACAACCTACGTTATTGGTTTGTGATGAAATAATTAGTTACAAGAGCTCTTTCATACGGGTCAATTCTCATACTCGTATGTCCATTGTGACTCTAAAAAAGATAATTCATTGAACATTAGTCTACTAATTCTTAATAATTATCGTTGTGATAAGTAGCCAATTATCACAGTAGTTTCACAAAATTAGGAAGTTTAATAAATTTATAACTTTCCATAGTTTACATATATGTTTAGGCAGCAACTCTAAGGTGTCAACTTGTACACAGTACGCGTTCCTTACCGCTCCCTTATCAAGTCTGATATTCTGTCACATTTCATTTGAAAAATAAGTAGTGCTCTAATAAAAACGAAAACAACGCAAGACAACTGTCAGTTTTGAATTACAATGGACGAAGATGAGGTTAAAAGGGTGAGAAAATGTTAAGGGTGTATCTTAGTGTTACCTCTGAAGGGAGAGCTGGTTCGTGGGGTTGATACATCATGATGGATTATTCCTATTAGGAAAGAAAATATGTCAAACTGTAACAACTATTTTATATTTTTTACATCAACTACTGGATAACAAAGACTAGCCAGCTTTAAAATATATATATTTGTTGAATTTATTTAAATATCTTTTATTGAACTGCTATTTTCCTTGCATTTTGCTGTATGGAAAACGGTAGTAATTTCTGTTACCATTTAAACTCTATACGATGTTTTTTCTCTAATTGTTGTAAATTTATCAATGATCACAAAAAAGAAATATTACAAGTTGGAAAAAATGTATAGCTTGTTAGTAAAGTATAAATAAATAGTATTTAAAATAAACAATATTTAAACAGTATCCTTTTTGGGATTTAAAAGTTTTTTTAAAAATTGATTAAGAATCTAAATGAAAACTATTCAAATAGTAACAATAAAACAAACGTGTCACAGTGAAAAATAATATTTGGCAAATTAATATTTAACACAGCTCATTCTATTTACAAGTCATATTAAACGAGGAAAAATTATTAAACTTTTAAATTAAATAAATTATGAAGTTAAGTATGAAAATTATCAAACTTGTTGGAACTGGAAGCCAGTTGAGTTACAAGTATCCTCAATTTCTGTATAGCAACCAAAATTCTATTTAACGGTAGCATAGGTGTTATAAAAATAACCACGATAACGCCCTTAAGAAAGTACAATTGAACGTAAACTAGGCCTATTACTATCTCAGATTTTGAATTTCTTTGAAAATTATATCATATAAAAATATATATAAATTGTATCATTAAACATGTAAAAAGCCAATGAGAGGGAAAAAATATGTCACGCTTTAACAGCTTCAAAACAAGATATAATACCATAATGTTTTAATATATGTTGTGCTCTACAAATGAGGAATACTAATTTAATACTCTACCCAAATTTCAAAACATACTTAGACGGGTTTAAGTGTATGTTTTTCTACACGAGGGCCCAACCATTGTAGATGATACCAAATTTGACGATTCTACGATTTACCTCTTGGGTGCTATTTTTACAAAAAGAAAAACAACTACTGGTGTGAAAATAAGCGTTTGAACGAAATCCCCAGAAGAAAACCATTGTAATCATAAATAAAACAGATAGCCTAAATAAAGTTATAATATCAAGAAAGGAATGAATTAGTTTTGATATATTAAATTAATGGTCATGAGTTGCACTAAAAACAAACCTATTTTAAAAACGAATTTTTATATTTGAAATTGTGATTTACATCAGTGGTGTGCATTTACAGAAAGAAACATAAACACAGTTTTAAATAACAATTTATTGTTGAAGAAATGTTATTCCAATACCCAATAGAATGTATTACAAAGAAAATTACATTTCCAAAGTATCATCTACGACTTTGTTGCCAATAAGCCGCAAGTTTATCTTGTGAAAATATATTCAAGAGAGACAAAGAGCGAAGAACAATCCCAGTTGTATTCCGCTCCGTCGAATCAACCAATTGGAAATCTATTGACTTTAGTATTCAATAATCGGACGCGAAGCCGTCTATAGCAATGGAAATTGATATTCCGCGTCGACTTGGGACCTTACCTATTGTCAAATGTTATTTATATTCAAATACAATTCCATTCTATTCGCTACCTCTGATTTAAGTATTTCTGTTTGTGTCGTAATGTTAGGTAAGAGTAAAAAGTTTATGAAGGCAGAGATAGTTACACCAAATTGCACTGTTATATGTATAACATTGTTTTTTTTGTTTTTTTTTTAAATAAAGAATAATTTGTATTTAAGTAAAAACACATTTATATAAATTTACTTGCCCGTTTTCTTTTTCCTCTCTGAAAATGTTGGTACGCTAAGAAGAAAAAAAATAAAATAATTTTTTTTTGAATGGCACACACTATATTTATTGTTGGTTACAGTTCGAATAAAAATAGATACGGATTCACGAGTTTTCTGAGTAAAACGAGAATAGCAGTGTTAGGAAATTTAAAAGAATAAAAGGTTCAAGCATGTCATAACGGTGTAGGAATATAAGGACAATTATTTATATGAAGTCGATTTCTTTTAAACCTCCTAGAGCCAACATATTAATTTCTTTGTCAAATAAACATACATAATCGTAATCAGAATAATTTCTAGTTTTATTTGATACCCCACACATAATGTTTCCAAAAATACAATTTTTCAACTCGATATATTTGCCCCTTCAAGGTCAAATTTTGCCCTCTTAAGGTCATATTTTGTTACCATTATATTTTTCCTATATGTGGGACAACATAAAAATATAAATCAAAAATTTGAAACACATGGGTTTATCGTTTTGTCTGTGTAGACTGGTTGGGACATACAGATACATGCGTGAAATTATAAAGGTTCTTGGATTTACCTACGAATTTTAGTAGAGAGAAATCAATAAAAAAACAATTCATTTTAAAGTAGCTATTGAATTGTTTGTCTCATAAACTTTCATTGATTTATAACTTGGCCGCTACGGATTTCTCATCGTGTGGTTAAATTGAGTTGTATTTGTCATACAAAAAACTATTACATACGATTTCTTACTGCAATTTAATCTCTGTTTCTGCAACCTATCTCTCAACCGGAATACTGTTCCTGCATCCGTTTGCCAACGAAATACTATTTCAAATACTGTTTGTGTGTAACATCAGATGTTAGAGAAATAATCATTGGGAGGGGAAACAGCGAAGTAAGAGGGGGAACTTTGAGAATGATTCTTTCGTTGTATTGAATCGTATTTCGTCTAATTTGAAAAAGTGGAATAATTAGCAGTTTAAATTACATTTGGCAAAACACAAATCAGAATAATAACACACTCTTTCCCGCCAAATTTTACTGTTCAGTCAAATTAGTTTTGATTTGACGTGGAGAATGATATTTGGAAAATCACAAATCTTCTCTACATCCATGATTTGTTCCATACAAATAATTCAACATAATTATAGTGGTCAATCTGTGAAATGACAAATGCAAATGGAATCTATTTAAATTTAGCTGTTTATAGGCCTAATCTGTGACATTAATGGCACAGAAATGATGTAAGCTACGGTGTAATAAATATTACCTGCATTATGTATAGGTTGCTACAACATAATTATTCAGTGTTTTACAGTAGAATTGATGAAAATCATGGCATTATTAACTTTGATGACGTGTTATTGAACCTTAGTAAATCTTTTCATAATTCGGTATACAAATATAATTGAGGTTGGCTAAACATACGTTTTTCGCTAGTTACACATAACATATATGTAACTGATGTGAGAGCACCGTACAACTTTCCTAAAAAGAATAAAATTTATTTATATAAAAAAAAATATCATAGTTTATTATCACTCAGTTCAGTGATTGCCTGGTTCTTAGTCGTAATATTAAAACATTTAATGATTATCTCTCCTGCATCCTGTAGCGGGTTGACGGTTTCATATTTTAAACTGAAATAAATTTGCAAAATTAGCTATTACGAAAACACGCCAAGTATAACTATTTTAAATCCTAATAAAATTAATTTTTAGATCCAATTTTAGGTGAATTCACTACAACATAATTCTCAGCTTATCTTGCTTTGAGTAATAACATATGCTGTAATGATATTTTCAAAGCAATAATTGATAACCCTATATCATAATCATTTATAATTATAGCGTATTCATTATGTCACCGTATTCAATTATAAATATAGCTTATTATTTCTATGTCATTTACGTTGAAGGTCCATTCCATCTTCCGTGTAAATTCTACACCTATCAGAGCCAGCTTACTCTCAGAAATCTGCTTATATTTTTTATATATCCACCTCCAAGAGTCCGGCGCTACCTGATCCTAGTTGCATCTGACGCTTGACTACCAGGTTCAAATTTTCACTTCAGAACCTATCGCCAGAGATTAGTGACGAGACTATAAAACTTTCTGTAATCAAACTCAGTCACTTTTTCTTTATTAGAAAGACAAATCTTTTGATGACGACTGCTAGATTTTTTCGCAGTACTAGCTCACGCAGTACGCGTGAAAAAGATGAGTCTGCTCTATCTTTCTACTTCGAGCCAGCAAGCTGATCATCGTGTTTGTTATACTATTAGGTAGATTATTCAATGACGGTAGGTTCCCATAGCAACTCCCTTTTATCAGTGTCTACTGGCAATTAGTTACAAACTATCGAGAGGCAATAAACTCCTTAGTTTTAATTAATAGTACTACTCTTTACTCTATCCAAACTTTCAATTATTACTCAGATTTATATCAGCTAAAAAAAAGTTTGGGATAGCTTTCCTAGTGGTCGTTTGTATTTCTTCATGATTAGTATTTGTTGATTTTAAGAAAAAGAGATAATAATAATTTATTATTCTAGATAAATTTAAAATGTGTGTCTGTAAAAAACACATATTTATAAAAAAAATTGTAATTGTAAAACTAACACACTGTTCTCAAATAATAAATACTTCTTATTACTTTTAATTACTAAAATTATTACTTATTTATATACAAAATGTTTTACCAGTATTGATCAATCCAATTTGAATAATTCAAATTTCCAGCGTTCAATAACTTGATTTTCAATTTTTATTAAAGAAGCTTTTAAATAAATAGAAAATACAAAATTGAGTACCATATTTTATAAACACTAAACGCTTCTTTTGAATACATAAAAAACAGATAAGGCAGATAGACCGAAAGAGATATAGATAAAGAGGGAAATAGCTTTGTGAATTCGATTCGATTAAAAACACATTTAAAAGTAGAACCAAACAAAGTTTATATTATATTTATATTTTATAGAACGAAAACATCAAAGAACTTGTACATAAGGTAATTGAACAAATGAACCAAGCTAAGCAATTATAAGTTGTATAGAATAGAGAGAGAGGGGGTAGTATATTAAAAAGTATATAAAGGAAATAAGTTAACGAGTTTTGCTGTGGGAGAATGACGAACAGAGAATATCTGATACAATTAGCAAATACATACAGTAGCGATATCGAGGCTTGACTTTATTAACTTCGTTACTTCCCTCTCTCTCTTTGTGTAAAGAGATGGAAAAATATGTAAACTTGTATAATTTGCTTTATAAAGTGAGGTATTGCAATCCTCGGGGGGGGGGGGGGAGACTAATCTATCACAAAAAGGGGCCTAATTTTTTCAACGGTATTTTACTCGCAGTGAAGACTTAAAGTCCACTAAATACAATTACATCTTCCAGAGTGAAAAAGTGCTTTGAGCAATTACATTCAAATGAATGGAGATTGCTTTTATATCGTGCAACTTCATTAAGCATTTCCGCAATAAATTTTTTATATGGAATTCAAATTAGAACGGCTTAGTAACGTCGTCCATGTTTATTATTGTCGGTGTTGCATGAATATGATATTAATTATGTCGAGCTTATATTTGACAACAATTGTTAAGAATTCTTTGAAAAGAAAAGTTTACGAATAATTTAATTAATCTATGTTAATGGGTTTTCTATGTAAAATCTTGATTGTCACTTATGTTACTGCATTTCATCACATGATCGTGTTTTCATGTTTTCCGTTAGAGACGATAGTCGAACGCGAAAATTCGATCAAGAAACGTAATAACACGTTAGGTACGAATTATGAACGATACTTTTCATCACACTGTAAACAGTAGTAATAATAAAAGAAGTATAATTTCTCAACATATGGTAATTACCCCCAAATTCATTTATTTATTAACAATTTACTTAAGAATGAAAATTTGTATGAATATCTCATAAATAAATATTGAGATAATATTAGATAGAATTAATTTCGAACACAAGATTCCACAAAAATTACGTTTACTTAATCAAACGCGTTTCAACAACAAAATCGCTATCCTCAGTGATACATGAGCTACAATTATAGTATATCATTTATAGTTTAGTTATTGTAGCTGATGTATCACTCAAGATGGCGACTTTGTCGTTGAAACGCGTTTGATTTTAAGTAAACGTAATTTTTGTGGAATCTTGCCTTCGAGATTCATTCTATCTATGCAGTTTTCATTGTTATTTATGTTTATTCCTTTGTTGGGCAATTTATTCTGTAGAGTCTGAAATGTTTGTGGCTGTTGAGCTCCCATTTCATTACTTTCAGCTGCTTTGTTTTCCTGCTGTACTCGTGCTGCTGACGTTTCTGAACAGTTTTTGAGACACTTCTACTTTTCTTGCCATTGATTCTTCTTTGTATCCTTCTGCTACAGTTGCTGATTTCCATGTCTTTGTAGGGTTAGCATATTTCTTCCTCCTTCCACTTTCATAGTAGCTCAGGATCTTTTGAGAGAGTGGCCAATGTAGCTCTCAGAGTTTTCTAATTTTTCGGGACTGAATTTTGAGCGTAACATCTTACTATTCATGTATGTAAGGCCATGTTTTTGCGAAACAAATTACATGATTGAAATGGGCATTCATCGTCTGTAATTATGAAGCTTCTGTTTTTGTGTTTTCGCATTTTTTAGAAAAACAAACAAAAATCATTGTCTTTAACATCGTCGACATTTAAACGGACCATATGGCTTCTGCGCCTTGCTCCAAATGTACCAAAATCCAAAATGACTTTGGTCAACAACCAATTGTCATCAGGAGCTTTAATAACGAAATAATGAACTGTGTAATTTGTTCAACATTCAACACATTGGTTACTTTGTTCATAACCAACAGAATTACGTTTTAGGAAAGCTATGGTTTTAAAAAACTTTCAAGCGTCAATGATTTCTTTCCTTTTTTAATACCCTTGATCATTGAAAATCCTTTAAGTAGAACATTTCATTTCTTTCGTTTTTTCTACCAAATAGACAAGCAAAATAGCATCAGTTACTTGGTTAGACTGAAATTTTTCATTAATTCTTTAATCAATGAACTTTTTATATTCGTCTTCATATCTATCCATCGATTTTTTGGAAGCAGATGTTTAGTAGCTTCTGCTACTTTATTTATTAAACTATAAGTTAATTATAATGGATCAATGTATCATTTAAATCTTTGACAGAATTATCAGGATAGCTCAGTAATATTTCTCACAAAATAATGACAACAATTATAGTGTTTGCATTGTTTTTGTGTTTATACTACGAACTAAATTAAAAAGAAGAGCTGATTTCGATTACATAACTAGTCTACTACTGATAGAAGCAATATGCTACCAGGGAAAAATCTCCAGCTGTCTTTCCCGGACTATACTGGGAAAATATCACTTTCAATATTCACAGCTGTAATTGAAAATTTATAATTTCTATGCAGTGTCATGAAAATGAACTTTGGTCGAGCTTATATTTTTGTTTGTCTTTGAGCTTCTATGCTCAAGAGTAGCCTACTCTAAATATAATATAGGGTATATATAAAACTCTAATTTTTACTGATCTTCACTTTTCATGGCAAAAGTAGATATCAACATCGGCTACAAATTAAAGATTAGAGACGTAACTTCCATGCGAGACGCTTGTATATCCAAAAAATCTTTTTTATTTCAGAAAATCTAACGACAAATTTTGGAAGCTAATATAACAGTTTGTATTTACATATTTTTTTGGGAATTCACGTAAGGAAAAAATGATTATACAAATTGTCTAAATTTATCAGCAATACTCTCAAAAAACACAGACTCAGAAAATTTACTTGTCATATCAGTATTTTTAATGAGACAGTTTGCAGAATACCTTCCGTTGCAAGTCGTGTTCACGTAACAAGAAGTAATTCATACCAAGGTCAGAAATAAGTAGTGGTCTTATTGGGAAACTTTGTGTCTGAAAAAACAGATGAACCGTTATTGCCAGGAATATAAGTTCAAACTATTTTAAAATATCAAAAGAGTGAATGACAATTTGTGTTATGAAAAGTTAATCACTCTGGTGATTAGAGTGTATAATGCAGGCTAAGAGCGATTTAATTAATTAAATAAAACAAGTAATCCAATGTTTTATATTTTAAACTGTGATTTTCCTCAGTGATTATTTACAGAAATAAATATAAAACAGTTTTACATATCAATTTCTTATTGAGGAAAAGTAAATGTGATTCCACATCCACTCGAATGTATTACACACAAAAATACTTTTCCAAAGTATCATCACGACTCTATTGCCAACAAGCTGGAAGTTTATCTTGTGAAAATATATTCAAGAGAGACAAAGAGCGAAGAACAATCCCAGTTGTGTTCCGCTCCGTCGAATCAACCAATTGGAAATCTATTGACTTTAGTATTCAATAATCGGACGCGAAGCAGTCTATTGCAATGGAAATTGATATTCCGCGTCGACTTGGGACCTTACCTATTGTCAAATGTTATTTATATTCAAATACAATTTCATTCTATCCACTACCTTTGATTTATGTATTTTCTCTTTGTTTCGTAATGTGAAGATAAGGGTAGATGAAGTGAAATTGTACCCTTGTCAATATAAAACCATAATTTGTTATATTGTTTTCTGAAAGAACCATAATTTAATAGAAATAAAAAAAAAATTTAAATCGTTTCGTTTCTTTACCAAAACAAATTTCTTTAATTTCACAATTTAAAAAATATTGGTATCCCATATGACAATTTGGGTTTAAGTTGATCATAGCTTTGATTAACGAAGATTGTAGTATTTATTTACAGAAATTTACATAAAGAATTTATATAGAAGCCAAAGATCCTCATGGAAACATAGCCTTTATAAGTATCGACCAGGAAGTACGTATTGTAAGACGTTTTATGAGCTTGCATAACGTTTGTAAGACTTTGGAACTTTGAAATATTAAATGATTAAATATTATAATTTCAAATAAAAACAACTCTTAAGGGTAATAATTTTTACTTTGCTCTGTTTTTCCTTATTTGCCACTTGAATAAGGGATAATTAATACAGAGATGTGTTTGATGTTTAAAATAACGTCTTTTATTTATGTAAAGTAATATGTTACAGTTGTATAATTACTTAAAATTTAGGTATGGCATTTACACAAACACACATACATACAACAAAATCTCCTTTGTAATATAAATTAGGTGTTGCCTTAAATGTCCACTTATGAAAAGCCTACTTAACCATGAACTGAGCTCCGGTCTCTTAATAAAGTAATTGATTATTTTGCTGTCATCTTCGATGATGATCATTCCTGGCGCAGTGCTTGCAACTGCTGAACAGCTGACACCACACATCAATTCGGTTCCACAAATGGGGTCATTGGTTTTTTTTGGCCAGGATGTGGATCTTCTCTCGATGTCCTTCTTACCTATACTGTGTTACGACACAACAGTGTTGTTAGAGTTAGCACTCCCATATCAGTCTGGAGTTAAATTTAACTTAAACAAGCTCTCATAAAGCAGCCTGATTATCTGATAGGATCAGAATTTTCTTACGCCAGTAGTCTCTTTCCAGTCCTATGTTCACGCAAGTATTCCACCCAGTAATTCAACTTTGAATATAGGTACAGTTCCTCTCAAGGCAAGAATGAATGTAAGGTGCAATTCCCATAACCCTGATTCATCTGCGCCATTAGTATACAACACCAAATTATCCATGGGACATTGAGGTTTGGTTTGACCAGTCATCCTGAGAACCGACTGAGAATCTAACTTTTAATTAAAATAAATTTGACTGTTATTATTGGGATTATTATTTGAACATTGTAGATTTGGTTGCAGAGTCGTGAATTAATGATTTCCCCATTTCTCCCACATTTCCCTCTCTTCTCCTTTAGTTAAAAATTTAGTACTTCTTTATTCCTATTCGTTAAACAGGACGATTGTGAGTTAATTTTATTTGATGAACAAAGCAGATTTCACTCAGCAGTATTACTGTTTTTATTCTATATTATACAGTTTAAATTGTATTAACAGCTGCACATTGTATGTAACCGATTTCATAACTGTTATTTTAAACCAGTACTCTCGGATATGACTGTCTGCGAGGTGTATTTTACGTTATTATACTTTGTAAGACTAATGATTTTCCAAAGGCTTACACTACACATTATTTAGACATCGATATTAAATATAACAGCTACTCTCTCTAAATCTCAACTTTGTTATTTGGATACATGTTGAGATATTTTGTTCAGGATGAAACAATTTATAATGGGCATTCTTTATCATGGTACATGAAGCTTACCCTTGAATTACTATTTATTATTATCAAGAGAAAATCATGATGTAGAATGTAAAACATAATATAAAACAAAATTAGATCAGGGGTAGAAATTTAGTTAAATTGTAAAATTTGCAGTTTCAAAAATAAAAGATATTCTCACCACTTTAAAATATGTAGGTTTTAATTTTAAAACGTTATTGTAATTAATTGCTATTAAAATTTAATTATCTAAATTTTCAATTTTGATTGAAGAAGTTTTAAATTAAATATCAAAAGCAAAATTGAGTATTTCAGGCAAAATAAACGGTTCTTTTGAAATATAATAAACGAGAGATGGTAGGACAAAGAGGGAGATAGCTTTGTGAATTCGATTAGATTAAAAACACATTTAAAAGTAGAACCAAACAAAGTTTATATTACATTTATAATTTATAGACTGATACAACAAAGGGAAATCACCAAAGAATATATATATATATATATATAAGGTAATTGAACAAATGATCCAAGCTAAGTAATTATCAGTTGTATAGGAAGAGAGAGAGAGAGAGAGAGAGAGAGAGAGAGAGAGAGAGAGGAGAGAGAGAGAGAGAGAGAGAGAGAGAGAGAGAGAGAGAGAGAGAGAGAGAGAGAGAGAGAGAGAGAGAGAGAGAGAGAGAGAGAGAGAGAGAGAGAGAGAGAGAGAGAGAGAGAGAGAGAGAGAGAGAGAGAGAGAGAGAGAGAGAGAGAGAGAGAGAGAGAGAGAGAGAGAGAGAGAGAGAGAGAGAGAGAGAGAGAGAGAGAGAGAGAGAGAGAGAGAGAGAGAGAAGAAGAGAGAGAGAGAGAGAGAGAGAGAGAGAGAGACAGACAGAGATATATATATATCAAAAAGTATATAAAGGAAATAAGTTAACGAGTTTTCTATGGGAGAATGGCGAACAGAGAATATTTGATAGAATTAGCGAATACATACAGTAGCGATATCGAGCTTGACTTTATTAACTTCGTTACTTCCCTCTCTCTCTCTTTGTGTAAAGAGATGGAAAAATATGTAAACTTGTATAATTTGCTTTATAAAGTGAGGTATTGCAATGCTCCAGAGGGAAGAGGGAGCCGTGCTAATATTTTATCACATAAAAGGGGCCCAACTTTAACAACTGTAATTTACTCCCAGTGAAGATTTCAAGTCCACTAAATACAATTACGTCTTCCTCCATGAAAAAGTGCTTTGAACAATTACATTCAAATGAATGGAGATTGCTTTTATTTCGTTGCAACTTCATTAAGCATTTCCGGAAGAAGTAAGACTATATTTTATACCAGAATTCAAATGAGGACGGTTAAACAATGAAGCCCGTATTTATTATTTATTTTGTTGCGTAACTCACTCGCTAAAGATGTTTTTTGAAAGAATGACATAAATTGTGCGGAGTGTGTTTTATAATTTTTTTTTTAATTTTGTAAAAGAAAATAATAACTAATTAATAACATACATAATATAAATTTGAAGTAAAGTTTATTTCAACGCTCTTTTAGTTTAATCTTAGTTTGAATCTCAGGCAAATTTCTGTTTTTTCTGACACCCCCTGCTTTTCTCTAAATTTCATTCTGTAATACCAATCGGATTTTCTGTAATAAGCGTGGACACAATAATAATTAATGTGCTTCTTTGTATATATTTCTTTTTATTTTATTTATCATAAATGTAGAAAGTTATTATTTTTTTTATTTATTAATTTTCTAGTCTGCCGAAATTGAAAAACAAAATATTCATAGTATATATACATTAAATTGTATATTCTTTATATACTATACGTACAAATCAAAATGAACTGGGTTATGTAGGGACATTAAAATATAAAAACACCACAGTAGTAGTCTACAAGTACAAGTTAGGTCATGGAAATTTTGTGGACGAAAAATGTTTATAATTTCTAACAAGATATTGGACATTAAATCTACCAAGTGTCCTTAAAGTCCCACCCCTCCTATTATTTTTATTATTAATGGAAATAGACAGATTTGTTTTGGGGAAAGTTTAGATAACCAAAGGAGGAGTTTTTTGAAGTATCAACATTTTCAACCCTTACCCCCAAAATGGGGTAGTTTGGGGGTAAGTCAAGAATTTTAAATAGTAACCCCTATTTGAGTGACACCTCATTTTAAAGGCCTTTTAAAAATAAGAATAATGGCGCAAACTAGAGGTCTCTAAGTTCATCCTACTCAACATAGCGACCAATCGAATTGTAAATTTTACGTTAATAGTTACACCGGAAATGTTACGAAATGTACAACACGCTTTTGAGTCCAGAATCTATTTCTGTCAAGAATTAAATGGTAGCCATTTCGAGAACTTAATCTGAACTAAAAAAACAAGGTAAGGCTCTTATCATCATTTTACCAACATAGAGCAGTTTGTAATGTAATAAAAACAACCGGAGTTTGTAGGTTAACATTCACAATTCGATTGGTCGCTATGTTGGATAGGATGAACTTAGAGACCTCTAATTTACGTCAATATTCTTATTTTTAAAAGGCCTTTAAAATGAGGTATCATTCAATAGGGGTTGCTATTTTAAATTCTTGACTTACCCCCAAACTACCCCATTTTGGGGGTAAGGATTGAAAATGTTGATACTTTAAAAAACTCCTCCTTTGGTTATCTAAACTTTCCCTAAAGCAAATCTGTCTATTTCCATTAATACAAAAATAATAGGGGGGTGGGACTTTTAGGACACTTGGTATATAACTTACATACATAATCCACTCGTACTCTAATTATTGAAAATTTAATTTAAATTGTAGGATGAAATGTTTAAGATGAAATCTGGGTTGTAAGATAAACAGGGAGGTAATACCTATTCTTTATTGGAGCGGATCCCCTTTGACAGAGAGTAAATGAAATGTAACAAACGCTGTATTTCGAAAACTATTTCTCCGATCACGATTTTTCGTACGTAATGTAATCGGTGGTGACAAATTTACATTTTTAATTTTAGTCCTGCGTCAAAAAATGTAAACGATCAACCTTTCAAACACACTAGGCCTATAAGAACTTACTAAACCTATAAGAACTATAAGCCTATAAGAAATAACTGTCTGCTTGTAAGTTTATAAGATTTTAACATTCGTTTCCGTATATACCAATTTTACAAATTGAATAACAACTGATTAATTTAAATAACCGTAACATCAATTTGTTGTCAAGATTTCAACATAGGTACATTATGTTTAAAAAATCAGATTTAAAATCTTTGGTTCAAATTTAAATCGGGACGTAAAAAACAGAAGTTTGTAAAAATCACCCTTCTTTGTCCACAGAGTGAACCAAAAGGTACCGAACCAAATGGCCCAAAAATTCATAAAATCTTATTCTTTCGGGCTTGTCTGACGGAACTATAAACAATGATGTTGTACTTTCGGAAGTAGAATTATTAAATGTATTCAGTATTAAATGTATTATTATTTATTTCTTTAGTTATTTAGCCAGGATTTATAGCGGTTTGAAAATATAATGAGACACATTATATCTTTAGGTCCGATTAAATAATAAAATATCAAGATTGTAAAAAAATGTTAAATGTCATCCTACTTCTATAGAAAAATACAAAATAACCACAGCGAATGTTACGAATGAAGCGGTAGAAATCCATCCTGAGATGCTACAGAATGTGATAAATGGCTACCACTATCGTCTCGATCACTGCCAAACTCTAGAAAAGAAACACTTCGAGCATTTATTAAAAAATAATAAGGAATATTCCACAATTTAAACAATTTGAAATATAATTTAATATTTTTTTGCTCTATTTTAAGTAAACAAAAATGTTTCTATGGTTCCATAAAAAAATGTCATTCTGTCTATCTTGACCAACTCTTGTTCTCTTCTGACGCAATTAGAGTGTACGGTGTCTTTATTTTACGTCCTTTCCTTCCTTTATTTATAAGGTGATGATGACCGAGAGTTTTTCGTTTTTTAAACAATAAGAAAAAATAAGACAACTTATTATTTTGGCATGAAAAGAAATTTTCTTCTTTAGTTCGATCTGCTTCAGTTGTAAAAGGAAAGAAATTAAAATTCTTCACTACTTCTTGCCTCTCAAGTGTTTTCATGGGTGTACTTAATGTTTATCTCGGTGCCTCCCTCTGGAGTTTTAAAACGAAATTTCAAGACAAAACTGACAAAGCGTGTAAATAAATAACCCGAATACATTTATATTCTAAACCTCGATGTGGCTTAATACAACTTGAAGGCCTTAGCCTTAGTTTGTTGGATCTAACTCCTGCTATCCACCATTGTGAACTGAGCACCGGCTCCACCGAACAGCAGGAGGAGGCTGGAGGGAGCGGAAGGCCCACTTCCCATTTCTTTTGAGGTAACTTGTTAGATTGAATACACATACGAGTAGCCTATATACTAGGGTAAGAGTAGATGTTCTCTGTATGACAATCATGTGTGGACCCAATGGAGTGTTGTTAGATAATGTGTTAGTGTGTTTCGAGTGTCTCTCATAGAGGTGTACGGAGGAGGAAGCCGCCGCCACCAGGCCTCACCTCCGATCTTGGTTGCAGCACATAAAGTCTCTCGAACTTCCACGGCAAGACATGAGATGCTCCATCAGCTTCGTTAATGGATATTGGTTATCTATTGACTTTCCATTGGAGTGTATGAGCTTACGTAAGGTGACATTTCTATAGAGAGCGCCTTTATCCTTCTTAAGGCAACATAGTTGTGTAGATGTGTTTATCAGGGGTTTTTTTTCATTGACCACTGTAACCCAATTAGTACCGCGAATGCTTCAGCAAGGTTAATCTCAGTGTACCCTGAGAAGGCCTCTTGTGTAAACAAATTGACAGCCGCAATGGACAATGGGCGGCATCAACATGTATATGTACGAACTGGTCAGGAAAGTTTAGCCGATGTGGTGCGAGGAAACCGTTGTGTCGGGTGGCTGTTAGTAACCAGCCATCCTCGAATAATGTCAAACATAAACTATCCTAGATTTTACAGTATCCAAGACGCTGTTAATATAATTTAGAGCCTTTGAAAATGTAAATTACGGGGGATGGGGGGGAAAGAAACGGAATAGTTTTGACTTTTACAATTAATTTAAGGTAATTGTGACGTAAGATAAAGGATGAGTTTGTACTAAATGAAAGAGATGACAGGCTTGTCTTTGTATATTTATTAGGGAGACACTGCAATGTTTTTTATCCGACTTGTTACAATTATAATAAATTGTTTTACCGGTTTATTTCAACATAGTTCTTTATAACTGTTAATCAATGTGAGAAAGTTATTTTAAGAAACTTTCAGTAGCCTATCACTTCTGCATTTCTCAAGCGCCTATTTTCATAATCTGTTTCTTGTTAAACCGTAATAGATTGTATAAAAAAATACGAATTTAATATATTATTCATTTAATCTTTGCTGCTTATTACTTATTTTTTGTTCTTATAAGTCAAATTGTTGTTATATTATTTACTCCAGTAAACGAAGTATATGGTATGTTTAGTAACCTCAAAATATGTCGACCTCCGTTTCTTGACTCATCTTTACGTTTCACGGCTTCAGGAAACTGAAATTGTGATTTTCAACACGCCGTCCGTCGTCGTTGTAGTCTGTACGTAACCACGATAGCGGCTAAAAAAATTAATTTAAGAACATAAACATGAAATTTGGTATAGGGGGCTAAAGTGTGCTCATGTAGAACCTTAATGAAAATCAAAAAAAGTAGAATTGAAAATATCAAAATGGCTGCCATTTTAAATATTTGTATGCCCATATCTCATGTAGTTTCAACTTATACAAATTTACAGAATCAATTCTGCAAGTAATTTTATTAACCGTAGCCTACATCTCTTCGATGACAAATAGCGAAGTTATTGTCAATAATGTGTTTTCAAAACCTAATCTCCCAAGGAAATGTAATATTCGTACACTTATAAGATGCAACAGAACGCGTCACTGACACAAGCGTGTCGAGTAGAGGCTCCTTCACATATTATACGAGGCCTATTAGAGCCTAGCTAACGTCAAAACAGTAGTGATATACACAATTACGAGCTTCAGAAAACCTGTGTAATAATAATTATTTTACCTGTTTATATTACAGTATATTATGACATTGGGTAAGAGGGTAAGTACCATGATGGCACCCATCAACTTTTAGGATAGATGACATTAAATTCTATGAAATAAACTTTTCAAATCTCAATTTAATCTAAATGTGTTTATATTATTTATACTAACAACTAAGCCACCATATGTTTTTAATTAACAGCTGTTTTCATTTTTCTAATTATCTTTGAGGTTATGTTTAGACAGTGGATGAAAACAACTGGACGTGTTCGACTAGTGATTATACATATTAAAAGTAAGCTCATATTATAAACAACGAGAAAATAAAACTGCACGGTTGTATCAGAAACATCCTGTGGAGTAATACAATTTGAAGTCAAGCCTAAGGGGCAAGACACTATATTACATGTTTTACGGTTACGAGGCTGTAATGCACTATAAGATGAGGAGGGTTGAGGCGGGTTTGCATATAGCAATGAATGGGATGTCAGAATAAGGCGGTATGCTCGTTTATCGTCATAACAGAAGCTCCCCAGAGCCTCCCCACAGACTGCTTCCAACTTATACACAATTGTACCTTAGCAATTTACTTACAGTTATAAGACATTTTATATTTTAATTTTTAAAACACTGGAGAATGTCATAACACTGAAGGAAGCATCACGATTCTTTTACAAATTGAATTTAGAAGAGAAAATATTTTTACAGACCTGCGTCTTTGAGGTTATTACATAAACAGGTAGATAAAAGTTGTGATGTCATATTTGTATGACATTTTAATTTATTGTATTTATAAATAAATTCATCAAATAGAGACGCATACAAAAGCTATGTGCAACTGAACTGTAAAAGTTAGGTCAAATCATCCATATAATAGCAATGGAATAATAAGCCACCCCGTGTAATCCAGTGCCTTCACAATAGCTAATCAGTTACAGGTTTTGACAACGTCATTAAGATACAATCAATTACTAACTAATCACTAAATAATAACTCTAATATATATTTTTCGTTTAAAATGAATTATTGAACTTTAAAACGGAACTGGGCATAAATTACGTGCAACTTAAAACTACCTCAAAATTAGTTTTAAATATTAAAGTATCAAGTTAAATACTTTGTAAAAAATGTTTAGGGTATTCGTGCATCGTTCATAAGAAAAAATACTCTGTGTTTACATTAATACAATAATTATAAAGATTTGTACTGTCATTTTTTAAATTTTTTTATTTGTTATTTTTTTGCTAGGAATATGTTGTTCGAAACGTAGTTTGGCTCAATTTGTTAAGGCCCAGCTTACTCCAGATCGACTTTATGTGTTACGTTATTCATCCCGTTTCAGTTGATCTAACGATCATCATATTCGTCTTCAATAGACTACTTTTCGACTCTGATGTTAGCACTTTTCTAAATTAAACCACTTCAATAATTAAAAATAAATAAATCACTAGAGCACTGTGTGATTGTATAATATATGAACAAGGAAAAACCCCAAACCACAAAATAACACAACTACACAAAACTGCATAATGCGTTTATATTACCTTATGTACATTTCGATAGCTCTGCTATCATCTTCAGAGGTGTTATTTTGTGGTTTAGGGTTTTTCCTTGTTCATAACAAAACTATAAATTGCGCAAAAACAATTCACAATTTGTCTCACGTTTCATATAAACCCGAATAATAAGCAAAAAGTATTCATCAAAATCTCCCCCAAAATTTTAATTTGAGGGATGAAAATTAACAAGATAAAATAACCATAGACGCCGTCATAAAGACAAACTATTTCGAATTCAGTAACTTCATATTTCGATCTAATTGGTTGAAGTAGGAAAGCTTATGGCTCAAATCAATGTACCAATTCGCATTGAAAATTAAAAGAAAATTTCAGTTTACGAGTAAATTAGCTACACAGTGGTCATAGTTCATTTTGTCTTGTCAAAAGTATTCTTGCCTTAATTTTATTTCACGTGGGGTTTGCTCATTAGTTTAGGCCATAAACATTTTCATTTCACTACAATTTGATCTGTATTAGACGATTCTGAGATATTCGACATTTGTAAGGTAGCTTTCATAATAGATTTTATCTAATGACTTAAATTAAATAAATAATTTTGGGAGATAGCGAGGATTACTATTGTTTCCTAAGTTTTTTTTTTTGTTTATTGGTGGGCGTGAGAAAGTTTGTGTAATGTTTTAGAGCTGTTTATTTTAATAAGTTATTTTTTTGTGTTTAAACTTGACATTTCAAAATACTCCCAATATTCATGGTTTGATTATCAGGAGATGTGGTGAGAGCGAGTTTTGAACATGTCAATAGGTGATCCGCATCCTCCTGGCCACCCCCATAGAGGAAGCATCGAGCACTTGTTACGATTCCCAATTTGAATAAATGAGCCTGGAGTTAGACATGTTGCGTGAACAGTCTGCAGGTAGCCACAACTATTGTCAATGAGACAGGTCCATCGCCTTCCAGCAGAGGTAATCTGGTATTAATTGTTGAGCAACGGCACACAATCACGATCCGCCTGGTTGAGGTTAAAGGAAAGGTTGCATCAGATTGTGGTAGTTCAGCTCTGACTTTCACCAGGATATAAGTGCGCTCGTATCCATTTATTTCAACGTGGATTGAGATCCATTGGATGACCACCCTTTTTCCTACGAAGCCTCACCACAATCCACAACATGACACTATCCTGTAGTCAGTTGGTTTGATTGAACATATTCCGGAGATAGGTCGCTTCGAGTCCACGAGGTAAATGGTGTTAATTTCATTACTGGCCTTGGAGATTGCAACGAGTTAGGCCATAATAATTGCTGCAGCGGGAGCTGCTACTGAGCCTACAAAGATGTTACAGTGCAACTCGGCCCACGTGAGTCCGAAACCTGGTTTGGATGATCCGTAGGTGTAGATTTTGAACCAGTGTTTTTTAGGATAAAACTTATTGATAGTCTACACGACAACCTGTCGTAGTTCTGGGTTAGGAGTGGGTTTTTGATTTTCTTTTAAAACCGATAAGTTATTAAAGAGGAGAGGATGAACCTATCGGAACACAAACCGCAACTAAGAAACCAACCAGTCCCAACCGAGATGACCATGCCCCCGAACGCGACACACTTCAGACCAGGTAGGAAAATACCTATTTCTGAACGAGTACACTTGAAATTGTTGAAGATATCCAGGGACCCTTAATAAAAGGTCATTCTTTTATGGTCATAATTTCATGGTAATTTAACCTCTTCGGCAATGTAACAAGAATTTTTTTAGTGAAAAGATTTCATTACATTTGTTATATTATTTTTAACATGCTTAATGGTGGCTAAAATCAGGAGCAAACAAGTAATTTACTAATAAGCAATAGATATTACATAGTAAATAGACATAGTTATACATTAATTTTAGATCTAATTTGAAGAGCATGTTAAAGAAAACGAATTTAATTCAACTCCGTGTAATTTATGGATGTATGTCTGCATGATATATATTTTACTTAGAGTCAGGTTTAAAATGAAAGGAATTGCATTACACATTGAGAGAAAGAATACAAATCACATTTATAAATGTCATTGTTTTGTTTATTCGTGTATTTTGCGCCATAAAATGTGTTTTACTGCCTGTAAGCTTTTCTTGTGTTACTGCTAACAACAGTCTTGCTCAAATATCCATGTATTAGTTTTACATGCATGCAAGAAATATCAGTCTTTTTATAGCATTGCTTTACACGCTTTTCTTGTATTTTCATATCCTAAAGCTGTTTACTGTTTTATGTGGATTTAGATTATACGTTACCCAAAAACTTAAAATGGGGGAGGGAATCCTTAACATCTTTTTCTCGAACAGCATATAGAGATATATTTGAACAGGAAGAACATGTTTAAACCAACCACAATTAAAGTTATTACATAATGCGTAATTATTAATACAATTTTTTTATTTTGTATTTTCAATATTTCTCCACATTTAGATTATTTTCAGGATGGCGTCTCCCCTCAATCTATCTGGCATTTGTACCATTTCTTTCACACTTGGTACAAAAGAACACGTGACCTGATTGATTAAATACAGGATTTAAAATATTACTTTACAAATTTAATACACTTCAATTTTAACTCAGTGCTGTAGTACCAAATTTAGTCACCAGAAGCGCTATCAAAAGTTGCAGTTAAAAATGGTTTCTTTCGTTGGTGCTGAACCTGCTCACTGTGCGTTTGGTTTCACGAAACCAACTACAGTTCAACGCAATTTTCGTACCCGGTATGGTAGGGATCCTCCAAAAAGGCCTAAAATTTTATCTTGGCACCAAAATTTTGTGAGACTGGTTAGGTTAGATTAGGTTTGAGCAATACGACATAAGTAATCGTCAGATTGTCCGCGACTACCTCATGCTGCTGCGGAACAAGTCAGTTAGAGCTGTGCACGTAGCCCTAAAGGCCACTTCACATTGCATGTAGCGTATATTTACCGACGTCTTCGTACACGTAGCTCACAATGATGATTAAACGAGGCCGTTCACACCGACCAAAAGTAGCGTAGCTCTCATCATACTACGTTGATACGCGTTGCTCATGTTACGCCGGCTAGCTACAATTCGCTGCATAGCTCACCTCGTCTATTCGAACTGCGGCACTCATAAATAACAAAGATATGATACTTGTTTTAGGACTAAAAAAAAACCTTGGAGTTTCAAAACAATTTCAAAACCCTTTCATAGTACGCTTCTAGAGACCTTCCCCAAACCATATTAAAAAAATCATAGCTCTAGGCTTCTTGGATCCAGAGATTTCGTGATCAGTACTCCTGATCAATGTGATTTATTATTCTTAATATTAATAATAGTTAACCTCAATATCATTGAAATAAGTTTTATATCACTTTATTGTCAAATCTAGTGAAGCTAGATTGATGACAATAAAACAGTTTTTCTGTGTCTGTGAAGGAGGTGTTAATTTAAAAGTGGCGTCGAACAAAGGCAGAAGTTGTCCCAATCAAAACGTAGTCTTGATACAATTTGTAAGTACGAGGTCTGATTGCAGACAGACGGCCTAATGCTGTTAAGTCCTCCACTCACTCAATTTGTTCCTTTACAACGTCTTCTTGTCGCAACGCCTTCCCTTCTAACCTCTTGTTTTCTCTTTGATTTATCTTAACTTATTGATTTTATACTTTAATACCTTTGTTTATTCTGTTTTCATATATCTTCTGTTTCATATAGTGTTTTAGAAAAATATGGAAAGGGTTCGACAACTTTTGAATAAATATATGAACAAACTAAACTAATTGTACTATCTTTTATATGCAGCCAAATTTTGTTAACCCGTAAAAGAGCTTCTAAAGGGGGTGTAAATCAAAATTGTAAGCCTACATTTTGTATAGGATTTCTTATAAAACCAAATTTTAAATTCGTTTTTATTTTTGATCCTTTTTTAAAACTTTTTAAAATAGTGACTTTGAAAAGTTATTGAATTTTTTTTTAAATATTTAACCTTACAACCAAACCAAAATTAATAAACTGGTATATACAATTAAACATATAAATAGTTTATATTTTAACAAATATATTGATAAATTTTTCAAGATTATACCCATTCTTTACTCCTCTAAAACTATGAGTAGACCAAAAATAAAAGTATAAATAAACTGTACAGTAAAAATGAATTTAAAAAATATAAAGTTTCAAAAGAAGTTATGGAAGTTACTTTATTATACCTTCTTTTTAAGAAATTGATGTCCAGAGTTTTTCCAAGAATTAATTTTTAATAAGGGTAGAGGGTGAAAGCGTTGAATAATATTTGTTTACGATTATATCTTAAAGAATCGATTTAATGTGAATTTTTAAAAATCGCAAAATTTCCTTTAATTCGTTTTGTTTTTTTTACTCGTTTCCACGCGATTAAAATTAACCGAATTAATTCGTTTTAAACATGGCGATGAATCCCCCCTCCCATGTGTTTTACTAAATTTATATTTAACAAATCAAAATAACAAAAACATTTAAATTTATATTGAATAATAATGGAAAATTAACGTTCAATTGTTAATAGAGTCAATTAAAACTGTATTAAATGAATTGATAGATTTTTTTTTTCAATTTTTGGTTGTACGTGAGTTTCTTTTTCTGTATTAATTTCAATAAAAACAGGGTCAATTTTCTTGTTATCAATTTGATTTTGCGATACGAAAGTGGGTATTTTAAGCACCACTTTTAAAAGGCCAAAACGTTATTAATTCTTAAACACCTCAAAACGAGTGAAAAATAAAATTGTATAGAATTTGTATTATCTTTAAAAGATGCTGTTACATTGTCTTGTATCAATCATAATTTAAGAGATAATCTCACAATATCGATGTTTAACCCTTTCACTCCTCCTTTAAAAACCGACTGTTCACAAATAAACATGGACAATTGGACATAAAATATCTAGAGTTTTTTTCGACACTAGTTTTTCCTTTTTAAATTTATTTTTACTGTACTATAGGTTGCCTCACAATTTTAAAGGAGTGAATGATTGATTTTCTTAGAAAAAATATCAATATATATTTTTTTAAATAAAATATATTTAATAATGTTTAATTGTATATAACAGTTCATTCAATTTGTTTTGGTTCTGGGGCTAAATATTTAAAATTTCGAAACTTTTCACAGTCACTAACTTACAAATTTTCGATAGTTGTATTTGTTGACACTTTGTTTACTTTTTGAAATAAATTTAAGGCTATTTTTCTGTTAAATACGTTACCTTAAACACCAAGACGTAAACTTTAAATTGTGAAACCGGCAAACAAAATATTATCCTTCTTGTCTCTCCTCTCAACAGCCATATACACCTGTCTTTATCATGGTACCCACCTTATTCCAAGACATCTTTTACGACATCAAAGGAAATAATATTATATGCACTGCAAATTACTTCATATTTCTATCAAATTTATTGGATGGTCATTCTGTTTTATTTGACACGTTGCGTATACGAGTTTAAAAACTGTTAAAACCTTATTTTACTTTAATTTCTCAGATTTTCAGGTTCAAACTTTTGTTCACATCTGGAACTACATTTCTAAGAAAAATATAATATATTGTCCCACGATGGTAGAACCACGAAATAATTTCTAATCTAGGAGCCATCATCACAAATATTGATGAAGTGAAAGAATTTCGATATTTCAATTTGTAAAATATTTAAAAGGAATATGCAAATAATTTAGTTTCCTCATATATATTAGGTCCTCATTTTAGTTTGGGGGAGTGTATCCTTATTCCCTTTGCACAAATGAATTTCTCTTTCATGGACTTTTAAAACGGGGTGTAAGCCAACTGATGTTTACTTTTCAAAATATTGAGCTAGCACATTAGGCTGACCAGATTAGGAACACATGTTCCATAAATATTTATCAAAACACTCCTAATATCGCAGTCTCTCAACACAAATATCGAACGTGTGAATCGAATTTCTAACAGAAAAACTCAACGGGGAAGGGTTTCTAACGAGCAAACATGCCAAAATACTGGTATAGGTAGGATCAGTAATCTTTTTATATTACCATAGTGGAGTTGTAGCAAATTAAATCATAAATTACGTAACAAACAAAATTGATACCACTGATCAAAGTTTTCAAATCTGTATGAAAAAATATGTCAAAAGAGACAGGAACGAAAATTTTAAAAAAAATGGAGGCGCCGGGCATCGATCCCGGTACCTCTCGCATGCTAAGCGAGCGCTCTACCATCTGAGCTACGCCCCCTTGTTGAATTCTAGTCATTTATATCTAACTAAACATTCGCATTTACTACTATCTTATATTCAATAAGCTTATCTTAGGTCCATTGTAGATCAATAATTTATTTACTAGTAGGCCTATAAAACATTGATTACGTATATTGTACTTGTATACAAAACGATTTATGACATACTAGCACTGAAATAGATTTCTTTGATTTTTTAATTTACTTAACTACAAATTCATATTTTTTTTAATTGACAAATTAAACTAATATTAATTGTTGTTATTGGACACTATAATATTTTAAATAGTTAAAAAAATTGTTAATAAATCTATGGTTTAATCTACATACAAAAAACAAATAGAGGGACCAAAACTGTATCGTTACCTATAAAAATAATAATAACAAAATGAAGTATCATTTTCTTGTAAGATGGTCTTACTGGCGGTGTAGGGTCCAAGTGGTTTTGTCATCTTATTTCCGGATACGATGATCAACGTTACTTCCTATTCAGATTCTTGTCCTTTCAATCTCGTATTGTTCGGCGGGATGTGCATTTTTACTTATTAAAATCCAAAAAGATTATTAACTCCTTTCAATGAATGCCGATACATTCTTCAGAAATAATAATTTTTAAATAAATTGTTTCCAACAAATTTCAATAACTTGTTATTATAAACAATAAAAAGGACAGAAAATCTTACAAAATAGATAAAAACACACCCATCTAGAAAGTTTTTTTTTTTTTTTTTTTTTTAACACAAACGAAATTTAAAAGAATTATAAAATCCATAAAACTAAAATTTTTTAACCAATTTACTTATTCACTATAGGAAAATTCCACTAACGTATTTAGATCTGCACAGATTACAAAAAAATTTCACAAACTAATAACATACTGGTTAGCGCATGCACCTCCGCCACGACCTAGTGTGTTGTGTGAAGCGGTACAACCTTTCAACTTTTCCTTGATTGAAAATAAAGTTGCAACTATTCCAAACTTGAAGATACATAATATTTATTTTATTTTATATATATAAATAATATATATATATATTCATACAAATGTGTATATGCATTTCATACTACGTTTAAAGTTTTACGAATGTCCGTATACATGGTAACGGGCGAGATTCGGTTTGAAAAGCTGAACCTGTCACTATAGTCAACCAGTTGCCAATCTATAGGACATGGATACCACGCAAAGCTCAAAAGAAAATCGTTCGACATTGCCTCTACGACTCGGCTTCAGACTTGGAATGCTAATGGCTGTTCTTCATCGAAACCGGGATGGAATATTTTTTCAGTAGTGTGTGCAAAATTTATTAGTGCACGTAGCGACTGGTTCACCAGTGGCCGATATAACACTAGAACTATCCGTAGGTCCATTGTGGTATCATGTGTTGAATATCAGTAAAACAACAGAGTATGGCATTGGACTGGGGTTATCATTACCTAGTGATAATTTCCAGTTAATATTGTAAGACATTGTTTTAGGGATGATTCGCTAAATATGGAGTGTTAGCGATCGACTCAAAATGGCGAGGAGTCGGTTAACCGCATGATTTTATTTTAAAGGAAGGACTGAAGAAGAGAGAGTAAGAAAATAAAATAGTTTAAATAATCATCAATAAAATTTTAACTTTGTTTCTGTTCATTTTGAGATACGTAGTGAGATTTTTTATACTTTACTATTATTTATTTATTTTCCAATATTTAGTTTTGTCTAATCAAATTGATTGTAGGTTTATTCCATGTTCTAGTTACACATTATTTAATAGAAAATATTTCAATGAACAAACTTAGTCCTCTAATTTTAACATAACATATTTTATTGAATTATATTAAACTATATTAACTGAAATCATACATCTTCATAATATCCCCACAATAAAATGTACGGTTATTTCTACTTTGGAAATTCACAAATAACATTAATTATTATAAACAAGATAAAGCAATATTAGGAAATTCCAGAAATAGTAACTAAGATAAATAAGTATTTTTCATGGACCAAAATGATTCTTAGGTACTTTGAATGAACTGTGAAAAAATATTTTATTTATTTTCAAAGTTTATCGAAAGTAGCTAAGATTCCTTTTGGTATATGAAATATATTTATTTATCTTAATTATTTTTTGTAGAATTTGTTAATATTGCTTTATCTTGTTTAGAATAGTTAGTGTTATTTATTAATTTGTATAGCCTATCGGTGAGTGAACACTTAGAGTTTAGTAGCACAATATATAGACATAGTCAATTCAATTACTGTGTTTAGATAGACCTGTGACAAATCAGGTTTGGCATCACCGAAGTGTTCAGTATTCTGAGTGCGTAATGTTTACGATTGCACATGGAATCGAATTTGATCTCTTCCAATCCTTGATCTGTAGTCATCATTTGACGCAATGCGTTCCTATAGTATCTTATATCTATCTCTATTGGAACATATTGAAGTCGCTTCAGCTCTTGTGTAGCGAAAGTAAAATAAAAATAATTATAGAATATCATTCATCACACATCCATTCAATAACATCAGATATTTATTTATATAAATACTAAATTGAAAATAATTAATTAATAAACAAAAATCCATATTAGTATCACCATCATCCAAAATGTAGCATGTCCCTTTCATTCAGTTCATCTTTTAGACTATTTAGGAATCTGTAAAATGATGAAGATCAATGATGAGATTAGAACCACTACAATACAAATTTAGTAAATTTTAAGAGTGCTTCAGTAATTATAAAAACAGGGTATCTTGGAAGGAGAAGTATTTTAAGGAAGAAGGAAATAGAGTTGAGACATCGAGTTAATTGCGAATAATGTAAATAAATATATAAATTTTCAGTATAATAAATAAATTAGTAAGTCAACTTAAATATTTACATTTATTTTCCTCACAACACACTGTGCACCATCTCCATCAACCTAGAATTCAATAACTGAACTGTTTATTTAATGGAAATAATAACTAATCAAAGAAAAACAATAATCAACTTTTTCAGCATAATTATAAACTCTAGTTCGTTCTTGTAATGAGTATCTATAATTAAACATTAATGCAATAAAACTTTCAAAGACTAAAAGACTTCAATGTAAAAATTGTAAAATAACTGTATATAATTCTATATTTAATCTTAAATCATAGTTCATTTATATTTTTTTAGTTTTATTATTATTATTCACCACAGTTCTATATTTTAAGTTTTTATTTATTAAATAAATAGTTATTTTTTAATATTAACATAAGACCAGGTTAATTAGTTGGCGCAAGAAAAAAAGAACACGAGATTTACAACAAAAAAAAAGAAAGAAAGAAAAGAAATAGTTTACAAATGTGTAGTCTATTTCTTAAAATAGGAATATTATGTAAAAATGAAAATCAACAAAGTTAATGAAAATAATTTTAATAAAATCCCTTTTCACCCAATTATTTAATTATAAAATTAAACCAACTAAAAAATTACAGTATTTTCAATAGAAGTAGGCGGCCTCTAATTATCAAACATAAAATAACAACATAACCTATACTAGGGTAGTTGTTAAGAAGGAACTACCGAAAAACTGACTTAAACTGTTAAATAAACAAACAAAAGTGTCATTACCGACGATTCATGCCAGAGATTTTATAATTCCCATATTAAATTAACAACGGGATATGGGTTTACAATTAACGCATTTTTTTTTAAGAATAACGCTATAAATATCAAATTGTTAGATAAATTTATGTATCTTATTTTACGATAAAGCTACTGTCTCATTTTAAAATTGCAAATAATCGAAAGACGAATGTATTTAAAGATAATTTTGAAGTTATCGCTCGATTATTATTGTACTATAAATATCGTCTAATTTTACACTTTCTTGTAAACTCAGTATGGTTACTGCCTAACGTGAGAAGTGGCAAACAACAATAATCATAAACCACGTTAACAGTAAATAATACAACAGCTACTGTATAAATGGACAGGTTTCATCTGAGCTGTGACCAGCGCAAGGAGTGGAGGTAAAGTTTATAGTTCGAGGCCGCGTGGGGGCTGAGGCATTGTAGGGGAAACAATCCACGATCCAGCGGTCTGGCACACAACGTTGTTAGTACCAACACCCGACACAGACTGAGGCGGCCGCTTCCCCCACCACCTTACTGACGCCTAGACCCACTGCGCACCCAAACTCCACAGCTCGATGAAACCTGTCCATTTATACACTTGAACAAAACACCGCCCACTGGGATCAATAATGAAACGTGGGTGACTGGTTTCTTACATTGTGATTATGATTATTTACTATTTATTAGAATGACAGTGGTAGTAAATATGATACTGTGTATAAACTCTGAACTGCAGCCTATTTTAACTGATAAACGAATCTTTACTCTACTATTAGCCAGCATCACTGGTCGGTGAACCAAGTCGTAAATCAAAAATAGCCCTACACTGACTTTAAAGTTGCGTCCACCATTTTGAATATTTTTTCGGGGTTAAAAAATAAAATTTCAACTTTTAGGAATGATACAGGCTACAAGCTATAAGTTTGCCAAGTTTCAAGTTTTTAGCTCATCTGAATGAAAGTAAGTTAAAATTTGTATAGATGCGCGAGTGAGTCGCATATAGCCTGTACCAGGTGTTAAATAAGTCCCGGGACGGCTTTTTTTTTAACCACTACAGATAGAGCTACAAAGCTTTGCACAGGTTTAATGTACACTAAAAACTATTTTAGTACATATTCAGTGGACTGTTACTTTCCAGGGGGACGGCCCACAAGGAGCAAGTAGGAAATCTTAAATAAGAGCATGGGTCGAGTTGTACATTAAAAGCCTTTATGAGTAGAACACAATGCCGCAAACCCGACCTCAAAAGGTCCACCCTAGCTTAAATAGCGTGGGTTTAAAGTTCATATTAAATCAAACATGGAAAATGGATTAACCACGATAGGCCTAAAAGAGAAAGTTGTTTGTGACTGATAGTTGGTATTCCCGCAAACAGGAAACATACTTTCTTTAGGTCGTTGATATTTGCGGCATTGTACTCCACTAATAAAGACCTTTAGTTTTATGTACATATCAACCTATACTTACATTTAAGATATCCTTTTGACTCCTTGGGGACCGTCCCCCATTGAAGGTATGGACCCAAGTGAGCAGTCTAATATATAGTTTTTTAAAGCCAGATATTGATTTGTAATGTTTTCATTTCATAACCTCTACCTAGTAAACATTATTAAGCTGTTTTCAACATACCTGACGTTGTAGCTAATATAAGTTCATTTAAGATGTCCTACTTACTCCTTGTGGGCCGTCCCCTTGGAAAAGGTAACGGTCCACTGAAAACGTACTAAAATATGTTTTGGTGTACATTGACAATGCCCAAAGCTTTGTAGCTCTATCTGTAATGGTTAAGAAAAATATTTAGCCGTTCCGGGACTGTTTTAACAAGCTGTATATTAGATTTTAAAACTAAAAATAAAATAGAATACCCTTCTACAGATATTTTTTGGTCCAGTTGTAAAGATCCTTATTCCGAAATATCATAACGATTGATACCCGTAACAAACATACAAACAAACCAAATGCCAAATGTTGGAGTTAAAACAGCCTCGCTTCGCTCCCATCTGATGTTTGGAGGTTATGTAATGTTTATTGAATTGCATACACTGTGAGCGTTAAAGTTTGCCTGATTAAGGAACAGCCTACAAGGTTTGCCTAATGAATGTGGTTATAGCTATAAGTTGTGGTGGGGGTAGGGGGAAGAGATGCGCGCGCAACCGTCGCCTTTGAGTAGTATATCATCGTCTTGATAAATCTAATAGAGCAAGCTCACTTCACTTTGAATAATGAATGCGGTTATAGTTTGTGAGGCCGCCCCACGCTCCACCATCACAGACAGATGAGAAAATGAAATTTGCATCAGTAAGGGTATACTTGTACACTACCCACTGTGAAAATATCGACTGATTCCGTCCAATAAAACACATCCTATTCAATAACATCTGATGTTTTCTTAACGTATTTAAAATTTGTGTCGGTTGTTTTTATCTGTTATAATTGTAATTGTTTTGTAATTTTTCTTCTATTATTCTTTTTATTTCGTTTATTTACTAATCATTTATTGGTGATGTTTTCATAGAATAGAAAACATTTAACATTATATATTATTAATATCTAGAAAAAAGTAACAGACCACAGAAACTTTATTAAGTTCCAACGTGAATTGTAAAGTGATTATCGACATGCTGTCCGTCCGTCGTCGTTGTCGTCTGAACATAAGCACGATAGCAACAACAAAATTTGAAATGGGAACAAGCTATAGATTCAATAGAACCCTATTGAAATTCAGAGAAAAAATATTGAAAATGTCAAAATAACGCCTATTCCACTCTTTTTTGTTCATATCTTGTATGTCATTCAACTGAAAACACGATATATTAAATGAAAAGTTTCAGATTTTAATTATATCAACCCCCACATATCTACAGAGACAAACAGAGAAGTTATTGTTAAAAATATAATTCGAACCCCGACTTACCAAGAAAATAAATTCCTTTATTTACGAGATCCAGTAGGACCGAGTCACCGACACGAGCGAGCGAGTAGAGGCGAAAAATGTTAGCTTCGAGGGCCAGACAGTGACACGAGCGAGCGAGTAGAGGCGAACAATGTTAGCTTCGAGGGCCGAGACAGTGACACGAGCGAGCGAGTAGAGGCGAACAATGTTAGCTTCGAGGGCCGAGAAAGTGACACGAGCGAGCGAGTAGAGGCGAACAATGTATAGCTTCGAGGGCCGAGACAGTGACACGAGCGAGCGAGTAGAGGCGAACAATGTATAGCTTCGAGGACCGAGACAGTGACACGAGCGAGCGAGTAGAGGCGAACAATGTATAGCTTCGAGGGCCGAGACAGTGACACGAGCGAGCGAGTAGAGGCGAACAATGTATAGCTTCGAGGGCCGAGACAGTGACACGAGCGAGCGAGTAGAGGCGAACAATGTATAGCTTCGAGGGCCGAGACAGTGACACGAGCGAGCGAGTAGAGGCGAACAATGTATAGCTTCGAGGGCCGAGACAGTGACACGAGCGAGCGAGTAGAGGCGAACAATGTATAGCTTCGAGGGCCGAGACAGTGACACGAGCGAGCGAGTAGAGGCGAACAATGTATAGCTTCGAGGGCCGAGACAGTGACACGAGCGAGCGAGTAGAGGCGAACAATGTATAGCTTCGAGGGCCGAGACAGTGACACGAGCGAGCGAGTAGAGGCGAACAATGTATAGCTTCGAGGGCCGAGACAGTGACACGAGCGAGCGAGTAGAGGCGAACAATGTATAGCTTCGAGGGCCGAGACAGTGACACGAGCGAGCGAGTAGAGGCGAACAATGTATAGCTTCGAGGGCCGAGACAGTGACACGAGCGAGCGAGTAGAGGCGAACAATGTATAGCTTCGAGGGCCGAGACAGTGACACGAGCGAGCGAGTAGAGGCGAACAATGTATAGCTTCGAGGGCCGAGACAGTGACACGAGCGAGCGAGTAGAGGCGAAAAATGTATAGCTTCGAGGGCCGAGACAGTGACACGAGCGAGCGAGTAGATGCGAACAATGTATAACTTCGAGGGCCGAGACAGTGACACGAGCGAGCGAGTAGAGGCGAACAATGTATAGCTTCGAGGGCCGAGACAGTGACACGAGCGAGCGAGTAGAGGCGAACAATGTATAGCTTCGAGGGCCGAGACAGTGACACGAGCGAGCGAGTAGAGGCGAACAACGTATAGCTTCGAGGGCCGAGACAGTGACACGAGCGAGCGAGTAGAGGCGAACAACGTATAGCTTCGAGGGCCGAGACAGTGACACGAGCGAGCGAGTAGAGGCGAACAATGTATAGCTTCCTAGGCCGAGACAGTGACACGAGCGAGCGAGTAGAGGCGAACAATGTATATCTTCGAGGGTCGAGACAGTGACACGAGCGAGCGAGTAGAAGCGAACAGTGTATAGCTTCGAGGGCCGAGACAGTGACACGAGCGAGCGAGTAGAGGCGAACAACGTATAGCTTCGAGGGTCGAGACAGTGACACGAGCGAGCGAGTAGAGGCGAACAATGTATAGCTTCGAGGGCCGAGACAGTGACACGAGCGAGCGAGTAGAGGCGAACAATGTATAGCTTCGAGGGCCGAGACAGTGACACGAGCGAGCGAGTAGAGGCGAACAATGTATAGCTTCGAGGGCCGAGACAGTGACACGAGCGAGCGAGTAGAGGCGAACAACGTATAGCTTCGAGGGCCGAGACAGTGACACGAGCGAGCGAGTAGAGGCGAACAACGTATAGCTTCGAGGGCCGAGACAGTGACACGAGCGAGCGAGTAGAAGCGAACAATGTATAGCTTCGAGGGCCGAGACAGTGACACGAGCGAGCGAGTAGAAGCGAACAATGTATAGCTTCGAGGGCCGAGACAGTGACACGAGCGAGCGAGTAGAGGCGAACAATGTATAGCTTCGAAGGCCGAGACAGTGACACGAGCGAGCGAGTAGAAGCGAACAGTGTATAGCTTCGAGGGTCGAGACAGTGACACGAGCGAGCGAGTAGAGGCGAACAATGTATAGCTTCGAGGGTCGAGACAGTGACACGAGCGAGCGAGTAGAAGCGAACAGTGTATAGCTTCGAGGGCCGAGACAGTGACACGAGCGAGCGAGTAGAGGCGAACAACGTATAGCTTCGAGGGTCGAGACAGTGACACGAGCGAGCGAGTAGAGGCGAACAATGTATAGCTTCGAGGGCCGAGACAGTGACACGAGCGAGCGAGTAGAGGCGAACAATGTATAGCTTCGAGGGCCGAGACAGTGACACGAGCGAGCGAGTAGAGGCGAACAATGTATAGCTTCGAGGGCCGAGACAGTGACACGAGCGAGCGAGTAGAGGCGAACAACGTATAGCTTCGAGGGCCGAGACAGTGACACGAGCGAGCGAGTAGAGGCGAACAACGTATAGCTTCGAGGGCCGAGACAGTGACACGAGCGAGCGAGTAGAAGCGAACAATGTATAGCTTCGAGGGCCGAGACAGTGACACGAGCGAGCGAGTAGAAGCGAACAATGTATAGCTTCGAGGGCCGAGACAGTGACACGAGCGAGCGAGTAGAGGCGAACAATGTATAGCTTCGAAGGCCGAGACAGTGACACGAGCGAGCGAGTAGAAGCGAACAGTGTATAGCTTCGAGGGTCGAGACAGTGACACGAGCGAGCGAGTAGAGGCGAACAATGTATAGCTTCGAGGGTCGAGACAGTGACACGAGCGAGCGAGTAGAAGCGAACAGTGTATAGCTTCGAGGGCCGAGACAGTGACACGAGCGAGCGATTGGAGACTTTCTAATAAATACTCATCTAGGAGGCTCGTTAGGGCCTAGCCGACGTCAAGATATACACAGTTATGTAGTTCAGAAGACCTATGTAAAATCTGTTTTAAAAAAACTACACTATATTATTTATACTGGGGTAAAACTCTACCAATACAATTTAACATTTCTTACAAAGCCTAAGATACCAACTTTTGAACATTACATTTAGAGTATCTGTTTGTACGATGTGGTAGGTAAGTACCATGATGGCACCCAACAGTTATCATGTTGTAATCATCAACCTTATTTTAAATATGTAAATACATTTTTGTCTTTACACTATTTTCGAAATGAAATCATAGAATTAAAAGTAGTAATTTTAAAAAAAATCTTCATATCTTAATTCTTTCTAAATTATTATTTTGGCTTTCAAATTACCACTCTAAAGCGCAATTATTCCATTATAACCATTAAATCACGATAATTTGTTTGTTAAAATGTGATCAGCATTTTACAAAATACTGAGAACTTTTAATTTTGACCATTTGCCATTTTGGATTGGATCAACAAAATTAGTTTTCTTTTTGCCATTTTTCTCTACTTAACAAGGCGTTTAATATGTTATTTCATACGATCTGCCCTCCTTACCATTTACGATATTATTAATTTATCCCTCTCATAACTCCTCTCAGAAGGAGGGTTAAACAAGTTGTTACTACAAAAATAAAGTCTATTTCTAAACTAAGATTCCCAAATTGTTATTCTAGAGGAGGGGAAAAGCTTTAAATCATAATTCATATTTATAATATATGATAATAATGTATGGAACTTTGGCTATTAGTTTAAAAATTTTAAATAATTTTGTTTAATTTTTCAGGTCAGTGAAAATTTAGATCAGCTGTTGTAAGTACTACTTAATGATATACATAATTTCTAGTATAATGACATTTATGTAAGAAGTAATAACAAATCTCAACACATGTTTTTGTTACCTTATTATTTCTCTCAATATGGCTTCTTAGCAGCCGACTATTCGGGTCAGGAGAACACTAACGCAATTGTTATCCATAAGTTTTAATACTGTAGATAAAATGAAACTACTAGGAGGCTGAAATTAGTAATAAAAGGTCTTCTGTTTCTTTTTTTTTTAAAGATATTTGTTTAAGTAGACACGTGATTTTTTTTTTTACCCAGTAACATCAATCTATTTACGAAGAAAAATTATTATAATTTTTAAAAAATGATGTTGGGATTTTCCTGATCCGGTTTGGGTCTCACTGACTCCAAAAAAGTATTTCCACAAATTGTATATCCGCATTGATTTAACACAAAAACTGAACTGATTTAGTTCAAAATTAGTACCTGGAAGTGTTTTTTTCTCTTGTGTACATAAAATGTATTTGTCGTAACTTAAAATTTATAACTTTCTGTTATAAATTAAAAAATTGTTTTTAAAAATAATTTTAATAAAATTTTATTCAATTGTAGCCTTTTGAAGACTATTAATATTATTTACTTTACGACAGGTATAAGTCTCGTAGTTAGAACACTTTAAGTCTTTTCTCAATACATACTAAAGCATTTTACCTTCCACCTCTAAAGGTCTTAACTTATACGTATTAATCAATTTATTTTCAAAAATCTGTATCGGGAGTTATCGCTAAAAAAACAAAAAATCGCGTATGGAAATAAAAACCTAACTATTTTTTAAATAGTCTCTACACAATGGTTATAATTTTTGTAAAACTTGAATATTAACACTCAAGCTAATGTACGAAATCTCAACTTAAGGGAAATGTCGGGTTAGGAACAAAAACCAAAAACTAAAAGAACCTTGACTGCCGTCACTGAAACTCGATTTTAATTAATTCCTATTTACGCTTAGAATGAGTTTAAAGCAGAAGCGAAGCAAGCAGAGGTTCTTTCTAAGTATATAAATATCGTTCTAAAAACTTGTTTCAATTTTACAAAAAAAATTATCTTCTTAACTTATCTCCCATAAGAAATGTGTGTGTGGGGGGGGATGAAGCAATAATCTTCTTTTTTTTCACGTTTTAGTAGTTCATATTATTGCGCAATAGCAACACACATATACAGAATGTTAAAATAACTTTCAGAGCTTTGGGATATGATTTCTCATACAAAAAGGAAAAAAAAGAGTTCATATGAAGGTATGTCCTAAAACGTTTAGTTTTTAATCTATCTGTCTGTATGTGTTTTTTACTTAATACTTTATGTCTTAGGAACCACTGAATATATCAACTTCAAACTTGGTACTTGTATTAAATATAATAAGAGCCATTTTGGAGTGGAATATCAAGATTATACGTTGTACCATTTCAAAATGGCGGTCATTTTAAATTTCTAAATCTCAATATCTCTAAATCCGTAAATTTTACAAACTATATACAAGAGACAAAAAAGTTGCTAATTTTATGTCCTAAATAAAGACGCATAAATAGATTACATGATTACAAGATTACATGATAATTGTATTTTTGCAATTTTTCGAACTAGAAACTTGAAAGTTTGCCATTACTACTACAAAATTCGCATGAGGTCATTTCCATAAAATTAAAAAAATCAATTAATAATCATGGAAACTTAATAATGTATGCACCTTTATTTAGAGATAAAATTTAGCAACTTATTTTTCTCTTGTAAATAATTTGTAAAACTTACGGATATTGAGATTTAGAAATTTTAAATGGCCGCCATTTTGAAATGGTACAACGTATAAACTTGATATTCCATACCAAAATTTGTCTTATTAGACGTAATACATGTAACAAGATTGAAGTAGATTTCTTTAGAGGTTCCTAAGATATAACGTATTAAGTAAAAAACACATACAGACAGAGAGACGGAAAACTAAACGTTTTAGGACATACCTTCATATGAACTTTTTTCTTCCTTTTTGTATGAGGAATCATATCCCAAAGTCCTGAAAGGTTTTTTTTTTTAACACTGTATATTTTGAGTATATTGTTTTGTGAATGGGCGTGAGAGAAAATTAGTGCAATTTGTTGCACGTTTTAATTATATAAAAACTATTTTTCAAATTTTCAAAATTTATCTCACAGTACGGAAATGTTGATTTTTGCTAATGTTTTCCAAACGGCTGATAGAACCCTTCAGTTGAGAGTGTTTGATGTGTGCAAATTCGTGTGATATGGACAACCAAATTTGCTCTGTGACGGAATTTAATGTTATTAGCAGGAAAGGTAGCTTGGGGCTCGATAGTAGATGAGGCGCCAACTTCAAACAAAATGGAGCCCAAGCTAACCTCGTCCCCTTCAAAAGACGATTTATCAGTTCCGACCCAGTGCACAATGACATAAGCTGCTTCTTTGATGGCAGACGCTTTGTTTGTCATAGTTTTCCGAAAGCATGGTTCAAGAAATCTAGTTTACAATAATGATAATCGATTATCAATAATATAGCTGCTAGTAATAGGGATAATTGAATTTTTTGTGTAAATAGCTATTATCGATTATCAAATATAGCTAGTAATAAATGATTTTTTTTTTGTAAATAGCTATTATCGATGATCAAATATAGGTAGTAATATAATTGATTTTAATGCAAATAACTATTATCTAATATATTTAGTAATATAATGAATTTTTGTTTGTAAATAGCTATTATTGATTATCAAATATAGCTAGAATATAGTTGAATTTTTTGTAAATAGCTATTACTAAACTATTTGTTAATTGTTCACCTAACATATCTTGTATAGATAAAGTGGTAAAAACTCGGTCTCCAAGTCTCTTGAGTCTAAAAAAGAGTTTTTGGACGATATTTGTCTGCCGTCCATCGTCTGTCCAGTGCTCCACAGCCCAATTTTAATACTTGGTATATTTTGGCCATATGTCATATTATTTATATCTTTGTAAAATTAAATTTTTTCTAAAATGTAGTTTCTATGGTCACAAATAGATATTAATAGTTATCTCATCAAAAAATTCCGGTTTAGTTGTTATCTTTAAAAAGTAGACTATATCATTGAGATGTTACAAAACACCTATTAAAAAATATTAACTCTACTGATTTCTCTATAGGAATTTTGGGAAATAGTGACTTAAAATATAATATAAGAATTTTACAACGCATAAAATAACTGTTACCTCCATAGTTAAACAATCTAATTCAATCAAATACGGTTTATGGGTATGACGAGTTAATGGCAGAAGTTAAACAAGCTTAGGCTCTTTTTAAATATAAAAAATAAATATTTTTCAAAATATATACAGGATATTTCCAAAAAATCGTTCCAAAACTTCAGGAGATTATTTCTCATACCAAAACCAATGAAAAAGTTCAAATAAGATATTTCCTAAGATGCTTAGTTTACAATCTATCCGTCATTTTGTGTTTTTAACCAAAATATTCATATCTTTTTAACAGTAAATGATATGGAGTTGAAATTTTGCACAATAAGACCTCTATTACTGAAAGTATCAAGGTAATATTCCCAAAGTTGATTATAATGAATTCCGTTGACTGTCCCGACCAGTAGAACCTCAGGATGTCACCATCGGTTTCTTCAATAATAACTAACCCTCTTTTTAGGGCATGGTAGGTTTATTTACCTTGCCAGGTTACTGAACCAGGTATATTGTCTAGAGTCAGCTATTGCGACACTTTCTGATATATTTTACAACAATAGGTTGCTTTCTGTGTATGTCTTAGGACTTATATGTTATACTTGATAGTTTTTATAATTTTATCTAACAACTATTTTTACCAATTATTCCTAACAGCATGCAAAATGTCAACTCTATATCATTTACTGTTAATTTTTTTTAACAGAACATAAAAACTTACAAATCAGCTGTATGCACCTTATGATCCCCAATTCATATGTTTTTCCTCTTTTAGAAGGGAAAACTTCAGCGATAACTTTCCAAGGAACAACAAGGATAACAAGGAAATATATGTTTATTACAAAAAGAATTGCAGAGATTTGAATCCTTAAAGGAGATTAATATTATTATTACGGGTTAATACAGAACTTTCTATAATTTGGAAGCGTGTTTACGCTAATGTTAAATATCTTACGTCACCCAGAGGTTGTTTGTTCGTAACACGCTCTGTTAGTCTTAGGAATATTTAGTGAGATTAATATTATTACGGGATTAATAAAATTTGGGACGAACTATAATTTGGAAGCGTGCTTACACTGTACGACATGGGGGCTAGGTATGCAACCCGTAACGTAGCAATGTAGCGTAGGAAATCTAAATAATAGGGGTGTGAAATGCTCAATTCGCCAGAGAAAATGGGGTTTTTTTTACAAAACCAAGTACTTTATAACGAAGATCTTGTTACGCTCCACTCTCTCATTCCATAACGATTTTATTATGTCCAATGGCCCGTATGATTCCTACATTAATTTGGTGGTCTTAATTTTTTTTTTTCTGGGTAACGACTAATGATTTGTAGACCCGAATCCACTCACAAAACTTGAGTAAAATAGGACTAAAATTGTGTCTTCTAAATAGTTTACTTAGACTACACACTCGTTTATATACACACGTTTTTATTATGACAATTAAAAGTATGTTTGTTGCTAAAGAACACTTTCAGAAATGTATTAAAGATTACAAAGCAATTTTTAAGGAAAGCTTGAGTCTTGCGATTTTACATTTTATATCTACAAAAATTTTAATTGAATTGATGCTAAAGTGTGATTGAATCTGAATGAAATAAAACTACAAACATTTATGATAGTGATCTAGATTATTTTCTGGACAAATTAATTAAATTTATGTTATCCTCTATAGATCGAAGATTCATTAGATGAAAGCACTGAGTTTTTTCCATGTCCTTTGGTATTCCAATGTGGCGACAGAATTATGGATACGAAGTTGATGTTCTTAAACCAACGTTACAAGAAGTACCGGATTTTAAAAAATAGTCTCTTCTTTTCAGGTTTCGTACGATATTCGTTATTCCGGGACACTGATTTTATTTTATAGACAAGCTAAAGATACACAACAATTACTTTAGAGTTCTCTTTTGAAAGTTGTCTAACCCTAAGTTTTCTTGTCTAATAATTTATTAGTGAAAGGATAGTTGAATCAGAACTTTAAAAATATTATAGCTGTTGTATAGTTACAAAAACGTACAACTTTTAAGATAACTGATTATGATTTCATTGTGGAATATTTGTAAATTAAGTAACTTTTGTATAATTTGAGTATTTTGTATTTATTATTTTAATAATTCCTTTAGTTTCATTTTAGATTTCCAAATACCTGTGCTATTAATGGAAGGTTTATAGATATAAAAATGTGTAAATGAGGCACTATTTTGCTTAAGGAATAATATTTTTTACATTTAAAAAAATTTATCGAAGGAAAAATTTTATTCAAACAATTTATAAAATTGAACAAAATTAAACGTAACTTAAAAAATATTCTTCGTAATTTTAATTAAATAAATAAATTTAAAAGGCCCTGAATTTAGACATTACAGCAATATTAATGCATGAATATTGGTTTAAAGACAAGTGTTAAGAATAAGCTTAAGTTTTGGTGGTGCGGAAAGGTTTCTAAATAACCTACATAACATGCAGTATAACAAACACACAGAACACAATTCTCACAAAAAAATACGCCTAAGTATCAGACGCGTTTCAACGACAAGGTCGTCCTCTTCAGTGATACACGAGCTACGAGCTTTGATTGGTGTAGTTCGTGTATCACTGAAGAGGACGACCTTGTCGTTGAAACGCGTCTGATACTTAGGCGTATTTTTTGTGAGAATTGTGTTCTGTGTATTTGTTGTAGGCCCTACTGTATAATTTTTCTGATAAGTCAAGCTCAACATTTAATATATCTATATAACATGGATAATAAATCCTTTAACCCCCTAACTAATTTGTTTTAATGGTGATAAATATGGACTTAATACCTTCACCTTTTTGTTAGGTTTTAAAAAATATTTCCCCATTTTTGAAGAGGAGAAAGGGAAACTAAAAAATATTTAAACGGCAGTACCCACTTTGTGATACCTCTTTAAAGGTATTTAAGATAAGTAAAATAGCGGAAACAAAACGACAACACTGTCCAAAAATGGCGTAGACTCAAATTTGGAATACGTATCGTTAAAATTGCTTTGAAATTACCATAAATTACAAGAGGCGTATCTATCAATATATTTGATATTTTTTTTAATTAGTAGAAGGTTTTGGTTATGAGATACAATATAAGCCACACTTGGTTTAATTTAATATCGAATTGTTCTCCCCTACACCGTTTGACTGGTATAAAAAGGTGTAAAATACTGGTGTAAAGATTTTGAATTACATTTTCTTAATGTAATTAGTAGCTTAACTAAAATCGATTAATTAAAAAAAAAAAATTATTTTGGTAGATAAGCAGCTTGCAATGTATGGAGTGTCCACTCGCTACGCTCTTGTCGGTAACTCACCTCTGCCGGATTTCGTAATTACACGAATATCACAATTTCTTTGGAGGTTAGAGTTCAAAATTATATTTTTTACAATTACTTCGCTATTTGTCATTGTAGAGAAGTGGGTTGTATCATTACATACAGAGTTAAAATATGAAAATGTTTATATTATTTATTGTTTTATAAGTGTGAAAAAACGTACAAAATTTGAACAAACAATTGTTTAAAATAGCCGCCATTTTGTATTTTTTCAATTCTATTTTCAATAGGGTTATATATTAGCGTACTATAATCCCCTATATCAAATTTCATGCTCCTATCTTTATTTTTGTGGCCACTATCGTTGCTACGTACTGACGACAACACTGACAAGAACGACGGAGAGACGACATGTCGATAAAATTACTACATCGTTTTCCTGAGGCAGTGAAATCTGGAGATCAGTCAAAGAATGGAGGTCGTTATTGTGGAATTCGTATACTGGGTAAATAAAAGGAAGAAAAGAACGTACAATAAAAACCCCTACCAGTAGAATAGCGTTGGGCAGAAAGAGAACAAGACTTGATCAAGAAATACATGATGACGTAACACTGATGATGACCGAGAGGTTTAAAAAATATATATTAAAACACACAATTGTCAATATAACATAAATATATTTATATAAGAACAGGAATAAAAATGTAAAAACCAGAAGAAATGATTGAATTGGTTACACCTGTGAAAGTGAAGAGGGTTGATGTGAACTGAGTAGCAGATGTAGCTCTATGACTACCCTAGTGTAACATTATACAACTTTGCAAATCAATTGTCCACATGAGCAGTTAATTTAGTTCTATTCACACCCTTAACTCCCCATTATTGCTGTTATATGACTAGTAATTCTAGGAACAGTAGTTCATTGGATGTATTATTGTAATAAATAAACTGTGTTTGTTAACCAAATATCAGTACTGACTAACACGCGAAATTCCACAGCTACTGTACACTTGAACAAAAATTCATTTATAAAAGAAAATCATAAGTAAAGCAATTTATTTACTCTTGCATTGTGATTGTTATTTAGTAATCATTAGGATTATAGTTGGATAATAATATATTGTACCCATCGATGTATATACACTGAAATGCTTACTATCTTATACAGGGTGATTCGAAACTGCTCAGCTATCTCTCGGTAAATGATTCTATAGCTAAAAATAAGATAAAAAGTTCATGTCGGCCATTTTGGTTTTTTAAAATGGCGCTAAATCTTTGGAAGTAGATTAGATATTGATTGAAGATTTGGTATTGGAATTATTTATGTAACCTTTTACTAGTATACCAGAAAATCTAACCAATCTAACCTTTTGCCAGTATACCAGAAAACCTAACCAATCTAACCTTTTACCAGTATACCAGGAAACCTAACCAATCTAACCTTTTACCAGTATACCAGAAAAACTAATCAACCTAACCTTTTACCAGTATACCAGAAAATCTAACGAATCTAACCTTTCGCCAGTATACCAGAAAACCTAACCAATCTAACCTTTTACCAGTATACCAGGAAACCTAACCAATATAACCTTTTACCAGTAACCAGAAAACCTGGTTATCCTGCCCCTCTGGGCAGAATCTGCAGACATTTCTTAAAATCTGCTATTAAACCGTTATAAAATAAGTAAATTCTTAAAATCGGCTATGAAACCGTTATAAAATAAGTAAATTCTTTAAAACGGCTATGAAACCGTTATAAAATAAGTAAATTCTTAAAATCGGCTATGAAACCGTTATAAAATAATAAATTTCTTAAAATCGGCTATGAAACCGTTATAACATAAGTAAATTCTTAAAATCGGCTATGAAACCGTTATAAAATAAGTAAATTCTTAAAATCCGCTATGAAACCGTTATAAAATAATTAATTTCTTAAAATCGGCTATGAAACCGTTATAAAATAAGTAAATTCTTAAAATCGGCTATGGAACCGTTATAAAATAATTAATTTCTTAAAATCGGCTATGAAACCGTTATAAAATAAGTACATTCTTAAAATCTGCTATGAAACCGTTTAAAAATAATTAATTTCTTAAAATCGGCTATGAAACCGTTATAAAATAAGTACATTCTTAATTAAAATCGGCTATGGAACCGTATAAAATAAGTAATTTCTTAATTAAAATCGGCTATGGAACCGTTATAAAATAAGTAATTTCTTAAAATCGCGAGTGAAACCGTTTTAAACTAATTAATTTCTTAAAATCGGCTATGGAACCGTTATAAAATAAGTAATTTCTTAATTAAAATCTGCTATGAAACCGTTATCAAATAAGTAAATTCTTAAAATCTGCTATGAAACCGTTTTAAAATAATTAATTTCTTAAAATCACCTGTGATGCCGTTTTAAAATAATTAATTTCTTAAAATCGGATATGGAACCGTTATAAAATAAGTAATTTCTTAAAATCGGCTATGGAACCGTTATAAAAAAAGTAATTTCTTAATTAAAATCGGCTATGGAACCGTTTAAAATAAGTAATTTCTTAATTAAAATCTGCCATGAAACCGTTATCATATAAGTAAATTCTTAAAATCTGCTATGAAACCGTTTTAAAATAATTAATTTTTTTAAAATCGGCTGTGATACCGTTTTAAAATAATTAATTTCATAAAAAATCGGCTATGGAACCGTTATAAAATAAGTAATTTCTTAATTAAAATCGGCTATGGAACCGTATAAAATAAGTAATTTCATAATTAAAATCGGCAATGAAACCGTTTTAAAATAATTAATTTCTTAAAATCGGCTATGGAACCGTTATAAAATAAGTAATTTCTTAATTAAAATCGGCTATGGAACCGTATAAAATAAGTAATTTCTTAATTAAAATCGGCTATGGAACCGTTATAAAATAAGTAATTTCTTAAAATCGCGAGTGAAACTGTTTTAAACTAATTAATTTCCTAAAATCGGCTATGGAACCGTTATAAAATAAGTAATTGCTTAATTAAAATCTGCTATGAAACCGTTATCAAATAAGTAAATTCTTAAAATCTGCTATGAAACCGTTTAAAAAAAATTAATTTCTTAAAATCACCAGTGATGCCGTTTTAAAATAATTAATTTCTTAAAATCGGATATGGAACCGTTATAAAATAAGTAATTTCTTAAAATCGGCTATGGAACCGTTATAAAATAAGTAATTTCTTAATTAAAATCGGCTATGGAACCGTTTAAAATAAGTAATTTCTTAATTAAAATCTGCCATGAAACCGTTATCATATAAGTAAATTCTTAAAATCTGCTATGAAACCGTTTTAAAATAATTAATTTCTTAAAATCGGCTGTGATACCGTTTTAAAATAATTAATTTCTTAAAATCGGCTATGGAACCGTTATAAAATAAGTAATTTCTTAATTAAAATCGGCTATGGAACCGTATAAAATAAGTAATTTCATAATTAAAATCGGCAATGAAACCGTTTTAAAATAATTAATTTCTTAAAATCGGCTGTGAAACCGTTTTAAAATAATTAATTTCTTAAAATCGGCTATGGAACCGTTATGAAATAAGTAATTTCTTAAATTGGCTATGAAACCGTTATAAAATAAGTTTATTCTTAAAATCTGCTATGAAACTGTTTTAAAATAATTAATTTCTTTAAAACAGCTATGGAACCGTTATAAAATAAGTAATTTCTTAATTAAAATCGGCTATGGAACCGTAAAAAATAAGTAATTTCTTAATTATAATCGGCTACGGAACCGTTATAAAATAAGTAATTTGTTAAAATTGCCAGTGAAACCGTTTTAAACTAATTAATTTCTTAAAATCGGCTATGGAACCGTTATAAAATAAGTAATTTCTTAATTAAAATCGGCCATGGAACCGTTATAAAATAAGTAATTTCTTAAAATCGCGAGTGAAACCGTTTTAAACTAATTAATTTCTTAAAATCGACTATGGAACCGTTTTAAAATAAGGAATTTCTTAAAATCGCCAGTGAAACCGTTTTAAACTAATTAATTTCTTAAAATCGACTATGGAACCGTTATAAAATAAGTAATTTCTTAAAATCTGCTATGAAACCGTTTTAAAATAATTAATTTCTTAAAATCGACTATGGAACCGTTATAAAATAAGTAATTTCTTAAAATCGCCGGTGAAACCGTTTTAAACTAATTAATTTCTTAAAATCGGCTATGGAACCGTTATAAAATAAGTAATTTCTTAATTAAAATCTGCTATGAAACCATTATCAAATAAGTAAATTCTTAAAATCTGTTATGAAACTGTTTTAAAATAATTAATTTCTTAAAATCGACTATGGAACCGTTATAAAATAAGTAATTTCTTAATTAAAATCGGCTATGGAACCGTATAAAATAAGTAATTTCTTAAATTAAATCGGCTATGAAACCGTTTTAAAATAATTAATTTCTTAAAATCGGCTATGGAACCGTTATAAAATAAGTAATTTCTTAATTAAAATCTGCTATGAAACCATTATCAAATAAGTAAATTCTTAAAATCTGTTATGAAACTGTTTTAAAATAATTAATTTCTTAAAATCGACTATGGAACCGTTATAAAATAAGTATTTCTTAAAATCGACTATGGAACCGTTATAAAATAAGTAATTTCTTAATTAAAATCGGCTATGGAACCGTATAAAATAAGTAATTTCTTAATTAAAATCGGCTATGAAACCGTTTTAAAATAATTAATTTCTTAAAATCGACTATGGAACCGTTATAAAATAAGTAATTTCTTAAAATCGACTATGGAATCGTTATAAAATAAGTAATTTCTTAATTAAATTCGGCTATGGAACCGTATAAAATAAGTAATTTCTTAAATAAAATCGGCTATGAAACCGTTTTAAAATAATTAATTTCTTAAAATCGGCTATGGAACCGTTATAAAATAAGTAATTTCTTAATTAAAATCTGCTATGAAACCATTATCAAATAAGTAAATTCTTAAAATCTGTTATGAAACTGTTTTAAAATAATTAATTTCTTAAAATCGACTATGGAACCGTTATAAAATAAGTAATTTCTTAAAATCGACTATGGAACCGTTATAAAATAAGTAATTTCTTAATTAAAATCGGCTATGGAACCGTATAAAATAAGTAATTTCTTAATTAAAATCGGCTATGAAACCGTTTTAAACTAATTAATTTCTTAAAATCGGCTATGGAACCGTTATAAAATAAGTAATTTCTTAATTAAAATCTGCTATGAAACCATTATCAAATAAGTAAATTCTTAAAATCTGTTATGAAACTGTTTTAAAATAATTAATTTCTTAAAATCGACTATGGAACCGTTATAAAATAAGTAATTTCTTAAAATCGACTATGGAACCGTTATAAAATAAGTAATTTCTTAATTAAAATCGGCTATGGAACCTTATAAAATAAGTAATTTCTTAATTAAAATCGGCTATGAAACCGTTTTAAAATAATTAATTTCTTAAAATCGCCAGTGAAATCGTTATAAAGTAAGTAATTTCTTAAAATCAGCTCTATAGATTTCGTACGAATTCTAGTGAAATGTGAATTAGTGACACACACCCGTAAGCAAACAATGTAAAATGTAGTATGATTAAGAAATAATTCCTAAAAACATAAATAAACCTTGATTAAAAGTTTGATTTTAATTAAACACAAGTAAGTTTAGGCCCTATATAAATATTTGTTCAAAGACGACGCCCATTGTTAATTCATTTTTTGACCGACTTTTAGTGGCGAATTGGTTTTTATTTTGGTTTGGGGATGGTTGATTAAGAAAGATATACAGTTCATTTCATAACAAAATATGTTTTATAAACTGTACATAGCAAAACAGCTTCATTATAATGGTTCTTAGACAATTGAACAAACACTAAAGCTTCTTGATTCCCGCCATTGTCATAAGTTCCGCACGGCCACCCAGTCGCCGATCTCTCAAGTTGTTTATATCATGCTTCCTGTCGTCTTTACAAAAAGGCTCGAGTAATGATATTTTTATTGATGCAACCCTCCCTGAATAGCGCGGCTCGCCTATCATATTTCAAGGAAACATTAAATTCGATCAGATGAGCGAATAAAATGTGGTCTCTTTTAGCCGTGACCCCTTCGGTAATTTGGAACCAGAAGATAAATCGTTCACTTCTCCCTCGGCGATGAAATTTTATACCCAATCTATAAAGCTCTATTGACAGTTATGTTTCATGAATTTTTCCTACATTGATCATTCGTCTGGAGCCAAGAATTACATGCTGCGATAGTCGGTAACTTTTAGTATGGAATTAATTTGTATGTTTACAAACTATAGTTTATTTGTGTGTATAAATAAATATAGTCTTTAACGTACAACTAATTTTATTTTTTACTAGTGAACCCATTGCTCGAAATAGGTTAATATTTTGTTATAAATAAATATTATTTTATTAAACACTTCGCCTGCCATCCTTAGTGGTCGTTTATAAAAATCAAACTTCGGTTCCTCATTGTTAAGTCCACGTATAATTCTCATGAAGTTGAGGTGATAAGTTGCCTTCGCTATACGTTGCTGTTCCTTCTAATTGGAAGGTTGAATAAACTTTAAAAAATCATGAGAAATATATATAGCAAAATCTATTAACAAACTTGAAAAACCTCATTAAAAAAAAATGTAAAACCAATTCAAAACGAACTGATAAATACCCTATTTTGTCAAAAACAAATAATCACAACACCAAAAACAACACTCCTCTTACAAATAAACAGACTTTTGTTTAGTTGCTTTAAATTATTTTTGTTTATATCAATAACAGCTGATATTATTTGATTGGTGTAGTTTAAAAGTATGATTCCCCCCCCCCCTTCATATGAAACCAAATGTTTTTAATTACAGATGTTTACAAATTCCAGCCTCATGTTTTAATTACAGCTGTTTATAAATTCCAGCCATAAGTTTTTAATGTATTAGTTTTCATTGTATCACACAACCTTATAATTTTTTCACTTAACAGTTTCAAAATGGCGTTCATTAATAATTTGTTTGCTAAACATCCCGAAAACCATTGGTTTTACAAAACATTGTTGCAATCCTAAACAAGGGATGTCTTTATTTATATTCTATGTTGAAAAATAGCTGAATTATGATAAATAACTCAAATAAACCATTGTTGGTAATTTATTACAACACCACAAGAGCTTTTCTTGGTTATATAATACGCATTACTCATCTTAATTTAACTGCTTATTGCAGAAACACCAAAATAAGATTTTATATGTTCTTTTAATTACCAAGAAATCCTTTCTTATTTTAGTATTTTTTTACCGATATCTCGGCTATCCTATAATATAAAATAAAACTAAAGATATCATCCACGTTAGTTAGTTCAACATTAAAAAGTCTAATAATTACTGTTTTCGATATATTTGATATCAAACATTTTAAATGAACACCAATTTGAAACCGTTAAGTGAAAAATTATCTCAATTTGTTGTAGTTCTCATTAATACCTTATTTTTGAAAAAAGACAGACCCAAATAGATTGAAAACTAAGCATTTCTGAAAGTTTATTGAAACTTTTTCTTTATTTTGAAATCTAGAACCACTTCCCAATGTTTGGCACAATACCTACTTGCATGATATCACAGCATGATCACTATTCATTTATTTTTATCCTTTTTAATACTTTACATTTGGAATTGTTACGGATTTTTGCATAAAAACATACACGATAACAGAGTGATTCAGGAAGAAACGGAGAAGTTTTCTGGACATGTTCTACTAGTGAAAATAAAGAAAAATATTCATATAAACATAGGTCAGGAAGTTCCTCGTTTTCCAGTTATCCGCAATTTTGTTTTTTTAACAAAATACTTAATATCTTTGGATGTGGGAAATATATTGAACTCAAATTTTGTATACATATTTGGTATAACATCATTTGCCAATGTACAAACAACCAAACGTCCTTTCATCTATTTTCAAAATGGCAGCCGTTAAAAATGTTTAATATCAAATATCTCAAAACCGCTAACTTTACAAAATATTTTCAAGAAATTAATAGGGGCCTAATTCCTTTTTTAATGACAAACAAAACAGTTTTTTTTCTTTCTGTAACTTAAAATATAACCGTAACCGTCCATAATATCCAAAACTAGTCTGGAATCAAATTATTAAAAAAAAAAATAAATAAAAAAAAAAAAAATAAAAAAAAATCATTTAAATGAAGTACATAATAACTTATTACAAACTTACAAAAAAAAGTTTTTATTACACCAAAACAAAACAAAACTGTAAAAAAAAAAAATTAAGTAACTTTTTCATATTTTTATATAATATTTTCTAATATTAAATAAAAGAAAAAAACTTTTATATAAATATAAACGCTACAACAAATAAAACTTTTATAGTTTTAGGTAAATAAAAAACAATAACTTTTAATAGATTGGAGAAATGAGGGCTTGTGAATATTGTGTGTCACGTCGCACGCTAGACAGAAGAACGATTTATTGAGTGGATTTAAGGACTAATGTTTACAGAATCACTAATTAAAATTGTTTAAGCTAAGATAATTCAAAGCTTTTAGTGATAGCATTTCTTGAATGATCTTTAACATTTTACCACATACATGGATGAAATAAAACTCAATGAATATAACCCTCCCCAACACTTCCACTAGAGTGCTCATTACTCATAACGGCAGGGTATCCTGTGCTTCAGACCAGAAAAGAATACAAACACAAATACTTAGTTATATATACAATAGCCTACAGGTTGTGATTGTAGGGGGTAGAGGGCGGTCAATAGCTATGAATAAATTAGCTTAGTACTGCTACTGTTACAAGTCGCCAGATGGTAGGGCATGCTAATTATCAGTCTATGTACTCAATGGTTTAAGGGATGATAGGCACCCTCCAGCGCACCTCCTACCCTCCATATGGCAGTGGTTTTAACAACTTTATCCACCGCATTGAGCTTTGTTTACACTTATGTTTTGCAAGTGTTTTCGTTCCTAGACTACTTCAAATATACAAGCTGGCAAGCGTGTTCTTTAACAATTCAAACAGAACACAAGACGCGTTTCCTTCTTAGATTATTTCCTTTAATAATTCAGGATAATTCTGGGGCTATATTTTCAGTTGGTATTCGAAACAACCCCCCCCCCCCTTCTACAAGGGGTTGTGGTGTTCACAAGATTCAATTCATTTAGCAATGTGAAGGTATGCTATTGATTCCATTTTCTTAATTAAAGTTTTAGCACCTGTTGGTTAAATTTACTGAGAAATGTGTAATCAAAACGTTAACATTTAGAGGTTTAATGTTTTTGATCTTTCAACGATTTTTTGGTAAACAATTGTTTTTTTAATGATTTATTTCTTATATGATCGTATAAATATTGATTATAAAATCGTATTATAGTTCATTGCTTATTGAATAATTAATTTATAAAGTAAACAAATTATATACAGCTAAAATTTTTTTTTTAAATAACAAATTATAAATTAAATACAAATACAAATTAACTCTGATAATAGAGACTTAAGTTAGATAATAACCTGAATTAAACACAAAAACCGAAGTTATGAAAACCAATTTTCAAAAACAAGAAGTAAATTAACAAATCAATCAATTTTCTTCAACAATAAATTACGTAAAAATACAAATTATCTCCATATTGTAATTGAAGACTTAAGTTACCTAAAACTTTGAAATAAAAGACAAACATTTCAATTATAAAGGAATAAATCACGAACAACTATCAAGTTACCAAATAGAATTAAATTCATGAAAATGAATAAAGATTTATTACTTAAATAAGTTAAAAGAACTTGGAAATAAAACACAAACAATTAAATTAAACTAAATTACGGACAAATACATAATTAAGAAATACGATTTCTTTAAGAAATGAAATAAAAATTAATTACTTAACTAAGTTAAAATAACTTGAAAGTAAAATCGTAATCAATCTGAATTACGAACATTAAAAAATTTAGTAAATATCACATTCTCTTTGAACAATTATTTAAAAGTAAAAAATAGTAAACTTAATATAGTTATACATTAGTTATATTATTGTTATTAAATAAAATGAAAACAATTAAATATAAAAGTAAATTATGTAACAACAAAATTAACAAATACAATATAATTACATAAGAACTTATACAATAAATTAAAAATAAAAGGCAAACGACTGAACTGTATAAATTACAAATAACAAGATGAACAAATAAATGAAATACAAATTAATTAAGTAACCTATTTATAACTTAGAGTGTAACTGGAAAATAAAATGCACAAAAATAAAAAAATAATTATATAAAAATAAATTACAAATATAAGTAAAATAATACATGTTCCACAAAAATGAATGAACATTTAAAACATACTAATTAATTATGAAACGTAGTTAGTACTTAATTACACACAAATATTAAATTATATTCAACGAAATTAGAAGGAACAAAATAGAAAAGAAATAATATATTTCTTTAAAGAAACGTAATAATAAACACAAAAACCACAAAACACTTAATTGTGTAAAACAAAATTAACAAATATAGATAGCCTATTAATAATTAATAATATTTTATTAGAGAAATGAAATTGCAAAAATATTACATAACATAGTTAGAACTTAGTTACACAATAAGAATAAAATAAAAAACAAAATTAACAAAAGTTCAATTTTGTTCATCAAATTAAATAAACAAAAACTTACTTTAGTGATATTTGTAAAAATAAAACCACTAATTGAAAAAATCGTTTTTTTAAGTGAACAAATATTTTAATAAGCTAAATTGAATTTACTTTCTAAATGTATTTTTACACATAATAATACTGTATAGTGTAAATTTTACATTATTTCATATTTTTTCATTAACAGTATTCTATTATAGGTTTGATTCAAATTTGTATAACAAATAGATTTTATCAGTTTTTAGGTTAGGTGAGCGAGAAAGTTTGTGCAAAGTTTTAGTAGAGTGTATTACTTTTGTCCTTAACAATATAAATGTTATTTAATTAGTCTAACACTAATATTTCCTTAGATTAGGCATTGTTGTGAGTTTGTTATTTCCTGTGGTTCCAAAAACTCCATTACAGTTGACAAGAAGTAACATGCTTACAACAGCCGTGATTGTCAAATAGCGTAAAATTACCGAAGCAAATCTAATATTACCTACAATGACAATGAAAAGTATTGGGGTATGTAATAGTAATGAAATAAAGTGTGTGTGATTGTCACTGCTGTGATTGGCAATCCTGTTCAACCAATTTACACTTGGATTGGCTCAATTGGCTGCTAATGATCTCATCGCCCCTCACACCCCAACTGTTCGTTAACAACAATCGCATTGCAAGTTTGTTACTTTTTGCCATCGATATAGGAACTGTCACCAACGCAAGATATAGGTCGTTCTGTCGAACAAGATTCAAACATACGAGAAGGGTTGCCTATACGTTGTTTGAAGGCGTAGTACTTGACATTAGTCTAGTAAAATAAGACATAAAGCCATTTAATATATTAGGAGGGAGGGGCGCTTGAGATAAATTTTTAGGTATATTTTAAAGTTACACAAAAATTCTTCTCTTTTTGGGGGTGTGCGAAAATTTGGTATTGATAATATAATCTGAAAATTGGTACCTTTGCTTAATTTTTTTTTTTTTTAATATATCTCAGTTTCTCCTACGAGAAAATTAGTTATGAACAAATTTTTTTATTATTTAATTTAAAAGAAAATTAATGAGTTCACAATTTATTGGTCTATTTCGTTAGTTCTTACGTAACCTCAAATTTTACACCTGCAAACAATTAGCTATAAATAAGTTTAGAGATTTTTGATGGATTTTAATTAAACTTTAGAAAAAGAAGGTGTTTTTGAAGATCACAGTCATGGTAAATTTCGAACAAAAATTTTGAAAACATAATCTAAAAACTTTTAGTTTATGATTATTGTCTAGTTTCACTTTTCGAACTACTACTTTGAATCGTAAACCTAAATAATTGTGATACATTATAAGGGTCCGTAAGTGAAACCAACGATTTTGTGTTGTCCCACATATAGGAAAAGTATAGCGGTAACAAAAAAATTACCACTAGAAGTTATTCTGATCACGAATATGTATGTTTATTTGACAAAAACTAATAAGTTGGTGCTTACGTAAAATTTTAAGTCAGATATTACTATACCCCTCCCCTCGACCTACAAATCTGGAAAAAAAAATTGTTTTTAAATTAAATTTCAATGTGAAATCATATATTATAATAGTTTTTTTATGGCAATTTTAACATAATTTAACAACACAATGAAAACTGTGTAGCTTGTAAGTTTTAAAAGCTGTCTTTGTTAACTGTGAGACAAACAATTCAATAGCCATTAAAAGATAGATTGCATTTTCATTGATTTCTTTTTATTAATCGTTGGTAAAACCAAGGACCCTTATAATTTCACGGACGTGTCTGTCAGTCGCAACCCGTCTACAAAGACAATACTATAAATCCTATATATCAAACTTTATATTTATATTATTTGTATTGTCTCACGTATAAGTGGGTCGTTTCGTTTTGGAAGAAAATATACGGATTTAGTGTTTCTAGGGGGAAGGGTTTGAATAGTGAGCCAGGACATTTGTTTTTATGTACAATAACTATGTAAATATATTAGGTACTATGTTTTACGACGTTTTGTAAGATTAAAGCAAAAATCATGTCGATATCTCACTGGGAAATATTGAGGAGGAATCGGTGAAAAGATATTTTACACCTGTTGACTTCTTAGCAAAATGGTTCGAGATTTACGATTTGGGCTGCATGTGGATTAGTCAATCAGGATATATATAACACAGAGAGAGAGAGAGAGAGAGAGAGAGAGAGAGAGAGAGAGAGAGAGAGAGAGAGAGAGAGAGAGAGAGAGAGAGAGAGAGAGAGAGAGAGAGAGAGAGAGAGAGAGAGAGAGAGAGAGAGGGGTTTTGTGTAGAGAGAGAGAGAGAGAGAGAGAGAGAGAGAGAGAGAGAGAGAGAGAGAGAGAGAGAGAGAGAGAGAGAGAGAGAGAGAGAGAGAGAGAGAGAGAGAGAGAGAGAGAGAGAGAGAGAGAGAGAGAGAGAGAGAGAGATTCTCCTCAGAAATTATTTTGTTTTCCTTGCAAAGACAATCAATTTAAATTGGTTCATTTGGGTATTATATTTTTTAATAATGTTAAATTTTGAACTTAGGTTTTGAAACAAAAAAGTTATAACAGGTGGGGGGGAAATGATTCAGTAAGAACGTCAGTATAAATTTAATGTTTCTTTTCCCATTTTTATGAAAATTGAAAAAATGACCAATCGGATACCGGAAACTATTTTTCAAAGGTAAAAATAGAATTAACCTGATGTTAACTAGATAAATAGTATATCATTTTATTTTCTCACATATACTCGTACGTAGTATGTCTATAAATATATCAAAATTTCATGCCGTGTTTTTTTGCAGATAAATACGTTTTTGAGGTCTTTGATTACAGCCAGTTATTTGGTTTTGTAATCATATCTGTCTCTCTTCTGTCTTGTGTTCACTGATCTAGGGCCCATTTGGTAAGTGGACATGTTTTGGTCATATCTCTGGACGTTTTATTCCATTTATTCTATAATTCAAAATTTGGGTTTAGCTAAACAGAAAATTATGATTTTCTCAAAAACAGCTCCAACGATTTGAATCAAATCTAACTTTTGCTCAAGTCTAACTTTTAAAGACCCAAACAAAATGTATTGTGAAATATCTGTAAACAAAACACAAAATCAGGTAATTTTATTTAAATAGGGTGTACCCGTATCGTTAAATGTTTACTGAAATGCTCCATTTTTCAGAGCACAGGTAATTTTTAAGTTCCATTACTGTCATGTTAATGATTAAATTAGTTTGATTTGATTAAATTACCATTAAGTTGAATTTATCATTAAATACCATTAATTAAAAAAAAAAATAATACAAGGTGCAAAGTGTTTAGTTGATTGTAGGTCAAAGAATGTCCAAGATATCGGTAAAAACTTGAAAACATAAGTCTTGGTAGTTTACTAGAACACACAACAGTGTTCCTTGGTCAAGTAACTAAATTAACTCCTCAAAGTTTAACAAAACATTTTATGAAAACAATTTCTTCAATACGCTGAACCTCGAATTTTCGTTGAATTCGTAGTTAAATTCAAATTCCATAAATTATAAAAAATATAATTTTAGCATTTTATTTATAGCCCGATTACAATTTTTAAAACGAGTTTTTCTAAATTAACTGTTTAGGATTTAATATAATTTTTGGGAGAACATAAAATAGTAATCTTTTAATTTTAGATCAATATATAACAAAGCCTACACGAATAATTTCTTGGAAGAAAGTCCTCATAAAAATAAATCTGTAATATCCATTAAACTTTTTTTTCATTCAATGGATAGCTTCTACGTACACCACAGCGAAACCTATCAGTGATGAGGTGAACTTTAGACTGTACAAAAGAAAGAAACTTGTAAATGAATTAAGAGTTAGTTAAATAAATATTATAACTAACTGTATTTAATAATGTAAGGTTATAATTTAAGATATTGATTATTAACAATGTAGATTTTAATGAAATGTGGATTGTATTAATTAATTGTTTTTTAAATAGTTAACCATTAAAAAAGTTACATTTCTTAAAAAATGTGCTAAAAGTAATACAATTACTGTAAAGCCGCAATGGGGGTATAGCTCAGTGGTAGAGCATTCGACTGCAGATCGAGAGGTCCCCGGTTCAAACCCGGGTGCCCCCTTATTTTTTTATTCTAATTTTCAGTTTTAATATTCTCTAAAATTAAGTTGCAAACTAAATGCAATGTTTTTTCAACGAATTTGTACATCTATAACCATTAAGTAGCTGAATAAAACATAATGACAACAACTTCTAATATTCAACTCGAATTATTTAGACAACCTATGGGCGCAAATATAACAAAAACCTGTTTAACGCAGACAGATTGTAAACGTTACCATTCCACACTGTAAGTTGGGAGTGGTACGCTACGATTCGCCGAACTTTATTTCACTGTGTTAGATATAAAAAAAATAAAATAATTCCTGTTCTCTGCGTTTTTACATGCGATAATATTTTTTACTTTTCCACATGTAATTATTATAAGGACACTTAACTGTTAGTGTTTTTGGAATGATGTTTGTTTGTAGTCTATTTGTCTGTCTGTCGTATAGGCCTATGCAGTGCTATAGCATACAGCTCAAACGCTTAAACCGATTTTAATGAAATTTGGTTTCTGGGGATATTTTAGCCCTTCCGCTTTTTTATTTTTCAATAACTCAAAATTTTAAGTAGGTACTATGGGAAAAATACAAAATGTCTATTTTCTCAACATCGGCTCTACCAATTTCGTTCAAACTTTAGTGAAATGACACTGAATACTTACTTATGGTACAAGCGAAGCAAGTTCAGGAATTATTTTTAATATATAGTTTTTCTATAACAATGTAATAGTTTTTTATAAAATATTATTATATTTCGTTATATAAACACATAATCTCTCGTCGTCCATTATTAACCTTAACAATTCTAAGTTTAGAAGTAACACAACAACATTTTAAAACCTCCTTATACTTCCTGTCACATATAAACAACATTAGGCCTACATGATATAATTGTCAAAATTAAAGACACATTTTTCGTAGAAAATCCAATTATTTTTAACCTAGATGCTGCTGACGGGATAGTTCTTAGAAAATCAGAAGATAGGAGACAAGCCACATTTAAAAGTCCGTTACATTTTTGTATTCAGGCCAATGTATATTTATTTTCGCTGGTGGAGTTGTTTAAAGAACTAGGCCAGCCATAATTATTTTAAATTAAGTTTATTCCACCTCCCTCTTACTTCCTGATCCGAAGCGTGTAATTGGCAACATTCCCCCGCCGAACTAATTTAAATAAAAATACAAAAATTGTACCACCCAAGATGTAGATTGCATAATTTGTTTAAAACAGTTGTTGCACGTTTTTTTTTTTTTTAATCTTCGTAATTGTGTATCAATATTTTCTGGACGTCGATTAAGTCACCACTAGCTTCGCTCGTGTCAGTGACTCGGCGCGTAACTATACGAATATCTCATTTTCTTGAGAAGTCAGGTTTGAAATTACATTTCTGACGATAACTTTACTATTTGTCATCGTAGATAGGTTGCTTTCACTACTTCCAGATTTGAAATCTTCAACTTTGTATCTGTTTTTTTTTTTTTGTTTTTTTTGCTGTTAGAGTCAAAAACCCTCTCGGCCGTCAAAAACCTTACAAAAAGAGTAGAAAAGAGCATAAAATAAAGATTCTAATGTAATATTCTGTGTACTCTAATAACTTCAGGATCGGAAGAGAACAACAGTTGATCAAGAGAGATCTGACAAGAGAAATGAAAGAGAGGAATCTAACCCGAGACTACAAGAAAAATGTGTATTTAGTGTGTTCATATCTGAATAACAGGAGATTTCAATTCGACGCTTTAATATTTTAAATTACATTTTAATAAATTTCAATACTGTTCTATAAGTGCCTTGTAACAAATTTCATACCTAAGTTATCTTAAATTGTGTGACAGCTATTATGGTTACGACAACAACGCCATTGAGGTTAAGCACGGAATGTTGAAAATCTATATTTCGGTTTCCTTAGTTCATGAAATGTGAAGTTCAGTCAAAGAACGAAAGTAATTCTTTGGAATTACCAACCTTACCTTATACTTTGTATACAGGGTAAGGTTACGTTAGGTTAGGTTAGGTTTTAGCAATTATCAACCTTACCTTATACTTTGTATAGGGGCCTACTGGGTAAGGTTAGGTTAGGTTTTAGCAATTATCAACCTTACCTTATACTTTGTATACAGGGTAAGGTTACGTTAGGTTAGGTTAGGTTTTAGCAATTATCAACCTTACCTTATACTTTGTATAGGGGCCTACTGGGTAAGGTTAGGTTAGGTTTTAGCAATTATCAACCTTACCTTATACTTTGTATAGGGGCCTACTGGGTAAGGTTAGGTTAGGTTTTAGCAATTATCAACCTTACCTTATACTTTGTATACAGGGTAAGGTTACGTTAGGTTAGGTTAGGTTTTAGCAATTACCAACCTTACCTTATACTTTGTATAGGGGCCTACTGGGTAAGGTTAGGTTAGGTTTTAGCAATTATCAACCTTACCTTATACTTTGTATAGGGGCCTACTGGGTAAGGTTAGGTTAGGTTTTAGCAATTATCAACCTTACCTTATACTAACTTTGTATACAGGGTAAGGTTACGTTAGGTTAGGTTAGGTTTTAGCAATTACCAACCTTACCCTATACTTTGTATAGTGGCCTACTGGGTAAGGTTAGGTTAGGTTTTAGCAATTATCAACCTTACCTTATACTTTGTATAGGGGCCTACTGGGTAAGGTTACGTTAGGTTAGGTTAGGTTTTAGCAATTATCAAACTTACTTTATACTTCGTATGCTGGGTAAGTAAAAGAAAAAAAAGAACGTAATATAAACACTCCAAGCCCTCGAATATTCTAATAGCTTCAGGGTCGGAAGAGAACAAGATTTGACTTTAAGTCACAGAAAAATAACGACTCCATCTTACAGCGCCTTGAAAGTTGCATCCAAAAACCTAAAATGTTACTGTACTTCTGGTATCCTTAATTTTAATTTTAGTCACATGTATTCATCGGAATATTTGAAGAAAACTCTAATCTATTAGTCGTAGATAACAGAAAATTATTACGACGGTACACTGTTTTCAACTACTCTAATTTAAAGTAGTGTTTTCCTCCTATCAGCCATCTAAACAATGATAATATTAACAATTTAAATGTTGTGTTTTCTTCAAATGATAGTTTGGATGTTTATAAAGACATTCCTTGTTATTACATCACTATATCTTTACATTTCGATAACTAAGTGGTAAGATTTTAGACGGCTGCTGGATCAGTTTCTCCTGATAATACGCTTCCCCACAAAGATCACTTCACATTAACTTTTCTATCGCTAAACCGTTCTAGCGCTGCAACCCTGAGTGGGTTTTGACCTCTTCTAAGAACTGCCACCCTTACCTCCCTTATCTTGGGTAATCGTGCTCCATCTTCTGATTGATACTCATCCCTTGAGTCGTCTCTTCTGAGTTCTTCCAACTTTACTTTTGCCTCCTCATCTTTCAACATAAATATTTTTACTCAGCCAATATACAAAGTATCGGGTAATATTGGTAATCGTCAAAAATTTCAACTTCCATTTTTTGTCTAATCTTCAGGTTTTATGACGTCAGGAATCTAAAATGTGATTTTCAACATTCCATCCGTTGCAGTTGGCAGCATTGTCGTTTGTACGTAAGCACAAAAATTAAGCTAGGATTATGAAATTTGGTATAGGGAACTACTGTGTGCTCATATAAAACCCTATTGAAATTCAAAAAAATCTACTAAAAAATGTCAAAATGACAGCTATTTAAAACTGTTTTTTTGTTAACATCTCGTGTGTTTTTCAACTTATAACACACTAAATTTATATTCTAGTTGTAATGGTACCAACACATACACATGAGATATAGTTACGAGAACTGCAGAGCCAAGTCTATGGAGTCTTCTTTACACACGTACAGGTTCTAGGTCCGTCAGGGCTGAGATACAAACACGAGCGATCCAAGTGGAAACATTTTACATATCTACAAAACTACGAGGCCTCCAAGGACCTAGCCAACCTCAAGAAAGTAGTGATATCCACTTAAATCTGTTTAACAACTCTTAATCTACCATACAATTTGATATTTTTTTCAAGACTTGAAACCAACTTTTGTGTATTGAATTTTGATGACCTCCTTGCATTACGTTTTATGACAGGGATAGGCCTACACGTTTTATCCTCCATCAAACGTTTTAGGCCTCCATCAACATCTTTCCATTGTTACCTTCCTCCTTTCTCCCTACATGGCCTACTTTAACTTCTTTACATTGTTACCTTCCTCCTTTCTCCCTACATGACCTACATCAACTTCTTTACATTGTTACCTTCCTCCTTTCTCCCTACATGACCTACATCAACTTCTTTACATTGTTACCTTCCTCCTTTCTCCCTACGTGACCTACATCAACTTCTTTACATTGTTACCTTCCTCCTTTCTCCCTACATGACCTACATCAACTTCTTTCCATTGTTACCTTCCTCCTTTCTCCCTACGTGACCTACATCAACTTCTTTACATTGTTACCTTCCTCCTCTCTCCCTACATGACCTACATCAACTTCTTTACATTGTTACCTTCCTCCTTTCTCCCTACGTGACCTACATCAACTTCTTTACATTGTTACCTTCCTCCTTTCTCCCTACGTGACCTACATCAACTTCTTTACATTGTTACCTTCCTCCTTTCTCCCTACGTGACCTACATCAACTTCTTTACATTGTTACCTTCCTCCTTTCTCCCTACATGACCTACATCAACATCTTTCCATTGTTACCTTCCTCCTTTCTCCCTACATGACCTACATCAACTTCTTTACATTGTTACCTTCCTCCTTTCTCCCTACGTGACCTACATCAACTTCTTTACATTGTTACCTTCCTCCTCTCTCCCTACGTGACCTACATCAACTTCTTTACATTGTTACCTTCCTCCTCTCTCCCTACGTGACCTACATCAACTTCTTTACATTGTTACCTTCCTCCTCTCTCCCTACGTGACCTACATCAACTTCTTTACATTGTTACCTTCCTCCTTTCTCCCTACATGACCTACATCAACATCTTTCCATTGTTACCTTCCTCCTTTCTCCCTACATGACCTACATCAACTTCTTTACATTGTTACCTTCCTCCTTTCTCCCTACATGACCTACATCAACTTCTTTACATTGTTACCTTCCTCCTTTCTCCCTACATGACCTACATCAACTTCTTTACATTGTTACCTTCCTCCTTTCTCCCTACATGACCTACATCAACTTCTTTATATTGTTACCTTCCTCCTTTCTCCCTACATGACCTACATCAACTTCTTTACATTTTTACCTTCCTCCTTTCTCCCTACGTGACCTACATCAACTTCTTTACATTGTTACCTTCCTCCTTTCTCCCTACATGACCTACATCAACTTCTTTACATTGTTACCTTCCTCCTTTCTCCCTACATGACCTACATCAACATCTTTCCATTGTTACCTTCCTCCTTTCTCCCTACATGACCTACATCAACTTCTTTACATTGTTACCTTCCTCCTTTCTCCCTATATGACCTACATCAACTTCTTTACATTGTTACCTTCCTCCTTTCTCCCTACATGACCTACATCAACTTCTTTACATTGTTACCTTCCTCCTTTCTCCCTACGTGACCTACATCAACTTCTTTACATTGTTACCTTCCTCCTTTCTCCCTACATGACCTACATCAACTTCTTTACATTGTTACCTTCCTCCTTTCTCCCTACATGACCTACATCAACTTCTTTACATTGTTACCTTCCTCCTTTCTCCCTACATGACCTACATCAACTTCTTTACATTGTTACCTTCCTCCTTTCTCCCTACATGACCTACATCAACTTCTTTACATTGTTACCTTCCTCCTTTCTCCCTACATGACCTACATCAACTTCTTTCCATTGTTACCTTCCTCCTTTCTCCCTACATGACCTACATCAACTTCTTTACATTGTTACCTTCCTCCTTTCTCCCTACATGACCTACATCAACTTCTTTACATTTTTACATTCCTCCTTTCTCCCTACGTGACCTACATCAACTTCTTTACATTGTTACCTTCCTCCTTTCTCCCTACATGACCTACATCAACTTCTTTACATTGTTACCTTCCTCCTTTCTCCCTACATGACCTACATCAACTTCTTTCCATTGTTACCTTCCTCCTTTCTCCCTACATGACCTACATCAACTTCTTTACATTTTTACCTTCCTCCTTTCTCCCTACATGACCTACATCAACTTCTTTACATTTTTACCTTCCTCCTTTCTCCCTACATGACCTACATCAACTTCTTTCCATTGTTACCTTCCTCCTTTCTCCCTACATGACCTACATCAACTTCTTTCCATTGTTACCTTCCTCCTTTCTCCCTACATGACCTACATCAACTTCTTTACATTTTTACCTTCCTCCTTTCTCCCTACATGACCTACATCAACTTCTTTACATTGTTACCTTCCTCCTTTCTCCCTACATGACCTACATCAACTTCTTTCCATTGTTACCTTCCTCCTTTCTCCCTACATGACCTACATCAACTTCTTTACATTTTTACCTTCCTCCTTTCTCCCTACATGACCTACATCAACTTCTTTCCATTGTTACCTTCCTCCTTTCTCCCTACATGACCTACATCAACTTCTTTACATTTTTACCTTCCTCCTTTCTCCCTACATGACCTACATCAACTTCTTTCCATTGTTACCTTCCTCCTTTCTCCCTACATGACCTACATCAACTTCTTTCCATTGTTACCTTCCTCCTTTCTCCCTACATGACCTACATCAACTTCTTTCCATTTTTACCTTCCTCCTTTCTCCCTACATGACCTACATCAACTTCTTTACATTGTTACCTTCCTCCTTTCTCCCTACATGAGCTACATCAACTTCTTTCCATTGTTACCTTCCTCCTTTCTCCCTACATGACCTACATCAACTTCTTTCCATTGTTACCTTCCTCCTTTCTCCCTACATGACCTACATCAACTTCTTTACATTGTTACCTTCCTCCTTTCTCCCTACATGACCTACATGAACTTCTTTACATTTTTACCTTCCTCCTTTCTCCCTACGTGACCTACATCAACTTCTTTACATTGTTACCTTCCTCCTTTCTCCCTACATGACCTACATCAACTTCTTTACATTGTTACCTTCCTCCTTTCTCCCTACATGACCTACATCAACTTCTTTCCATTGTTACCTTCCTCCTTTCTCCCTACATGACCTACATCAACTTCTTTACATTTTTACCTTCCTCCTTTCTCCCTACATGACCTACATCAACTTCTTTACATTGTTACCTTCCTCCTTTCTCCCTACATGACCTACATCAACTTCTTTCTATTGTTACCTTCCTCCTTTCTCCCTACATGACCTACATCAACTTCTTTCCATTGTTACCTTCCTCCTTTCTCCCTACATGACCTACATCAACTTCTTTACATTTTTACCTTCCTCCTTTCTCCCTACATGACCTACATCAACTTCTTTCCATTGTTACCTTCCTCCTTTCTCCCTACATGACCTACATCAACTTCTTTACATTGTTACCTTCCTCCTCTCTCCCTACGTGACCTACATCAACTTCTTTACATTTTTACCTTCCTCCTTTCTCCCTACATGACCTACATCAACTTCTTTACATTTTTACCTTCCTCCTTTCTCCCTACGTGACCTACATCAACTTCTTTACATTTTTACCTTCCACCTTTCTCCCTACATGACCTACATCAACTTCTTTACATTTTTACCTTCCACCTTTCTCCCTACATGACCTACATCAACTTCTTTAAATTTTTACCTTCCACCTTTCTCCCTACATGACCTACATCAACTTCTTTACATTTTTACCTTCCTCCTTTCTCCCTACGTGACCTACATCAACTTCTTTACATTTTTACCTTCCTCCTTTCTCCCTACATGACCTACATCAACTTCTTTACATTTTTACCTTCCACCTTTCTCCCTACATGACCTACATCAACTTCTTTACATTTTTACCTTCCACCTTTCTCCCTACATGACCTACATCAACTTCTTTACATTTTTACCTTCCTCCTTTCTCCCTACGTGACCTACATCAACTTCTTTACATTTTTACCTTCCACCTTTCTCCCTACATGACCTACATCAACTTCTTTACATTGTTACCTTCCTCCTTTCTCCCTACATGACCTACATCAACTTCTTTACATTGTTACCTTCCTCCTTTCTCCCTACATGACCTACATCAACTTCTTTACATTTTTACCTTCCTCCTTTCTCCCTACATGACCTACATCAACTTCTTTACATTGTTACCTTCCTCCTTTCTCCCTACATGACCTACATCAACTTCTTTACATTTTTACCTTCCACCTTTCTCCCTACATGACCTACATCAACTTCTTTACATTGTTACCTTCCTCCTTTCTCCCTACATGACCTACATCAACTTCTTTACATTTTTACCTTCCTCCTTTCTCCCTACATGACCTACATCAACTTCTTTACATTGTTACCTTCCTCCTTTCTCCCTACATGACCTACATCAACTTCTTTACATTTTTACCTTCCTCCTGTCTCCCTACATGACCTACATCAACTTCTTTACATTGTTACCTTCCTCCTTTCTCCCTACATGACCTACATCAACTTCTTTACATTTTTACCTTCCTCCTTTCTCCCTACATGACCTACATCAACTTCTTTACATTTTTACCTTCCACCTTTCTCCCTACATGACCTACATCAACTTCTTTACATTTTTACCTTCCTCCTTTCTCCCTACATGACCTACATCAACTTCTTTACATTGTTACCTTCCTCCTTTCTCCCTACATGACCTACATCAACTTCTTTACATTTTTACCTTCCACCTTTCTCCCTACATGACCTACATCAACTTCTTTACATTGTTACCTTCCTCCTTTCTCCCTACATGACCTACATCAACTTCTTTACATTTTTACCTTCCTCCTTTCTCCCTACATGACCTACATCAACTTCTTTACATTGTTACCTTCCTCCTTTCTCCCTACATGACCTACATCAACTTCTTTACATTTTTACCTTCCACCTTTCTCCCTACATGACCTACATCAACTTCTTTACATTTTTACCTTCCACCTTTCTCCCTACATGACCTACATCAACTTCTTTACATTTTTACCTTCCACCTTTCTCCCTACATGACCTACATCAACTTCTTTACATTTTTACCTTCCTCCTTTCTCCCTACATGACCTACATCAACTTCTTTACATTTTTACCTTCCTCCTTTCTCCCTACATGACCTACATCAACTTCTTTACATTGTTACCTTCCTCCTTTCTCCCTACATGACCTACATCAACTTCTTTACATTTTTACCTTCCACCTTTCTCCCTACATGACCTACATCAACTTCTTTACATTGTTACCTTCCTCCTTTCTCCCTACATGACCTACATCAACTTCTTTACATTTTTACCTTCCTCCTTTCTCCCTACATGACCTACATCAACTTCTTTACATTTTTACCTTCCTCCTTTCTCCCTACATGACCTACATCAACTTCTTTACATTGTTACCTTCCTCCTTTCTCCCTACATGACCTACATCAACTTCTTTCCATTGTTACCTTCCTCCTTTCTCCCTACATGACCTACATCAACTTCTTTCCATTGTTACCTTCCTCCTTTCTCCCTACATGACCTACATCAACTTCTTTACATTTTTACCTTCCTCCTTTCTCCCTACATGACCTACATCAACTTCTTTACATTGTTACCTTCCTCCTTTCTCCCTACATGACCTACATCAACTTCTTTACATTGTTACCTTCCTCCTCTCTCCCTACATGACCTACATCAACTTCTTTACATTTTTACCTTCCTCCTTTCTCCTTACATGACCTACATCAACTTCTTTACATTTTTACCTTCCTCATTTCTCCCTACGTGACCTACATCAACTTCTTTACATTGTTACCTTCCTCCTCTCTCCCTACGTGACCTACATCAACTTCTTTACATTTTTACCTTCCTCCTTTCTCCCTACATGACCTACATCAACTTCTTTACATTTTTACCTTCCACCTTTCTCCCTACATGACCTACATCAACTTCTTTACATTTTTACCTTCCTCCTTTCTCCCTACGTGACCTACATCAACTTCTTTACATTTTTACCTTCCTCCTTTCTCCCTACATGACCTACATCAACTTCTTTACATTTTTACCTTCCACCTTTCTCCCTACATGACCTACATCAACTTCTTTACATTTTTACCTTCCACCTTTCTCCCTACATGACCTACATCAACTTCTTTACATTTTTACCTTCCTCCTTTCTCCCTACGTGACCTACATCAACTTCTTTACATTTTTACCTTCCACCTTTCTCCCTACATGACCTACATCAACTTCTTTACATTGTTACCTTCCTCCTTTCTCCCTACATGACCTACATCAACTTCTTTACATTTTTACCTTCCTCCTTTCTCCCTACATGACCTACATCAACTTCTTTACATTGTTACCTTCCTCCTCTCTCCCTACATGACCTACATCAACTTCTTTACATTTTTACCTTCCTCCTTTCTCCCTACATGACCTACATCAACTTCTTTACATTTTTACCTTCCACCTTTCTCCCTACATGACCGACATCAACTTCTTTACATTTTTACCTTCCTCCTTTCTCCCTACATGACCTACATCAACTTCTTTACATTGTTACCTTCCTCCTCTCTCCCTACGTGACCTACATCAACTTCTTTACATTTTTACCTTCCTCCTTTCTCCCTACATGACCTACATCAACTTCTTTACATTTTTACCTTCCTCCTTTCTCCCTACGTGACCTACATCAACTTCTTTACATTTTTACCTTCCACCTTTCTCCCTACATGACCTACATCAACTTCTTTACATTGTTACCTTCCTCCTTTCTCCCTACATGACCTACATCAACTTCTTTACATTTTTACCTTCCTCCTTTCTCCCTACATGACCTACATCAACTTCTTTACATTGTTACCTTCCTCCTCTCTCCCTACATGACCTACATCAACTTCTTTACATTTTTACCTTCCTCCTTTCTCCCTACATGACCTACATCAACTTCTTTACATTTTTACCTTCCACCTTTCTCCCTACATGACCTACATCAACTTCTTTACATTTTTACCTTCCTCCTTTCTCCCTACATGACCTACATCAACTTCTTTACATTGTTACCTTCCTCCTTTCTCCCTACATGACCTACATCAACTTCTTTACATTTTTACCTTCCTCCTTTCTCCCTACATGACCTACATCAACTTCTTTACATTTTTACCTTCCTCCTTTCTCCCTACATGACCTACATCAACTTCTTTACATTTTTACCTTCCTCCTTTCTCCCTACATGACCTACATCAACTTCTTTACATTTTTACCTTCCACCTTTCTCCCTACATGACCTACATCAACTTCTTTACATTGTTACCTTCCTCCTCTCTCCCTACGTGACCTACATCAACTTCTTTACATTGTTACCTTCCTCCTTTCTCCCTACGTGACCTACATCAACTTCTTTACATTTTTACCTTCCTCCTCTCTCCCTACGTGACCTACATCAACTTCTTTACATTGTTACCTTCCTCCTCTCTCCCTACGTGACCTACATCAACTTCTTTACATTGTTACCTTCCTCCTCTCTCCCTACGTGACCTACATCAACTTCTTTACATTTTTACCTTCCTCCTTTCTCCCTACATGACCTACATCAACTTCTTTACATTTTTACCTTCCTCCTTTCTCCCTACGTGACCTACATCAACTTCTTTACATTTTTACCTTCCACCTTTCTCCCTACGTGACCTACATCAACTTCTTTACATTGTTACCTTCCTCCTTTCTCCCTACGTGACCTACATCAACTTCTTTACATTTTTACCTTCCTCCTCTCTCCCTACGTGACCTACATCAACTTCTTTACATTGTTACCTTCCTCCTCTCTCCCTACGTGACCTACATCAACTTCTTTACATTGTTACCTTCCTCCTCTCTCCCTACGTGACCTACATCAACTTCTTTACATTTTTACCTTCCTCCTTTCTCCCTACATGACCTACATCAACTTCTTTACATTTTTACCTTCCTCCTTTCTCCCTACGTGACCTACATCAACTTCTTTACATTTTTACCTTCCACCTTTCTCCCTACATGACCTACATCAACTTCTTTACATTTTTACCTCCCTCCTTTCTCCCTACGTGGCCTACATCAACTTCTTTACATTGTTACCTTCCTCCTTTCTCCCTACATGACCTACATCAAATTCTTTCCATTGTTACCTTCCTCCTTTCTCCCTACATGACCTACATCAACTTCTTTACATTGTTACCTTCCTCCTTTCTCCCTACATGACCTACATCAACTTCTTTCCATTGTTACCTTCCTCCTTTCTCCCTACATGACCTACATCAACTTCTTTACATTTTTACCTTCCTCTTATCTCCCTACATGACCTACATCAACTTCTTTACATTTTTACCTTCCTCCTTTCTCCCTACATGACCTACATCAACTTCTTTACATTGTTACCTTCCTCCTTTCTCCCTACATGACCTACATCAACTTCTTTACATTTTTACCTTCCTCCTTTCTCCCTACATGACCTACATCAACTTCTTTACATTTTTCCCTTCCTCCTTTCTCCCTACATGACCTACATCAACTTCTTTACATTTTTACCTTCCTCCTTTCTCCCTACATGACCTACATCAACTTCTTTACATTGTTACCTTCCTCCTTTCTCCCTACATGACCTACATCAACTTCTTTACATTGTTACCTTCCTCCTCTCTCCCTACGTGACCTACATCAACTTCTTTACATTGTTACCTTCCTCCTTTCTCCCTACGTGACCTACATCAACTTCTTTACATTTTTACCTTCCTCCTCTCTCCCTACGTGACCTACATCAACTTCTTTACATTGTTACCTTCCTCCTCTCTCCCTACGTGACCTACATCAACTTCTTTACATTGTTACCTTCCTCCTCTCTCCCTACGTGACCTACATCAACTTCTTTACATTTTTACCTTCCTCCTTTCTCCCTACATGACCTACATCAACTTCTTTACATTTTTACCTTCCTCCTTTCTCCCTACGTGACCTACATCAACTTCTTTACATTTTTACCTTCCACCTTTCTCCCTACGTGACCTACATCAACTTCTTTACATTGTTACCTTCCTCCTTTCTCCCTACGTGACCTACATCAACTTCTTTACATTTTTACCTTCCTCCTCTCTCCCTACGTGACCTACATCAACTTCTTTACATTGTTACCTTCCTCCTCTCTCCCTACGTGACCTACATCAACTTCTTTACATTGTTACCTTCCTCCTCTCTCCCTACGTGACCTACATCAACTTCTTTACATTTTTACCTTCCTCCTTTCTCCCTACATGACCTACATCAACTTCTTTACATTTTTACCTTCCTCCTTTCTCCCTACGTGACCTACATCAACTTCTTTACATTTTTACCTTCCACCTTTCTCCCTACATGACCTACATCAACTTCTTTACATTTTTACCTCCCTCCTTTCTCCCTACGTGGCCTACATCAACTTCTTTACATTGTTACCTTCCTCCTTTCTCCCTACATGACCTACATCAAATTCTGTATTTGTGTTTATTCCTCCTACAGCGTTATCGAAAGTAGGCCTAAATGTTTCCCTCATGTGCGCTTTCCAATTCTTTTCTCCAGTAGCGCATTATCCGTTGCGCGACTAAAGAACAATTAAGGAGGAAGACTTGGTAGTCTTGTGAAATGATTTGTTGACGAACTTTTAGTTTTAATGAATACAGTTTTTAAATAAAAGACAAAGTACTTTTAAAGCTTTTGCATAATTTGATTCCGGACAAAGAATTGAAAGTATCGGATACAAGAGATGCGAACTACTGGGACAACTCATCAAGCAAGGAGTGCAATGCATAATAATGAGTGTAACGGACTCGAAGGTCGACCACTCTGACCAGGCTTTGTTTAAACTGAGCGCCAGACACTCCTGTCCACGATAATGTCAAAAACCATTTCCTTACTAAAGAAATACTGAATTACTCTCCAGGACAGACCAACCGTCACTTCACGTCTTAATAGTTCAAATAGGATATCAAAAAGTTATTTTGTACATTTTACTTAATTTATAACGTGATGGAATTTCATAGATTATTATAGAATTTCTAGCGACTTTCCTCATGGAAAAGCTAACCCTACATATGTAAATTGTGTGGAAGTCAATTTGGGGGTGATACTGGAGAGTTTGGAACCACGATCTGTTCATACCTTACACTGCTTCATATCATATTAGTGTTTATAAATAATAATAGCTATAATAAGTATAAAAATATTGCAGATTAAAAACACTGCTAATTATTTAGATTCATTAAATCTTTGTCAATTGCAAATAAATAAATAGACGTTAAGTACTTCATAGATTTAAATTAAAGTACTTAATATAGACGTAAATATCAGGGTTAATATAGCAGTGTTTTTAAAATATTATATTATTATTATTATTATTATTAAGGAAACAGTAATACAAACCTTTGATACATCTATTAAATAAGAAGATATATTAAACTATATTATTAGAGTTATTAAAGGTTGTAAAGGTTACAATTACTTTTAAATTTTACTCAAATTTGGTATTTAGGCTCGGTTTTATAATCAAGTTCATTAACCAAAAAACTGGTAGTAAATTTGTTAATGTTTTTAATAGATTAAACATTTTAAAATGCGATTGGCTATAATAATAGATAAATTTGGAATAAAAACTGATTGCCAAAACGAAATTTCACTAATCTGACAATTTCAAATAAAATGGACAAGTTAAGTTACGTGATTGATAAAATAATAACATCAATAAATCTTTCAATTATAGAAGATTACAAAAACGTAACATAGAAAATAGTAAAATATTACACTCTTACATATTTATATTACATGGAGGAAAACAGATTTTTCGTCACTTTTTTTTTTTTTTTTTTTTTTTTTTCATTTTCCTCCTAATTGTTTCTTTCATTGTATCCCTCTTTTCTGTTTTACTTTGAATATTCTTCTACGTTATTCATATTTCAGGTCTCTTCTCTAGTTTATTCATATTGTTCTACATTGTGTTTCCAAAACTTCAGGAGCTTATTTCTCAAATGAAAACCAATGAAAAAGTTAACATAAATATATTTCCTAAAATGCTTAGTTTTTCTATCTATTGCCATTTTGTATTTTACAAAAGATATATCTTTTCAACGGTAAATGATATGGAGTTGAAATTTTTGATGCTACTTAGTGTTATACAGACCCCAATCTATAACAATAATCAACCGATTTCCTTTAGTCGTTTCAAAATGTTGGCTATTTAATTTTTTTAACCTCGAATATCTCAAAAACCGTTAATTTTACAAAATACTTACAAAAGACAATAGATAGTTTACATATTATTATTGGGGGTGTCGATTAAGATACTCAGTTGTCCTGAGTATAAAAAGATTTAGAGATGAAAATTTGTAGAATTCAAAGAATAACTTTGGTTCTAGGTTAACCTTGGGTGTTGTAAACAATTACCAAGAATTAATGTTTTCAGTTTTGCTCGGTAACTCTGTTATCCTTAAAAAGAAAAACATTGTTTTTATCGTTAAAGAAGAAATAAATTTGTCTCTTGTAAATATTTTGTAAATTTAACAATTTTTTAAATATCCGACATTAAAAAGTTTATATGAATTATGACACGATTAAAGGAAATCAGTTTTTTACATAATTTGTTTTTATGACACTAAGTTTAGTATCGTGCCAAATTTCAACTCCACATCATTTACCTGTAAAAAGATATGTTGTTAGATAGAAAACTAAGCATTCTAGGAAATATGTTTATATCAACATTTTCATTGGTTTCGATGTGAGGAATAAGCGTTTGAAGTTTTGGGACGATTTTTTGAAACCCCCTGTATGTAATAAACACATTTTTTAAATTGATTTTGGTATCTATTCCTAGAGATATACTAGGTCTATTTCATTGATTCTTTTATGCTATCACATTTACTTAGTATAAAGACAGTTGTATGAAGGGTTGAATAATCAATGTTACCCAAGTGAATAAATATAAAGGTGCATCGTTTGTCGTAGTACATACAGTTAGTTCTGATAACCTCAATTGAGTGGAACAATTTTAATAAAGTTTTGTATGTGGCATACTTTGAACATACCTCGAGAATTTTTCTTTTCAATTGTTTGAAAATTCTAAATTTGGATGTAAATTCAAATTGTTTTTTAAATCGACTAACTATTTTATCATAGTGTTTTTAATGTAGTCTCTAAGGACCAAAACAATGTTATTAGTTGATATTGCCTAAAAAGCTGGTTATTGAATTTGGTAAAAAACAAGTAAATAAAACGACTATTTAGCTATTGTAAAAAATATGATTAATCAAATCAGAATTTATATATTTCGTTCAAATCTTTGTGAAATATGAAAACTATAATACAAAACAGTATAAAAAATCGCAAGTAAAAGACAATTTTGGTTCTGAAATAATTAGAGAAAAACGATAATGAATCCTTGATTCCTGCCGTTAAAAACTCTATTTCAATCAAATACAGTTTTACGTTTAAAATGAATTTATTGCACAAGTGAAGTAATATAAATATCTTTTTATTACAAAACAAATTTACAAAGATAAATACTTGGTATGCATTCTATACAAACTTATCTCCGATAAGATATATCGTGGAACCTCGGCAATGAAGACACTAAAACTAGTAAAGAAACATTTATTTGGTTTTGTAGATGGGTATGAGTTAACTCAATGTTTTTGACAGTTTATTTTATATTACAATATTTACGTTCCTTTTCAAAAAATAGTAAACTTCAATTCTCTATTATATTTTTGAATTTACTTAAAATATATAGTTGGTCATACGAATGGAAGTGGTTTCATAAAAAAAAAAATTAAATAAATATTCTTCAACATTGTGTAAAACAAGGCAGAAACTGTGTATGCCTAATTCGAATTTAACTGGAGGGGATATTTTTTTAATGGAAAATAATAAATTCAGCAATTTAGTGTAAAAAATGTGAGTGTCAAGGTATTTATTGTGAGTTTTATCAATAATAATTAAATATATACATATTTAATAACAATATAAACTTACGCCAGTCCATACTCTTGTATAGTACTAATCCTAGATGCGTCCTCTGCCTCAATATGTTAGCATCTACTGGGGGTAGTAATCCGCATTGGTTTCTTTGATATTAAACACTTTACATATCTTATTTTGTTTACAAATCACATTAAAATTTACACGCGCACATACAATACGTCTGCTATACGTTTAGTTAAATTTGTGTCCTTAGTCCCACTTTTTATGTCAGTCGTGCATACTTTGGTGTTATTTCTAATACGAGACATTTCTTATTAAATACGATGTCAGTTCTTATTATATGTATTTTGTTTTCCTTTTTATGTATTTGTCTGCTATTTTTACTAGAGTAGCTTTTTGAATTAGATTTTTTAATAGTATTTTTATCGTATGGGTATTCAATAGCAATATACCAAGTGTCCTAAAAGTCCCACCCCCTATTATTGTTTTTATTAATGGAAATAGACAGATTTGCTTTGGGGAAAGATTAGATAACCAAAGTAGGAGTTTTTTGAAGGTCTCTAAGTTCATCCTATCCAACATAGCGAGCAATCGAATTGTGAATGTTAACCTACAAACTCCGGTTGTTTTTATTACATTACAAACTGCTCTATGTTGGTAAAATGATGGTAAGAGCCTTACCTTGTTTTTTTAGCTCAGATTAAGTTCTCGAAATGGCTACCATTTACTTCTTGGTAAAAATAGATTCTGGACTCAAAAGCGTGTTGAACATTTCGTAACATTTCCGGTGTAATTATTAACGTAAAATTCACAATTCGATTGGTCGCTATGTTGGGTAGGATGAACTTAGAGACCTCTAGTTTGCGCCATTATTCTTATTTTTAAAAGGCCTATAAAAAATTATTACTCAGGTAAAAGGTATTACTCAATAGGGGTTGCTATTTAAAATTCTTGACTTACCCCCAAACTACCCCATTTTGGGGGTAAGGGTTGAAAATGTTGATACTTCAAAAAACTCCTCTTTTGGTTATCTAAACTTTCCCCAAAGCAAATCTGTCTATTTCCATTAATAAAAAATAATAATAGGGGGGGGGACTTTTAGGACACTTGGTATCTCTAACTTACGTCACTCCATAATTTTAGAGTAGTATTATACATACATACATGTTTTGCTGCTTCAATGTGTCGCCACCTTCAAGGTATTGATCCGTGTATATATTTATTTTTCCATTACATTATAGAGATTTTACATTACTTATTTTAAAATAAATTCTTAGTATATTTTTATATTTAAAACAAAAATTAAAATACAAACGTTGTGATGTGTAAAACACGGAACAGAGAAGAACACGGAAGAAAGAAGTATTTATTTCAGTGACCATCCTCCATCCAATTTTAAGGGCGACATAATGTAAACATATAATAACTGGTTAATCTCCTTTTAAAGATTAACTCGTTTACAAAGCATTTCTAAACATCAATTGACCAAAATTATTCTTTAAAAAAACTAACAACAAAATGAAATTTTTACAATACAATCGACTCGTTTTTGGGCCTTTTATGAAAGTATCTTGACATTAATCGATTGGTTGTAGTTTAAACACTGTCAAAACTTTTTAAATGTATAATTAATTTGCATTTTTTAAATAATTTTAATAATAATTTCTTGAAAACTTGACAAAAACCTTCTTAGTAAGGCTAAAAATTACTGATTTTAACGTTACCGGTCTCATGTAAAGTTAATTTTATTTTTTATAAACACAATAATTTTTAAAATTATATTTTGTTAGGAAGGAGTTATAAAAAACGATAAAAACACACATTTACAACCGGCGAACACATGTGAAGTCGCAAACACAATATGGACAAATTTGACTGTATAGTTTTAAAAATCACATGGAACGGTTGTGGCACTATTTTGTACCCATCCATCTTCGCAATTTTATAGAACTATGAAATAAATTTGTTTACATTATTAATATCTCAACTTCTTATAATTAATATTACAACGAAAAGGTAATTAAATTTTGAAATAAATATATATATATATATATATATATATTTATTTATTTTTTTAGGGGATTTTGGTAACTATTTTGCAATTTTTAAAAAATGTGCAAAAAATAGTCACAAAACCCCTCACAACTGAAAAAATATATAGAATAGAAGATTTCTTTAGCTAACTTCATAAAGTATAATTACATTCTCTTTACATTTTACTCTAAAATGTGTTGGAAACCAGTTAATGTACTAAAACTAAACAAAACCCAGTTTTTCTATTGGAAAATGGTGTTGCCCCAAAAACTAAATGGATGAATACTTAGCATACTCTAACTAAAAAAAAAAAAAACTGTTATTATGGCACATTTCTACAAAGAATCTACAACGATCGGCCTATTAAATCAAGTTTGTGAAATAATTGAAAATGACATAAATTCAATTATTTTACAGAAACTAACAACGTATCCTGCTTTCTATTTCCTTAAGGATCATTAATATATGACCTTATTATACTCGACAAAGATGCCTGTCCAATAAACCACACAGAAAGCCTACTTGTCAATCTCATGAACTCTGTTTTCTTGACATAATGATGCCGTATAAATCTGCGATAGACAGACGCCTACATCATCCTCTAGTCCTCTCCTTAACTATTACCAGCTTGAGGTCTAACTTCGGGGGCGTGTGAAGACATGTCAGTTGATGTAATTTATATTTATTATCAATGTTAGAACAATAACTTGGCAGTGAATGATTTGCAGTCTTGATTGTGTTTGTTTATGTCGTGAGAGTTCGGACAAAAATTGTAACATTCAAGTCTGCCCACTTGCATTTTATATTACATGCAAACACTTTTAAGGGGAACAGGTACATTTTATATTCTTCTTTCTATTTAAATGGGAGGTTTACATGTTACTTCGGAGAGGTTTTCTCAAAAACTACGCAATAGATTAGGTTCACATTTTGAACATAGTTTAAGTAAAATGTAATGAAGGTACCCTAGTAAATGTATATAAAAATATTAATTACTTTTTTTGTGACAATATTTTAAATTCTCCTAAATTTATAGTAATAAATAATTTTTTTCTACAACTTTTTGTCTAAAATTTGCATTTACAACTAAAGAACAGGTTCTAACTCGGCGTGCAAAAAAATTATTGGACGCTAATTAAATGAGACTGAATAAACCAGCTGATTCCGAATGATTATTGTCACGTCATCTCCGCTCACTGAACTCGGTTAACTCAAATCCATTTATAGGCCGAATTGTTCAATACAATGTCGATATATGATTTTCAAATGGATTAGGACGATTTGGAGCGGTCGAACACTCCACCGGATAAAATATAACTGCTTTAGATAAAGAAGTAGCTTTAGACTTGTACCTAGAACATCAAAAGATATATGAAAACAATATTATTACAATACTATCGTTCTGTCACATGCCAACCTATATTTTGTATAGCTCTCAAATATTCTAAAAAATAATAAAAATAGTAGGGAAAAATATATACTGAATGTATACTGCAGTTGTAAGAAATTTTTTGTGTGTAATTCGAATGTAAAGTGTCTTTTTAGCTACGCGTTCCGTTGTATGTTTTTCTCTCGTGTGATAAAAACCTACTTACGCCCTTAATACATAAATAATTATTATAAGACAAAAATATTATATTTATTTATTGTCCTAGAATAAACATAGAAAAACTAAACAAATAGGCTAAAAATAAATAATCAAAAGACCAAGTAAATGCACTACAACTAGCTTAACTACTTTTGATTGATGGTATTAATATAGAACTTCTTGATTGGTTTTGCTCTTTGGGAAGTATGGTTAGCTGGATGGAGGTATTTGTTAAGAGTTGGATAAATAGAGATAAAGCTATTTTCACCTAGCTACGACCGAAATGAAGAATTCCCCAGATTCGCAAAACAAAATTTAGGGTTTTTGGTTCCAATGCTACATCTGTCTTCCTATATAAAAATGTGATGCATGGAACAATGGGATTATCGCCAAGTTAGAGCACTTTGTTAATCAGTGTCTTAGATACAGCTTGATAATATGATGGCTTATGGTTATCTCTAATTAAGATATTTTGAAAGTTACATTGTCCAATCAAGATAAAGATACTGCAAAGGAAATGGAGATGGATTGGTCACATTTTGAGGAAGGAGCAAGAAAATATCCCAAAGCAGTGACTCGATTGAAATTCACAATGAAGTCGAAAAGCCAAGCCAAAAATTATCTGGAGGTGATATGTGGAGGTCGGCCAAGGTCATGGTTTAATACGGAAAAATATGAGATTTTGTTTAGGCTTTATGTTCAACTCAGGAATTACAGGAATTAAGAGTAAAGGCCTCGAGCAGGTCTTCCACAATAAGAAAATAAAATAAATTCAGCCTTCTAGCATTAATGAGTATGTATAAAAGTGCACCAAATGAGGACAAAAATGCAAGTTATTTGGTAAATCGTACTAAATTTTAATGTAATAGCAGATATTTCTTGTTGAAACTCCATATTCAAGGATAAAATAAAGCAATAAAGCTTAGAGTTTCAAAATATTTTAATAATATAAATAAGCTACAATTGTTTCGCCTTGCGGCATCATCGGACATCATCCAAACTCCATCAGTTGCCCGATGATGCCGCAAGGCGAAACAATTGTAGCTCATTTATATTATTAAAATATTTTGAAACTTTAAGCTTTATTGCTTTATTTCATCCTTGTAATCGTACTACGTTAAGCATTCAGCCTAAAAATATATTAAACTTTAGCAAATAGGAAGAGTTGCATATCCTCTCATAATTATATAACACTTTTTAAACCACGCTTTTTTGGTTTAATGCTTCATCCAAACTTTTTTTACCAATACCATTAACTTCTACCCATGCCAAATGTTAACCACTGTTTATTCAAAGTGAGCGCTCCCTCCACCTTAGAAATAGATAAATCTAAATTGCAAAGAAAAACCATATGTCCTGATTGGGATTCGAACCCATCTTACTTTAGATACACGACATCTTACACCTCAGAGCTAACATAACAGTTACTTTCTTCACAATATTTGTGAAGATGATTCCCTATCCTTATTTTTCTCTATTAGGGACAAATTTAAACTTTCTGAATACATGTCAAAAAAATGTAATAAAATGTTTAATATTTGCACAGTTTTGTTGAAACTCGTAATATTTATGTATTTTGTTGTGCTGAGTTCAAATTTGACATTGTGCACCTGAAAACTGATCCATTATCAAAAAGCCCCACATAACTTGTCCCCTTTCCAGTCTTTGCGTGAGTAATGATATAAAGAAAAGCAACTTTGTTTCCATAACATCAGGTGGCATGAGTTTTCCAGAGATAATTCGGCTATAGTGACATGGCCCGTACTAGAAGCGCCAGTCCTCCAAAGGACACGTCAGTTCATATTTAGCATTAATGCTAGAACAATAACAGATGATTTGCACTCTTCGTGACCTTTAGAGAAAAATCGTAACATACATTCAAGTCTGCCCACTTGTATGTAGGTTATATACAAGCTTGTTCCTTGAATCTATTTATACACCGGAACGGTTTATACAGAAGAACAATAAATAACAAAGGTAGTTCAAGTTTTCTTCAACAACATTTTAAAATAGTGTAAAATCCCTCCTCTTTCTTCAAAAGTCATTTTTACAGTTTATAAATCTCAGCAATGTAGCTGTAGGAAATCCGCTGATAAGACAAAAAGAGTGAATTTATTTTAATATAATAGGAAACTTACCGTCACCAATAGTCCAGATTAACGTTATTTATACGACTATTCTGCCAAAGTACAGCGCTAGACAGTGGGCATACCGGATATGCGATCGTTTTAATGTGTGACGTAATATATGTATTTATTTTAGATTCATGTGAAACTATGTGTTTAAGTGTTAAGTGTTCATGACAACGGAGTGACTCCTCCTGAAAACTTGATAATGGCAGAATAGCCGAAACGGCCGTCGTTTAAATAACGTTAATCTGGACTATTGGTGACGGTAAGTTTCCTATTATATTAATTTATAACAATAGTCGGTATGGCAAAAAACATAAATTGTAATTTATTTTATTTTAATGTTTTAAAACTCACTGCCTACCTCGATTTGATATCAACAAGCCTGTAACGTTACCAAAGTACTGTATTTACATAATTAAAACCTGAAATAATATCATTCACCATCCATTCATTTAAACATATTTATTTTCCTAAAATTGCTTTCAAAGTTGACTTTTTTTAACGATAAAATAATCTTAAAACAGCTGTTTTCTACATTCTATCGTTTTCCGGATGCATTTCTTTTTATAACTAGTGTTGATTTTCCACCTTTATAAACAGGAATTTTAAGGAAAACTTTGTGTGTAATTAGTGCAAAAAGTGTCGTTTCCAAACTTAAAAAAATTTCCTAACTCCGCATTTTGTATAACGGTCACTTTGGGCATTAATCACACAAATAACTATTACTTAAAAGAGTAATTATTAATTTTGTTTATACTGATGACCGACGGTACTTGATATTCCATGTTATACAAATAAAACACACACAAATTATTTATATACTAAATTAATTTAAATTATTTAATATTATAATTAATTATAGTATTAATTTATAATTATTTAGAAATTATATTTATATACTAAATATAAATTCTACATTTATATTTAATAATAAATATAGAATTTAACAAAAGAATTTTTGTGTGTTTTATTTGTATAAATTGTTAATTATTTATTAATGAACAAAAATCCAAGTAGAATATCACGATTTCAAATAATCACCATTGTTCAAGTATATATTGACCATTTCATTTACTCATTACACTTTTTTATTGTATTTAGGAATCTTTAAATGTATCAGTTTAATTTATGAAAATGAGATCAAAGATGAAATCGAAAACTTTTCTAATACCTTTTAAGAGCGCCTTAAAACTATAGAGAGATTTCCCGTTGTATTTAAAGGCGAAAACATCTGGATTAAATCACCTAATAAAAATAGAAAATATATACCATAAAATAAAGACCCCATAGCCTCGAATACTCTAATAGCATCAGATTACTCTAATCTTCGGAAGAGAACAAGAGTTGGCCAAGAGAGATGTTATAGGAGAGATGAAAGAGAAAGATCTAACCTAAGACTAGATGAAAAAAGATAAAATTAGAATTTTGGTCTTGTGGCAAGTACTCATAAATTTAATGTTATATATAAAAAAAACCCCAAAAAACGGAGTATAAAAAAATGTTTGGGCTCCAGAGAATGTTCAAACTACCGTAATTCCAAGACCACTCCGTATAATATCCGTGTAAAACAGGAAATCAATTACCGTATGTTTAACAATCACATGACTTTCCCTACACTACATATAATATGTGAGAAAGTACAAAAATTATCGAACTACACGGAGCTAATTTGAGAAATTGTACGTAGTTAATTTCTACTTTAAATTAGGCTACATAAAGAATAGTTAAGGTTAACTAGCCGTTTACCACTAAGTCTCTAGATTCCAATCGTAGTATCTATAACCTTGACAGAGGTCATTGACAAAAACTTTAGTTATCCAAGCAAGAGTCTGTTGAAGCTATTAATAGAACAGTCGACCTTGACAGGGTCCAGAAGGTTTCATCAGTTGCCTAACCAGGCCAGGGGCAGAGTGGAGGATGAAATAAAATTTAAGGAATTTTCAGTCGTCTAACAAGATTCAGAATCTGGTAAGAGTAGATCAAGTCAAACCTATTTAGTGGTTTGGAATTAAAAGTCGGTAGTTTACTAAAACAGCATTCAATGATATTTTTAGTTGGATCAAGGTGTATTTCACTATTTTTTAAAAATTTAATAATTAAAATGATTAGGTAATGATTAATTTTGTACAAAATAATGAACAGTTAACTGTACACAAAACATAAAATCCCAAAACATGAACTAATGTTTTCATTTATAGAATGAGTAAATCAAATATACTCATAGATTAACATTCAGACAGTTGTCTTCTTGTGAGAGTTTGGGGGAGAAAGTTTTTGTAATAATTGTTATTGTGTTATCTTTTATAATATAATATTTATTTGTATATAAAATTATATATAATATATTTTCACAATATAATACTTATATTGTATTTATTTTTACCCTGTATATTGTTCACAATATACAGGGTAAAAATAAATCATCAAACATAGGTCCCCGTTTATCTGCTTTTTTTTTTTTACATATAATTTTTTTATATCTGTATAAAAAATTGACTTTATAGATCAACATCAATAGATAAGATAGCTCAGATTTGTTACACGCATTTTTTATGTTACATTTTACAAGTGCACCAAAAATAAAGACGGTATATTTTCAAAATGGCAGTCGTTTAAATATTTAACGTTCAACCTTTAATTTTACACAAAATTACAAGACGCAAAATATTTTTCTCTTCTAACGACAAACAAAACACGTCAAGGATTTTTTTTTTAGCTCAAAGGATAATCGAGTTATCACAAAAAGTGAAAATTTTATTTCTCGGTAATTGTCTTAAACACCCAAAATTATTAGCCTATAAACAAAATATTTTGGAATTCTGATAATTTTAACTCAAAAACTTTTTATTTTATACCTTATGAATAAATGAATCGTTATGTTTGTGTGAAGATACTAAATTCGATCAAACTATACCAAAAATCATCTTAATAACAGGGAATAATTTTACCGGGTTAATTGACCCAGCATTTTTTCTCCTAAGTTAACAGTACGAACCGCTGACCTAATACATAATACGAACTCTTTTTTATATTTTCACTAGTCTAACATGTCCTAATAGATTTTTCGTTTCTTTGTGAGCATATAATGATAATCCTTAACGAATTTAATTGGTTAACTTAACCTCAAATTGATTGTATGTTTATTCTAATAAAATTATTAAAATTGGTTGCTGTGGTAACGAATGTTGAAATGGCCATTCCTTTCAAAAAATCATTCATGTGACGTGTAAAAAAGTAATCATAAATTTTAATAAGTCATTTAAACAGAAATAATTATGTTCTATTTGCGGCAAATATGCCAATGTGATTACAACGTAACAATAGCCTGCCTTATAAGTTAAACCAAAACACCGTATTATACTATAATAAAACAAGTCGGAAAAAGAATACAATGAGAGAAATCAGCTATTTATAGTAACTTACAAGTCACACTTCGTAAACATCAACACCATTTTGGTAAACAAGACATTCATTGTTTGAGTTCCAGCAAACAGCTGTTGGTTAAATGGTTATGACGAATGTGAAACTTATGCCAATGACCTCACTAAGAGTTATTCTTTGGTAATGAACATGATGGCCACGTCATCAAATTATACTTTCTATTCATCTGCAAGATTCATATTAATTATTTGTACTAGCCTATTAGTTTATTATTGGTAAATGTCTAGTATAGCAATGTAAGCTATTACGTTCTTCCTTGTAGAGATACCGACCCTCAAGACCACTGATCCACCTATGGAAGTAATTTGGTATAACTTTTGACTCACTGTATTTATACAAAGTGTCCAAAAATCCCCGAACTGTTAAATAACTTTTCAACTAATATGCTACAAAGCGGTAGAACAAGAATTGGACTTCCTATTGTATCGTAAATGGATAATCAATATTGGTGAATCAATGCATATAAACAATACTATTTGTAACATTTGTATAATTTATCACAATGTAAATTGTGTTTCTTTTTATTTCTAGTCCAAGTCATTCTTCATGTTACACAAATTAAAAGAATCTTGTAACCGATTTCTTATAATTAATACACTTAACATACCTAAACTAAATGGATGATTAATTTGTAAATGTGGTGATTATGAGATGAATACAATTTGGATGCATTTTTGAAATTATAAATAATTAAACGACGGGTTAAGGTTTATTAGAAGTTCACTATTGTTTTTTGTTTGGAAATTATGAAATTATAAGTTATCCAAGTTCAAGTTATTATGTGACTTTTGAAGTTAAAATAGGTTGAACATCTTATGCTGAAAACTGTGGGTTCAATGTAGATTGATTTATTTGTTGTAACTCACCAAATTATATTTGTAGGGTGTCCCACAAAGAGGTACAGTAGCTATATTTTTAAATTAATATGGCGGACATATGGAACACTCTACAAACTTCACGCTTTAGAGTTATGTTAATACAGTAGATATGTTAAAAAAAGTACCCTGGAGTTTTATTTTTTGTGGTCAATCAAAACAAAATGGCGGAATAACAAAGTATTGTTATGTTTTCACATGATTTTATTTTATCATCTGTTGCTATAGGGTGAGAATAAACTTTTTTATAGGAAAAAATCCCAAACAATCAAGTCTGGGGATCCTGGAGGCCAGTCCATGAAGTTACTACTACCACAACCTATCTAACAGGTTGGGAAGATCTCAATCTAAAACTGCTTTGGGTACATTAGCAAAATAAGAAGGGGTTGCAAACAAATCCTGTTGGAAAACAATGTCCCTCTTCTCCAGTCGATATCTGATGGGATATGTCATGCTAAAAAGTATCATCCTTTGTAACGGCAGTTCAAACAGTTGTATCCTTTGATTCGTGTAATATGTAGAATTTCTGTGTTATAATAACTAGAATTATGTCTGTTTACAGATCCTTTTCGGTAAAATGTAGCTTCATCTGAGAAAAAAAATACCTTCATACCACTCGGCATCTTCGTCAAGCTTTACAATTACCTTCGAACAAAATTCCACTCATCTGTCTGGATCATCTTCCAGCAGTTCATGAACTAAATGTGTTTTTTAAAATTTATTTTGTTTTTCTTTGCATACGTTTGACTAACGACTTTGGTATTATTAGGCCTGTTTGGAGATTTCAGTAAGGTAGCACATCCAAGCTCTTCATTTTCTGTTCGAATATCAATCAATGGTATTTCTTTGAAACTGATCCAGTTTCTAGTAGCATAATTTTCCATGGATTTTAGCATTGATTTTCTTGATGGAGGAACCACATTTGGGTGTGATCTTTGAAAACACCTTATCACTTCATATTCATTTTCAAAAGGAATAGCCCAAAAACAACATTTCACTTTTTATTCAATTGAACAATGCATTGTTTCAAGGTTAGATATCACACATAAACTGATTGAACACAATTACCAAATTGTTGTGTTAAGAAAACAACAGCTGATCGAGATTCAACAGATGGCAATTCACATTTTTAATTGTATTGCTTTGTGGGAGGAAGTGGTTCTATCCAAGAGATTAACGTTCTTTACGTTAATCTACCATTTTGTTTTAATTGAGCATAAAAAAATAAAACTCGAGGGTACTTTTTTACATATCTATTTAACATAACTGTGTTATGTTAAATAATATTTTAACTGTGTTATGTTAACATAACTGTGTTATGTTCCATATGTCCGACATATTAATTCAAAAATAGCGACCTCTTCATGAATCATCCGGTATACTATGTCATTTGCAGATATGGTACAGTTTTTATTCAGTTGAAATTTAAATCTTTTTTATTTTATTCTCAGATATTAATGGATCCAAATTTTTAAAACAGCCGTCCATTCATTTTGTTATTATTATTCTTCTTGTTCATGTCCTCTATGTGTCAACTCCAAATCAGCGTTCTTCTTACATTTACAACTTTTTGTTTGCTTTTGCTGATAATATTATTCACTTTGTTCCTTTCCATTTATCACATGTGACATTTAATATTTAATGATATTTTGTTAATGGAAAATACGGTACGATCAATTATTATTTACAATTTTATTTTTGTAAGAGATTGAGTTAAAACTCTATTTAACTTTACGGTTATTTATTATTAACAATTTTAGGGTTTGCACATACAAAGTTAATCATGTCCGATGGTGGGGGGACAAAGTCGTATTGTCTTTTATAATTAAATTATCTACAACTTTTTTAATGTTTTGTATATTTAAAAATAACGAAGTCACAACTCTGTGAAGAATTAAAATTTAAAAAAGGTTTTTGCGATTTTTTTAATTGTACGTATGTAAACGGAAATTCTGTTTTTATTGTATTTGAGTATGATATCGTCTTTTCTAATGCAATCACCAATTTCAAGTTTATCGTGTCTGCAATGAGTTCCTACTGAGCACACGGTTGGAATTAGTACGAAAAATGCTTGTCTTTATGCCAAGTATTAGAAAGAAAGAAGTATTGTGGATTGGGGACAATCTTGTGGTTGTCTTAAACAGTCTGCTCAAATAATGTCTTATGAATTGTGATACTATTTTCCCCAAACTTCAACGGGGGAAGTTACTATGTTCAGTGCTGATGGCAACTCCAAGCAGCTTTCTAAGTCAATGGGTCGCCATTGAAAGGCGGTAATTGCAGCAAAAAGGCGTGAATCATAATTTTCAAAATAAAGGTGAAAGCAGAAGAGGTTATATATTTCGTTCCTATAATATTGTACGATTTAAAAATATTATAAATACATACTAAGAAGAGGGTGTAAGTTTTAACTTTTAAGGTTAATATTAGTGTATGCAACGATCGTATAATGACAGTCATTGACGCACGAATTTGAAGTAACTTCAAACGGGCGCGTTAATGGTGCGTTAATACGATCCTTGCATACACTTAGATAGGGGAATATATAGAGTATTCGAAAATAAAAAATTCTTTTTCATCATGGAGACATACTTAATACTCCACCTGATTATAACAGTGCTCAAATAATTTAAACAAACCATTCATAGTACATTTATTAATATAAAGAAAAATTTCTTACACAAATCAATTTTGTAGGATTTGTCTGCATGTACAAGTGGTGGAATTATGTTAGGTTACAAATAACAAACAATATGACAAGTGAAGATCAGCTGATTTAATAACTTCGGTACTAACTGTAGTTGTAGAAACATTCTATTGGTTGTACGGTTTCGAGCTGTGAATGGTTGACAATTTGTATCCTAATACAAAATCTGTACTGAAAGGAAAAGTTTAACGTTTATGAGAATTTTACAATTCAAATAGTGGATTCGAAGGTGGTTTTACGGTGTAGTCGTAGATAAAATCAATTTTTAAACATTCATTATAAAGATTAAATTGCAGTCTAGTGAACTCATGATAAATGGCTAATTTCAAAGTAAAAATCAGACAATTTACGTATTGATTCCATGTGGAGAAAAAAGTGTATATAATACAAAAAATATATTATAGTATTACTACTACAAGTATTATAGCTACGAAATTTAGGTAAACCTTGACTAACCAAACACTTTTAGGTAGTCTTCGTTGCTGCTACTTCCGGCAGTGCGTTTTCAAATTCAAAATTCAATTTTGTTGAGTCATCCAGTGACGTCTGTTGAAATTTGCTGGATCCAGCGGTTTAAGCAACTGTTGAATTTAGGATACTTGACCTATGTCTTTGCTGATCTGATAGTAAGCTGACATTTCACAGCATAAGGTGTTGAATAAGTAAAAAAAGTCATTATTTAGCTCAGAATATAACAAAGTTTAACTCAGAATATTAAAAGTTTAGCTCAAAATATAACAAAGTTTAGCTCAGAATGTTACAAAGTTTAACCTAGAATGTTACAAAGTTTAGCTCAGAATATAATAAAGTTTAGCTCAGATTATTACAAAGCTAAACTCGGAATATTACAAAGTTTATTTCAGTGTATTACAAAGTTTAACTCGGAATATAACAAAGTTTAGCTCAATGTTATTTATTTGAACAGCTGATTTCAAATTATTAAGTCAAATCTAAGGTACTCAAAATTCTGCGGACTGCCAGGTAGTACATTGTAAATTAAGAAACATGTTCTTCACATCAAGTATGCAACTGTAGGACACTAAAATTAAATTAAATTTTCAAATGGCAACAAATCAGGTTAAGGGTTCGTCCTCTGGTTAACAAATCTCCAAAAATTAATCACTAAGGAATGATTGTGTTGAAGTTTTGGCAATGGCATCGCCGCCTTCGTTGGGCGCGGTTGTACAAAATAAATAAACAGGGCATTGTTGAGCCACCCACAAAGTTGCGTATTGTTCGGACATGATCAACATGTTCAACATTTTATTGTTACGATTTCGATCACTCAGCGTGGACCTCCATCAGATAAATATCTGATCTGTTGTGTAATTAATTTTGAATACAATATCTGACTGTGATCCCGTTTTGGCAAGTAAATTAGTCATAATTGCTTTGAATTTACAGGTGTGTTCAGTAATTGACAAGTTTAGTACTTCTTATCCGAAGTTTTAGTTTTTACGATTAACATTCCTAAAGAAATAGGAAAAATCAAATAAATTGTGCAAACATTGCATAAACTTTCTCACTCATCCATTCAGGCAGTTGTCGGTCAAAACAAAACGCATCTTGTAAAATAATATATATATTTAAATAAGGGCTTAAGCTTGCTTCGCTTGTGCCAAAAGCGTCCAGAGTGGTTTTGATTAAAATCTAGCTCTTAATGTCGGCTGTAAAGATTTATTCCTGGTTTTTACCAATTATTCTTGATCTGCATTTTTTTTAATACCGTATTTTTCCACACAGCAATTACATATGTTACAGTTTCATAGCTTTTTTTTTTTTTTTTTTTTTTTTTTTTGAAACCGATAACTCACGAACCGGGATTTCTAGAGAGATGACAATCAATACGTTTTATTTCGGTCCTTAGAGACTACAATTGAGCAAAAGTTTATCAAAATCGTTAGGGCCGATTTTGAGAAAATCGTAATTTTGAGACAATCGTAATTTTGTGTTTTTTACCCAACTACCTCCGAATTTTGAGATATCTAAATGAAAAATCGTCCTGAGATATGGCTAAAATATGCTCACATAGCAAATATAATTAAAATTGCCTTTTGGGCTGTAGAGCATTGCACACACAACTGATGACAGGCAGATATCGTACTTTTTTGACACAGGGGACTTCAAAAGTAATATATCTGTAAAACATAACATTTTGTTTAATATCACATAACAAAATTTTATTAACATAAGTAAATAAAATAACATTAAAATGTAAAGATACATCATTTGATAGATAATAAATTGAATACATTTTCTATCTATATGAACTATCGAATTTTTTAAAAAAGGAAAACAAATTTTTTGTCTGTTAAATTATCTGCATTAAAAAATGGAAATTTGGCAGTCGGTATGAGTAAGCTTACAGTCCCCTTTTATGCACATTATTTATTTGTTTTGTAGCATGAACAAATTTTTTAATTCTACTAAAATAAAGTTTATGGCCGCCATTTTAAAATCATAAGTATCATAAGACTGTAGACAAAAAGTTCAGCTTAGTAAGACCTTCAATTTGAAGTAAATTCGATCTTTTTTCTCATTTGAAAATGTTCAGATGGAGTTTTGTTTTTTCTTCAAAAATTAAAGTTGGGACATTAGGGGTAATTTTTTGGCATATAATTTTAAAAGTCAGTTATTAATGATGTTTATTTAACGTAAAATCTAAAATTTCATTTTATCCCACCATTTTGAAATAATGAGAGATATAAAGAACTTTTATACCAAATATTTCGTTTACCTTTTTACCTCTCAGAGAGATATTTTGAGAGACGGTCGGGGCAATCCCGAAATACCTAAAGATCTACATCACTCTTCATATAGGCCTAGTCTTCGGTTAGATCCTTCTCTTTCCTCTTTTCTATCAGGTATCTCTTGATCAACTCAACCGATTTTGTTCAAATTTTAACTAAATATAAGTTGAATTATCTAAATCCTTGTGGAAAATAGAAAGAAAAAAATATTACAGTTTAGGAATAATTGGAAAAAACAAATAAATCTTAACCGCCATTACAACTCAATTTTAGTCAATAAGACGTACTCTGAGGAGTGTTTATGGCCAAGCAAAGCAATTTGGGCCCTTCATTTAATATATAAACAGTTTTTGTATAGACAGACAATATATTTCGATTCTGATTGGGTGAATGAAAAAATTAGTGTAATGTTTTAGCTTCCGATTAGAACAGGATGTTCCAGAATAAAGTTTATAACCTATAAGATGTTTTGATGGCGCCACAACAATCTGCAATGCGCATGCCTAGATAAGGTTTAATGGCCAGATTTAATTGTTTACATGACTTTTCTGAGAACTTCTTCCTGAACAAATGCTTTTGTATAAATTCTTCCGCTGTTTCCTCAGACAGGTTGTTTGTAAATGACGGCAACTCTGTCTGAATGTCGTCTTTCTTTGATCATTGCTCGAGTTTACTTTGCCAATTCTTGTCTGTTCTCAAATGTTATAGTTTACAAAGCTTTAAAACTTTAAAAAATTAACTTTTCTATATTTTCTCAAAGATTATTGACTTTATTTTAAATACTAGAAACAAAATTATTTCATTAAAATGCTTTATATAAAAATTCTGAATTCGACAATAACTATCATTTATTTATTTATTTTTTTTTTTTTAGATTTTCAACAAATAATAGTAATATTGCTTTTATTAAAGGCGAGGATATGGCTATCAACCCCCTCTCTTCCACCTAATCCCAACAAACAGAAATACAATTTAAATGTAAATAAAAATTTACAAATAATAACAATAATTATAAAAGAAAAATTTTTTGAAACGAATAAACTGAATATAGAACATACTTAAAAAGAAAATACTTTATAAATGAGATAGAGAGATTAACAATAACCAAAGTATACACAACGTATACACTAGAGAAAATTATCTCAAAAGTTCAAAAATGACGTTCAATTTTATGTGAATATATTTGTTTTGATTACCCTATACCTAAAAATTGTTTTTTGGAATGATGTGCAGTGTTCTACAGCTCAAAGGAGTGAATAGTTTTTGATTAAATGTTATATGTAAATATATTTGAGCACATCTTGAAGTGTTTTTATCCTTGTTTTTTTTAATAGCACAACATTTTGAAATAGCTGATATAAAACCAAAATTCAAAATTACGATTTTCTTAAAATTGGCTGTAACGATATAGTCTCTAAGGATGAGAAAAAAGTTTTGGTTGCCATCCAAAAGGCTGGTCAAAAGATATTAAGAAAACTAAAAAATTGTCCCCATCGAACTATTGTAAAAGACGTAATTTCTCAAAATTGGCGTAACCAATTTTATCCAAATGTGAAGATTAATGATTCAAACTAGTTTGCCAAATTGAAAGTACTACGAAATATAGGAATAATAGACAAAACTTTGACCTCCGTCAATCAAACTCAGTTTTATTGAAATAAGTCTTAGGGTTGTGTCAAGATTATGGAAAAATCAAAGCAAGCACAGGCTCAGTTTAGGTATATGTATACAAATCAGGTTTAAATAAAATGGTCAACGTATGCAAAAACTACACAACTTAAGGTCCTTAGGCATATAGAGTCAGTTATTTTTATAAAGTAGAAGTATCACAATCAGTCGCGTGTTATTATAAGAGTCCTTGGTTTTATCAAACTAATAAAGAGAAATTAATGAAAATATAATCCACCTATTAATGGCTATTGAATTGTTTGTTTCATATCTCCCAAACACTGGTTTAAAACTTATACGCCTCTAAGCGTTTCTCATTTTGTGGTTAAATTAAGTTTTATTTATCATACAAAACTATAATAGATATTTCCCACTGAAATTTAATTTCTATTCCTAATCATTTGTTTTCAGATTTGTAGGTCACACCGTGTCTAATTTAGAGGGGGAAGGGACATGGTATCTGACAGTTTAAATTTGGTTTTGTGCAAACATATTAATTTTTTGGTCAAATGAACATGGTATATATTCGTAATCAGAATAACTTTTAACTTTATTTTATACCACACACTTAATATTTCCAAAAAACAAGCTTTTCAACTCGATTTTTTTGTTACTACTATATTTTTATATATGTGGGACATTACAAAGTTTGAAATACATAGATTTATCGTCTTGTTTGCGTAGACTGGTTGCGATTTACAGACACGCGCGTGAAATTATAAGGGTCCTTGGATTTACCTACGTACCCATACATAAAAAAAAACTATTTTACAAAAAGTTGATAAAAAGAATCTTTCTACACCAACTTATCTCCCGTTAGAAATACATGGGGAAGGGGAGGGATCAAATTTATTTGTTTGTCTTCTTTTTCACGCATAAGTAGTAACATATATAGACATTTTTAGGGTGATCCCAACGAAATCCTTTGATTAATATTTGAATGTCAAAATTGGTCTGATTACAAAATGGTATTTTGTTGGAAGCTTCGGTTTGAATTAATATATACGAGTGTGTTAATTTTTGTATGATCTTAAATAGAGCCAAACCCTTATGGGACTGTTAACTAGGGCACCTGAAGTTTCTTTTATGATAGTTTGGAATGTTGCACCTACCCCTAAAGGAGGAATTTTTGAGGTACTCTAAATTTCAAATGTGAACTCGCATCTTGTGACATGTCCAATTAATGTTATGTGACTTTATTTAAAATGTGCAAAACTACTATCACACTACTGAAAATTTAGTTTGAACACTTAATCTAAATTATCATAACAAACCCACTGTCAAGTGTCAATACGAAATTTAACTCTCGTAATAATAAAATTCAAATTTTTGAAAATGTCATACACATTAACAAAAAAATATTTTAAAGAAAGTTAAAAGTGAAATTTATTAGTTTTGCCTTCAAAAGCAATTTAATTTGGTATGGCACATTGTTTCTTTTATGTATTTTATTTGTACCCAAAAGTACCACACTAAAAATTGGTCGTTATGTTGGATAGGATGAACTTAGAGACCTCTGGTTTACGTCATTATTCTTATTTTTAAAAGGCCTTTAAAATGAGGTATCACCAATAGGGGTAGCTATTTAAAATTATTTACTTACCCCCAAACTACCCCATTTTGGGTTAAGGGTTGAAAATGTTGATACTTCAAAAAACTCCTCCTTTGATTATCTAAACTTTCCCCAAAGCAAATCTGTCTATTTCCATTATTAAAAAAAAATAATAGGGGGGGCTTTTAGGACACTTGGTATACATAAATGATGGCAAAACATCTGGTTAAACCATGTCAATAATAAGACTAATTCATGAATAATTTTAAAACAATAACAATTAGATGACTGGAAACCGTCTTAGAAAAATAGCTGTTTGAGATTCCACCCTCTCAAAATTTGGAAATTTTCTTCCAACAGGTCAAAACTGTTATTTTTATTAATATTAGTCAAAACTGTTTTATAAATTGACGATGTCGTTTATAAATTATCTTCCTTCTTAATTCACAACGTCATTTTCAACAACTAAATACTTTACGATAACAAACACAACAACGCTGTTTTTTCCATCGCTTATCTTATCGCAATTCTAATTTCATTCTATTTACTTACACTTGTACAATAATAAATATTATCAATTATTTGTGAGTTCCTTATTTATAATATTTATTTATTCGGTTAAACATGCCAAGTGTACAGTTTATCCATTCAACATCATTAACATCTTGTTTCTTCATTGTTTACATTCATTTCCATACGTTAATCTTAAAATCTTCAGAATTAATTAGTAAATATTTATTTCATAGTTTTCAATTCAATAACAAATATAATTTTTCCAAGGTCGATTAAAAACGGACATCAGTGAAGGTTTATATTTAGCTGCCAACCTCGGATTTAAACAATAACAAGCAGAACAGTGCAGCGCCTGAAACAACAAAATGGTTTCTCGGTGTGCAGATGATACTCTACTATGATTGGAAGTGAATTTATTTTACGTATCCGTTTGTTTGCCGAGCTCGACCTCGTGTAGATAACAAGTTATACCAATGAGCACTGTTCACAAGCCACGAGAATGTCCACGAACTGAATGGCGAGGATCCGTGATTTTCAGCGGCATCACAATAGTTTGGCCGAAGGACGCGATGATTACTTACACCAAACCCAGTATTGTAGTCGTATTGTCACATAAGAGAAGGATATAACTTGACTAACATCAGGCGGCTTCGAAAGCCCGGATTCTAACGAATACAGGTCAAAGTTAGAATGGGATTGTTTCAGAATTACATCCAGGCGGGGGAGAGGGGGGACTGCTCACTTTACTGCTTTTCTAGATATGCTTGGATTAGTAGAAATAAATGTGTAGGTTAACAAAGTTTCAGAAACGAAACTCTTGGACTAGAACTGTTCTCTGAGGATGCAAGTCACCAGCTCTTGTGCTCAAAATAAGTACAAGAGAGAGAATTTTAGTTGTAAGGATGAGGAAACTTTTACTTGTAAGCAAATTACATCTGGCGTTCTCGTTTAGAAAATGTGACCAGCAAAAGAAACCGAAGAGCACTAGATGTCTCGATCGGGGATGAACGGTGACCATTGAATATTTTACAATCCCCAATACACCCTTAACTTGCGGGTCTTCCTGGAGATGTTTAGAGTAGAAGAAAATCTCATATAAGTCATAAATTTGACTAAAATTCAACCAACATTACTGATCAAACTATTTTTTTCTTTTTTCTAATTTTTAACGATTTTGACCTCTTAAAGGTATTACAATATTCTATATTTTTATTAGGATATACATATTTATGTTTGAGCACTATTATCAACAATTCCATGTTACCATGTTACCTTATTATTTCTTGTTGTAGCATTTCGGAAGTCGTCAATCTTCAAAAATTACTTACATACATAAATACTCCACTAGATATATTTTAAACGGTACTCAGAAACGCGTTAATATAGAATAATATGATAACAAATTTACTGAAAATTTAATTCAACATATTTACAAATACAAATTTAGTTTGTATTGTAGAAAACATAATCAGGCATAATCAGCTGATTTTAAAGCGACTTATATATATAAAAGTTTTCCTCGAAAAACTGTATAAAACTGCCGTTAATTTTTTGGCTAAAGATTTTGTCCAAGAGATTATAAAAGGGTTTGTTTGTAACAAATAGAAAGAAAATCTGATTTTAATGTTCTACAGAAGTTAGAAGAAAATGTTGAAATGTTCAAAAAGATATAAGTATGCTAGTTTTCCCAAAATTGTCCCCCCCCCTTCTAAACAATTGAATAAAAAACAAAAAAAGGGGATTTGAGAAAATTCACAGGACTAAAGAAGCCGCTTTCAGAATTCAGGGTAATTTTGCCCTACCCATACAAAGTTAGGTTTTTTTGGGACACAACTCAAACAATTTTAGCGCTACCCATCAAGTGAAAATTGGAGTTGTAATGGTGTTCCTAAAATAGCAGAGATATAAATTTAAAATAAAACTTTGAACCCCTTTTTTTAACCCATAGGAGAGATATCTCATAAGGGAAGTAAGTAGCTAAATTAAAGACGAAATATTAACAATTTAGTATTTATCAGTAAATCCTGTTGGAGTTCGTTATCGACAACGATTTTGGACAGTGTAGGTGTTGAAATGAAATTTTGGGAAGGTTATATTATTGCACCTAACTGGGAATCACATTTAACCTAGAAAACAGGATAACAGGGGTTTTAAATTTCATTTTTAAATGTGTTTGCTTTTTATTTGTATATTTTGCGTTTCTGTATTTGTTTGTTTGTTTTTATTATTATTTCTATTGTGTTTGTTATTTTAAGTCGTGTTTAATTTTTTTTCTCGTTATTATTTTTCTATATTTTAAATTTCGATTTTGTGTGTTTAAAAAATCTATGCTTCTGTTACTCCATGTTTCGTTTTTTCCCTTTGTATTTGTGTTTTATTTCATTTCTATTGAATTATTCTTATAATTATTAAAATAATAATAAGTCTAGAATTTTATTATTGTTCTATGATTAGTATTTTTTTAAAATTTTTATTTATCTTATTTTTCGTTATTTGTATTTCATTTCTTATATTTTGAGAGGGGGATTTTACTAGTTCCATCGTATTAATTAGAATAGGATTATATTTATCGTTGTATATCTATTAAAGGCATTGTAAAATATTGTGCTTAATTAAACTGTATAATATCTCTGTATATATTGTGATGGCATTGGATTTGAAGTCGTGGCCATATTGCTTCTCTGCTGATCTGAATCATTGACCTTGCCCGTTGTAGTTCTGTGTCTACAAGGTTTCTGTACATGTAACAACTGATGATGATAATTTAATCATTGAAACGACGTATTGAACAAACACAATATTTGTTATGGACAATTTGGTTTTCTTTCATTTTCACAAGTTTACTCTATAAGTGTATAAAATTAGTCTGTTGTTTTAGCCACGCGTTCTTTTCTTAGGTTACTAATTTGTGTTTATTTTTATGTTTCATATGTTCTAGGTTTATTATTTGATAACGAGAGTTGATCCACACACTGAGTATTAATTTACTATTCATAAATGATAGCAAATGTACGAATAAATCATAGAAATCACTTGATATAAGATTTATTCAAGTTTTGAATTACTTGAAACCTTTATCTCTCCCAATACTCAGGGCCTCTACAATAATGGCAATAAACAATGGCCGACGGACGCCATAATTGATCAATAAATTATCTACTCTGCGAAGTTGTTATTTATAAATATTGCATCAGACGTTTCTAAAAATAGAACCGACCGGGAAACAACTAGTTTGCTGTTTATGCAATTATTAAATGTAGGCGCGACCACGGCTAACTCATCGTCCGAGGTTAATTAACATCTACTGACCACTCAAGGTAATTTTAGAAATAAATTAGTCTTGAGAAAGTGGCATTGTTTCATCGTGCTTGTGGTTGACTGTAGGTTGATAAACTTTGTACTGCCTCGAGGTAAGAGGAAATAGTATAGTAAACAACTCTGGTATTCAAAAGGAATTTATAATCAATTAAACGTTTTGAACAAAATTCTGGAAAATTCGTAATCAATAATTAAGGAAAAACTCCAATTTGAGTAAGAAAATACCTAAACCAGAATAGTTGCCATCTTCGGTTGTAATCGGGACATAAGATTATAAAAACGTACTAAGGTAGACAACAACGTTATAGAGAACGGTGACAAATTTAGTTTCTTTGCTGATTACACAGAATGACCAATAACGTCGTCTTGTTGGAGTGTTTTTAATTGTAGAAATTAAGTTTTTATGAATTATTGATTAACAATTTTATTTTTTATATAGAAATTTCTCTTGAAAAGTCCAACGTTGAAACTAAGATGTTGGAGATTATTTATTAAATCTTCAAAGATGCTTCGAAAGGAATGAATTGGCATCGTGTTTGGCTCATTTGCAGACGAAGGTTTGCAGAAAAGAAGACGGAGTTTGTACCATGTTTTGCTCCAATTTGGAATAACGTTTTATCGTGGGTCCTACAAATCTCACCATAATGTCGCTTTAGAATCTTCATCCAACGATACCTAAAGATCGCCAATATACAAATTTGTAAAAATATAACCTCAAAGTTAAAGAAAATCTACGATAATAGCTTTAAAACTGTAATTTTAGTTGAATTAGAAGTTGAATTAGATTATACCAGTCTTTGCATGTAAATGGAAAATAGTTGTAAATAGGGTGCAGACGTCCCTTTCAAACAGTTTATCAGTCATTCCGTTTTATCTAGAAGCTAGATTAGAATATAATACCTCATTTTGTGTAACTTCGAAATATACAAATATCAAGGTCACGATTGGCAAAATATTGGATATTCACAAAGACACGAGTCTAATTATGTTGAGGGACATAGGTGTACAACAGCTGTTATAATAATAATAATCATCATACAATTTATGTATTCTTGAAATACAAAATTATTATTATTCCATATTTTTCTCCTTTTTCCAGTAACGTGATAATAATGTAAAATAAACCAAATACAACTTTAGAAAATATACTCCAGTTCATCAAAAAATAATAGTTTTTCAGCACTGCTCTCCGTACCGTTCACTGATTAACAGTTATAAAAATAAATAAACAACAAATACACATAGCTACTACTCTAATTTCAACAACCAACCAGCTACTAGTTCAAAAAATAAAATAAAAAACAATTATTAACAAAAATAACATTATGGAATACATAACAGTATTCAAGTATCTTATATCCTTCATGGAAAATAACCAAGACTTAACATGGCACAGATCTTACAGTTTGCAATTCTTTAAGATTGTCAGACAATTGATTATAGTATTTTAAACACAAATATCCAAAAAACCGTTTAAAAATTGATTTTTTTACTTTTGCAATTTAAAATTTTGTGTTGTAAAAGGGATTTTGTATTACTGTAGTTTGTTTCCACTCCTTGTATAAAGTAACGGTCTGATTACTGTTTATCTAATTCATATAATAGTTTATTTATTTTGTAACTCTATGTAACATGTAAAGGTTTTAATTTATATAAATAAAAAGAAAAAAGTAGTAGTCAGGTAGTTTTTTTAATTTTTAGTCAGTTAAAAACTTTCCGAAGCAAACATTTCAGAAAGCAATTCAGATTTTTTTTTTTTAAAGTTATCTTTTATAAAACTGCTCGTTATGTCTCGTTCACAGCTTTATATTAACGCTTGGGAGCACGCTTTATTAGTCGGAGCACTCGCGTCCTAATCGTGGAATAATTTTGAGTGGCCTCCATTTTAAATCAGAAAATAAAATAAAAATAATTTTAAATACATAGTCCAGGCTATTTGTAAAGAACCTTATTTTAAAATTTCAGAATTGAAGTAGAAGTATTAAGCGATAACTGCAAAACAAACACAGGCGAAATGTAAAATTGTATAGTTATAAACAAGACATCGTTTCTCTGTCAACTATTTATTTCAAATGACAGATATAATTTAGATAGCTTTAAGGTTTCCCTGGAAATTAATACAGTCTAGGATATCCCTTGGCCTTAATATATATAGAGAGATAGAGAAAGACTAGGGGGCGTGACTCCGTCTAATAACAGCTCAGTTACTGCCAATTACTCGCAACCGGATAAAATGTTCACATTTGGGTCAGCATAAACTTGTAACAAAATGTGCATATGTAAATAAAATAAATGTTATCGAAACCGGTTTATCGTTGCCTTAACCAAGTATACTTGGATTTCAATGTTTCCATAGTGTTGTAGATATAATATGTCTAACTCTGGCAATAATGCATAACCGGTGTTACACATATGTTATGCCTTATATGTTTTATTTATAAACGGCTTTTCTACTTTTGACATTGCGTTGACAATTGGTTGAGTTTTATTTGAAATCTGCTTTGTTAGATGCGACTTTGATTTTATATTCCCGTTTATAAATGTATTTATTTATTTATTTTCACGTAAATTTATTATTACTATTTAACATATTTTATACACAAAAGCTTTTATATATATAATAATGAAAAAACGAATACTGTAATATTAGAAACCCCATAATATAACTTACTACAGTTGTTCAATTATTATTTCTATATATTAAACGAAACAATAAAAATTTATTCAGAAAACGATAAAAATATGTACAGCATACTAAAAGTTGCTGGGAAAAAAATACACTCTAAACCAAAGTTTTCAACATAAAAACAAAAATAATAAAACCGAGTTAAATATTACAATTTGATGGGTATTTAGCCAGTCTCATAATACAAGCAGATCATCTAAATGTAATAGCCAAAAGATAGTTACTTGGGCCTTGTAGGAAATGTTAAATTGTATTAGTAGATCAACGGGGTCTTACACAATAGAGCAAATTTGTTTAAAACTGTTGTTACACAGGTTTTCTGAACCTCGTAATTTTGTATATCACTAATTTCTTGTCGTTGACAATTTTATTTCGTTGCGAATTTTTATACCGAAATTCACGAATCGCCATTTTTGGTAAATTTTTGAGTCCGATGAAGCTAAATTGGAAAATTTTTAAAAAAATCATTAAAGCAGAGTTATAGACAATCTTAATTTTATGTATTTGTCTTATGCGGTTATTCCCAAATTTTGAGTTTCGAAAAATTATAAAAACTTCAAAACTTGCCCATGTGGTAAATTTGATCAAAATCGCCCTGTAAAACACTGCACAGTTGAAGGTATATGTCATCCCCCCCCAAGCAGTTTTTCAACTAGACCTTGATTTTTTTTACTTGTCACATAACTTTTTCTCTATTGTGTTTATATGAGAACGTAGAAATGCAGTTGTTCTGTTTTAAACTTTGTCTGGACGCCATTTTAGATTCATGTGTATTACAACTTTTTTTTGAAGAATTTCACTTTTCCGTTGGCTATAATTGATAAATGATATTTGTTTAATATGACATAAATATAAAAGAATTAAACTTATCTAACTTTTCTTTTTTGACAAAGTTAGGTTAGGTTAATCCTGTATTATTAAGATAATTCAACTACTATTTAAATGAAATATTGTTTTAACAATAGTACAATCCCTGGAAAAATAATAGTTTATTAAAAAATAAAATAACCCTTATGACGTTCTATATGAATACAACCTTGCTTGTCGCAAAACTCATAGTGGGGACTAACGGGAAAAATCCTTTATTTCACTTTAATCAAACATATCTTACAATTGTTTTACGAAACTACCTTTTGTTATTATATATATATGCTTACCGATAACATCAAAATTTTGTATTACAGAAAGACCTTTTAAAACTAAAAATATTAGCGTTTGAACAAATAAATGTATTAAACCACAAGTTTGGTTTTTGTGTTCCAATTACTAACAATATAGGAATGAAGGAGGGACTTTATGGTCACCCTGTATTATATAACCTCAACAAATTAAAACATTGTTTACATCGAACTGAACGAAGTCGATGTGCGGACAACACTGACCACATGCTGTCAACATTCTGTGTTTGTTTGATTTTAGAAATAGCTATTTACAGTAGGATAGTCGGTTAGTTGCCTTCTAGATTAAGCCATGGAAACATGGGCCGACGATTGTGCTGTTCGTGTTTCAAATGTCAGATTTAATTTTAATTTTTCAAATTTAGTTTCGACTGAACGTGTTGAATGAATATTAGTGTGCCTTCCAATTGGAATTTAAACGTTGGTAGAAGATTTGGACGGTCCTTTATGTTTTCTGTAAGTAAATTTTAAATTAGATTCTTTTAGTTTAAGTATCGTGAAAATCGGTGTAACATGTTATAAGGCAATTAGATTCTGCCCTGAATGATGAAAATAGATCTCCAATTAAGTGAATAAGATAAAAATCGTAAATTTCTATTGATGTCTTTACTTTCGCGAATATACGTCGTAGAAAGTTAATGATAAAAAAATGATGATGAAAGTGTCTGTCTTTCTGAAGTCTGTCCAACTCCCTGAAAACTAAACTACTTTGTTCATATCGTGAGGATCCCCCCCCATTTTTTATTACTAAAAATTCCAGAATACTGAATTTTTCGAAATCAATTGTAATAATTTAATTAAAATTTGAATAAATTGTAGCATCTAACTATCCAAACAAAACTTGTTGGTGTACATTCCCCCTCATAATGTTGGTTTCGGAATAATTATAGATAACACAAAGTCGTCCGTTGAGAAATAAAAGACTTAATTTCTTAAAATTAGTATTTCATAATTTATTACAATTTTTGTAAAATGTAAAGATAAATAACTTATACCAGTATGCTAGATAGCTAGAAACGGAAACAATAGATCAGGAATATTTTATAAAAAACAAAAATTATCCTTCACTGCTGTCCTAGATTTACTAAGCTCTAACAAGTTTACTATCACAAATGAGCGAAAAATGTTGACACACTCTTATGGGTTGGACATTTTATGGTTTCGAGTGTGGGCGTTTTTACGAGGATAGCGAAATGGATAGAATTTTTTATAACAAATTCGTTAATCAATATTAATGTTTTACAAGTCTACAAAACACGTTTCAGTTAGTAAATGTCATCCTTAGGTGCAATCATCCACAAAATCTATTTGCCACGGTTCTCTATAGGGTTATTTATTGACTAACCTACCATGTTCACTAAAACAAACTATAAGTTTCTAATTAAAGAAGGAACCTAATATAGTTCTGCCGGAATATGATGTGCTTTAATGTGACAGAACCTCACGAGATAGCGGACGACCTATACTAACACGATGTGAATGTTGTTGAAAGATGCGTATAAATTGTCTAGGCCTCCTGTCTGGCGCCTGTGTAGGCTTGGATTGCCAGTCTCAGATGACTTTTACCGGTATTGGAAAGTATTCAAGGTTCAGAGTATGGAGCTTTAATTAATGTTACTTATATGGACAATAGACATAGCTCCTCCTCCTCCTCCAACACTCGTGTAACTACATTGTTTAAAGTCATGGGCAATTTTTCTTAAAATTCTCCTTACTATGTGTGTTATCACATAGGAATATCTTGGTATTTTGAACCTTATGTGATTTTTTCATGTTTCAAGACTTCCATAACTAGTTCAGTTCTCGTTCAAATTTATGTTTTTATGATTTATATATCTTGTTAATCAACATTTTTTTATTATTGAAAATACTTAGGAAATATTGTATTCTATTTTTATTGTTACCATTATTATTATAAATAGATATTTAAAAATTCACGGAACATGAATATCGAAATATTCATAAATACAAAAAAGGTTTTAAATATAACTTGGTCGTATAAATAGACAAAGCGTTTTATATTTAGGTTAATTTTTTTTTAATCTGTGTCAAAATGTTTTTAACAATTAATATTCACATATTTTGCGCTTTTTTGAGTGTTTTGTTTAATAATATTAGCATTAAGTAACAATTTCAAGTATTAGTATGTAAAACCTGCACTTGGTGCAAAACAAAAATAATAAAATAAGTAAATAACAGTAACTCTTTGCACTTTTGCCTCATGTAAAGTATTTTAATTGATGGTACCAAAGAACCTATCTCACGCAAGAAAAAATATAAAAGAAATTGTCTAACCTTTCCCATCATTAGTTAATTTATAATCTTTTAAATTTTTTTTATTCATTAGTATTTTATAAATATATTGTTCTAAATTGTATTACTGCATCGCTGAACTAATACATTCTATTAATTTCGTCATAATTACATAGGTATAACATCTGACTCATTTATTAAATCATTTTTTTAATCCTCCTTTTTAAACTTTTGACAAGGTTTTTTTTTTAAATAAGGAAATTCTTGTAAGGTAATAAGTCTGCCTAAGATACTAAATTGGAATAAAATTACAATTACTATTATCGTTCCTTCTCCACCCCACCCCCCAATTTTGAGGTTATGATTTTACAATTTTGTTTTTTCATAATAACTCATTTACTTTTATTATACAAAACATGTTTGGCATCAGCGATGGATTAAAATTTTAAAACTGCTCAGAAAACGTTATTGTAGAACGGTGTATGAAAAGAGCTGTAAGACTCGAAAAAGATATTAAAATCTTCCATTATTTTGAAATATAGTAACTCATTTTGCTCAATTACTAATTTGGATTAAAATACAACTAAACATCCTATATACTAGAGCTATTATGAGTTTTAATTTTGAGGTTATGCTTGTAAACATTACTTTTTGGATGATCATTTTTTATATGAAAATACACATTTTGATACAATTTTTAAAACTGTACACAATGAACTATTATGAGACATTTTAGAATCTACAAAATGGTATTACTTAAACTGTTTTCTTTAATTTGATCTTGGTTAAATATTAACCTATACATTTAAATTAAATTAAATTACGTATTCAAAGAACAGAATACTTAAGTGATTGCACAGATAGGGTTACTTATGCATGTAATATGTTTCACAGTAAATAAATAAAAACTTGGCGAGTACTTGATAGTTGTTGCCAGCATCTAGTTCAGCTGTCTGTCAGTCTGTCAACAGCCTAGTTGAATACCTTTCCTAAACTGTATTTATAAAGATTTATATCAAAGTTGTTGGAACGTTTATTATTCAACTTTTTAAAAGGCATTAGGAATATTACGTAATATATTTCTCATATATACGTAGTATATAGAAACTTTTGAGATGCGTCAAAAATTAAAGTATATTTTTGCAGAAATGTCGGTTTTAGGTTCTACAACAAAAACGTTTTTTGGAGTGAGGTCTCTCTATTGTATTTTACCTATATTAGTTAGCTTTTGGGTTTATTCATTTTGTTTCTATAAATGAAAATTTAGGTATCGATGTCATAAAACCAAGATTCAAATTTACGATTTTTCAAATAGGCTTCAATAGGTTTTGTAGATGTGAGAAAGTTAGTGCAGTGTTTATTATTTACTTATTTTGTCCTTGGAACACTCCGAACCCCATGTGTTTTATATTTACTCGTTTGTTTATTTACTATTATTTTGGTGAAGAAATGTCAAGATCTTTCTTTCCGGTAGTAGACAACTTGATGAAAATCGATTGTCGATTATACATCATGGTACTTACCCAGCGGTAACATACAATGTAATACTATCCTCTAAATGTAATGCCCAAAAGTTGATCTCTTGGGTCTTTTAGGATATATTAAATTGAATTGAGGTCTTACCCAGTAGGCTAAACATAGGTTTTCTGAACCTGGTAATTGGATATTATTACTTTCTTGACGTCAGCTAGATGTGTATATATAAAGGCCTTTTCACACCGGCGTTCTGAACGTCCTGGACGTTTGGAACGTTTGGGACGTCCGGTACGCGCCCCTTTCACACCGCCCAGCAACGTACCAAACGTCCACTTATTCGCTCATGAGGATCAGTCAAGTGCCACCTCTCACTCAGTGTAGTTGTTACCTGTGCAGAGATGTCTTTTCCGCCAGTTCCGTGGATGAACGAGTCGAGTAGTGATAGTAATGACGACTTAGTATTATTATATTCGTTAACAAAAAGAAGTAAATTCTTCATAAATAAAAACGGAAGAGGTTTGGAGAATCCCATCACTTAATGCATGATCTGGAGCTGGATGAAGATAGGTTCAGAACTTATTTTAGATTAACTCCCGATCAGTTTGAAGAAGTATTGTCAATTATAGATGTTGATATCAGAAAAACCGACACTAACTATAGAGAGGCAATTACTAGCAAAGAGAGACTCGCTATTTGTTTAAGGTAAGAAAAATCATATGATATGAGCACGTGGTTCTGAAGTGTTCATTGCGCATGCGCTAGGCCGTGACGGGCTGGACGTTTGTGGAAAATCACTCGCCGTTCGATCCTCTGAAAACCGTCGTGGACGTCCAGGACGTTTTGGACGCGCGGTGTGAACTGTCTCATTTGATAGCATGGGCAGCGATTTATTTTGACAAAAACGTACCAAACGTCCAGGACGTTCAGTACGCCGGTGTGAAAAGGCCTTAAAAAGTCTCCACTTGCTTCGCTCGTGTCAGTATCTAGGTCCTGAAGGGCCTCGAAGCCGTACATATGTGAAGGAGCATCCACTCGCTACGCTCATGTCGATGGTTCGTCCTTGTTGGATCTCGTTAATCCATTGAGAGGTCAGGATTTGAAATAACATGTTTTACAATAATTTTGTTATTAGTCATCGTATTTTTCTGCAAAACCGATTCAAAAATAATATAAAGTTTAATATCGTTTGTTTAGATATAATTTGTTTAGCGATTCTTTGAACAAAATCAAAAGTACGTTTCATTTTGTTTTTTATTTGGCAAGTTCCATTTTCGTTAAGTTCTATCCTGAAAATATTACGTCACCAACAAGAGAATTTATGAAACATAAATCATAGTCATCCTCAAATCTATATGCAAATTGTAAGACTAATTTTGTATATAAATAGGGCAACAAATAGGGTGTGAATTTTGTGTAGTATTCTCGCGTAGTATATAGAAAGTATAAAAATTACAAATTTCTCAAATTCGTTCAAATTTTAATAAAATGTGATTATAAATGACCCAAAGCTTTATTCAAAATCGACATACAAAAAATATCACGGACAAATCAGTGACAAATCAAAAATGAACATTGATCAACAAATACTGAAATGGCATTTTGGGTGACGCATAATTAAGTTTCGTTTTTATTTGGTTGGGGGGTTGGGCGAGTTAGAACATTTGAGCAGTTTGATTTAAACCAAAATCTCAACGATAGAAACTAAATGAAACGAAATTGAAATTTTTTTTTACTGGATATTTAAGTAACAAACTTTGAGTATTGGTTCTGGATCTTTAATCCAAATAATTAGTAAAACTCAAATAAGTATGGGTTTGATCACGTTTTTTGTTACCCTCTGTATATACGTGAGTCAACAAATGATAGGATCGTTGAACGTTTCATAATCTGAGATATCGACGTTTGTCTATATGTCACAAGAGCTACAATTTTCCTACTACTAGTCATTTACCACACGGATATTAAAGCATCATGGAATCAGACTGTTCGATTATATTTCATAATCTGCCTGTCTAATCGATACATCTATATATACCCCTAAGTGTGGGCCACACTGCCAAATGTTTTTATTGCAGTTTTGGGTACAGCTCGCCAGTATTGTACGGTGACGCCTGCTTGCCTGATAGTTTTGGATTCTTTCCAACATCTTAGTTAACTCTCGGTTTGTGTATAAGATATGATTATACACCCAGTAGTATCAGATTATATACACATTACTTTTGATTTCTGGCCGGTTGGTTTTGAATTTGTCATTTATGTTGGTGTTTGTGTTATGTGTGTTGTTGTTTTTTGTGATAAAGTTAAGTTAAGACGAGAATATTCCCAGTGGAGTGTGTGTAAGTATAATTAAAATATAAGTTGTTAGGTTATGTTATAAGCACAAGTCAGAGATTAATTGTTTTGTAGTCTGTGAGTTCAACAGCGCCCCCTACTGTGTAAAGCGTGTGTATGAGATTGGGTTTTGTACTTTATCAATAACTGTATTTTTAATTCTGTTATTTTTTACTTTTTTAATGGATAAATTTATGGATATTCACAGTTATCTTGAAATATCCTTTCATTGAAACGCTGATACATGAGATTGTATTGTCCACGTATTATTTTCACACCATTAATTTATTTGCTCACTGTACATGTGTTTGTAAACGCTGTAGAAATCCCAATTTTGGTCAGTTTTTGCTCAAATTTAGTCTTTAGGCTCTACACAATGTTGGACATGATTGTTTTAAAAAATGTATTAAAGTTAGTGAATTTCAAAATAGCGACGGAATTTCTAATTAATTTTTTTTTGTAAATAACTTCTGATCAGTAAGTCCTACAACTTTAGGCAATAGCTTAATTTTTGCAGATTTAAAATCTACATGTAATGGTGTCCTAATGTGTTTTATATAAGGAAAATTAAGAAATTTAAAAATAAATTGTTAAAAACCTAACCTAAAAATTAAAGAAATAGTCAGATTTTTAATTGAATTTCAATCAAATTCAACACAGTTAGGTTTCAATATTAAATATTATATAACGTTTAAAAAAATAAATATGGAAAATTTAAAAATGGCGGCCATTTAAAAACTGTTTCTCTTTATCTGGATCCTACATAAGGTTATTTTGTGAAAAAGATAATAAAACACAATTATTTATTTTGTAATATCCACTTTTAATTAGTCTAGCCGACCAATGGTTTCGCCTGCTAAGGCATTGACGAGGCTGTATTACAGACTGAAGAAAAAAGACCTGTATCCTAACTCCCACCCTCTAGTTTTAAGGTTTTCTGTTTTTGTCTTTTTTCTTCAGTCTGTAATACAGCCTCGTCAATGCCTTAGCAGGCGAAACCATTGGTCGGCTAGACTAATTAAAAGTGGATATTACAAAATAAATAATTGTGTTTTATTATCTTTAAACATGGAATTCCACCAAGAACCATCGGTCTCAACAGTAATGAAAACTATTTTGTGAATTTTAATGATATTTTAACATGTTTTCCAAGATAAGAATATTATTTTTAAAAAAAGGTGAAAACATAACCTCAAAATTAGAGACAATTCGTAATAAAAGCGTAGATGACGTTGTGGTTGAATTTTATATAATTTAGCATGTAAGCTTGATTTTACTATTTGTTAAATGTGAAATATAAAAATAATGCCTAATTTCAAAACAGCTGCTAATTGAAAGAGGATTTTTAACAGTTCCTTTTGGTATGAACTGCTTTTGTGCCCATATAGATCTGTATATATGAATACCAAAATATAATATCAATCCACCATTGATTCCATTGGGATTAAAGATTTATAATTGTCATTATGGTATTTAACCAGCCACATCAAACAATTTGAAACAATCAGATTTTTAAATGTAATACCTAAAAGTTGACTTCTTGGGCCTTGTAGGGAATGTTAAATATTATTGGTAGATTAATAGGTCTTATCCAATAGGTTAAGTTAGTTTAAAACAGTTGTTACACAGGTTTCCTAAATCGTGTAATTGTATATATCACTATTGTCACGACGTCAGCTAGGCCCAACTAGGCCTTGTAGATGTGTATTATATTAAAGTCACCCCTTACTGAATCCAGGCTTGGCAATTCTGTGGTAGCTACATTTTTTCCATGAAGCCTTCGTTTAGATCCTTTTCTTTAATCTTTCTCGTCAGATCTCTCTTGACCAACTCTTGTGCTTTTCCGACCCCTGACGCTATTAGAGTATACGAAGGTTGTGGGTCGTTAATTAGGGTAGGGGTAAAAATATATTTAAAATTTCACTCGCTTTGCTCGTGTCAGTGTCATAGCCCTCGCAGGTCTCGAAGCTGTACAATGTGAAGGAGTCTCTACTGTCTACACAAGTGTCGGTGGCTCGGCCCTGCCGGATCTCATAACTGTATGAATATCTCATTTTCTTGTGAGGTCAGAGTTTTTGGTTTGGTTAGTTTTTTGTTTGGATGTGTTTGAAATATTGTGTAATGTTTTTGCACCTTTTATTTAAACCGAAATTAGCAAATTTTATATAAATATTTAAATTTGCAAATTTTAGAAATTTTATGAAATGGTAGATCTTGACTCAGGACTTTAACATGTTACATATATACTTATAGTTTGTACAGATGGAGCGGTGTCTGGAGGAAACTCACATATGAGGGCGTGCCAGAATTGCAGAAAAAATTGGCCACCCGATTCTTACTAGATTATAGGTATCAATAAGATAGACACTAGATGCTCGTTTTCAAGATTTTTTAAAGTTAAAATGACCCATGGGGACGAAAACCGAGTTCTAGGAAATACAGGAAACCTGGTGTGGTACACCGATAGTTTCAAAATTACGACAAGTACTGGAACCGGGGGCTGAGACCGGGGTTGAAACGTTCGTTTCCCTTGGGACACAGTTTTTTCAGGCCGAGATTATGGCCATAAATGACTGTATACAGGAGAGTTGGAGACGGGACTTTAATAAAAAACGTAGCCACATATAGGCTGCAAGTAATACACTTCAGGTAGTCCTGAAAGACAATAATGACCCGAGGTAGAGGACACTTTGGACAAATTACGGGACCCTGAGGTCTGTAAATGCACTTCCACAGGATATGAGCTTGTCATGACGAAACTGTGCGAGAAGGGTGAAAGAACTGCAGACCACATAATTTTCAATTAAGAGGCGAAAGGTTTTTGGATTCCAAATTCCTGGAGAACTATCATTAGACGAGCTAGTTAATGGATTACTTAAACTCGTAATGTGAATGAATCTGCTAAGCTAGAATGAGGAGGTTTTAGTTGCACAATAGGCCAACAGTCACGGTGTCAGGGCTGGTTTTAAAAGGTCCTTTAAACTCCAAACCAAATCAATCAATCAGTTTTTCTAGAATACTTTGAAATGAATACAATGTTTTTTATACAAACAAATCTTTACAAATCAGCAAGATATTGATGCTTATGTTATTTTAAATTGTCTAATTAGAAAATAAATATATGTTTCTATTTGTAAGAATGACATAAGCAGTCAGAAATATAGGTGAATATTTTCCACTACGTGTGACTGTTTGAAAAATTGGCAACATCGCAAATGAAAACATCGTTAATGAGCTGTCACTCAAAACATTTATCCTATCTGTAATAATGAATTTGGACACTTTTACAACTCTGTTCTTTATATTTTGGTTTTATTTTGTGGTATAGCTATTGCCGAAATTATATTATAAGTAGGTAATTCTAGATTTTGAGATCTCTTTCATGAAACTATGAAATTTTGCCAAATCATAACCATTAGTAGAATTTGATATAACTTATTATTGGTTCATCACTTATTATTAAAACTGATTTTGGGTGTTTCTAGTTTTTGTTTAAATAACTTATGAAATCTATCTTTCTTTTATGTGTGGGTTAGCTCATTAGTTTCGATCATAAAAATTCACATTTCACCAAATTTTATGGAATTAGGTCCGGCCGACTTCGAGATAATTTATCTTATAAAATGGCGAAGATTTAATTGTTTTCCAGTAGATCCTGACATGGTACATTCTTGTGTTAGCTAAGGTCTTGGTTTGTGCAGAAGTCCCCAAATGCTTGTAATTTTTTTTACACTTTCACATGTTGTATAGAGAAAGGTATGTAATAGGTGAAAAAATCGATGTCGATTTTGTTCTAAACTATTTATTTTGAATATCTGTCTGTCTATCGTCTGTGCAGCCCAAACGTGTAGATCGTTTATGAACAATATTTATTTGTGAGCATTTTTTTGCTCATGACTGGGGTTATTCTTTATATTTTTTAGCTAACTCAAACTCTGGTGGTAGCTGTCATAAGACAAAAACATAAAATTACGATTTTCCCAAAATCGGCTCTAATGATTTTGATCAAATTTTTCTCAAACAAAACTTAGAGATTGGTCTCCATATCTCCCAAAACCCTGGTTTTTGGTTATCGGTAAAAAAAATAAATCGGTCAAAGAGCTGTTTTAAAATACGTAATTTTCCAAAAATGACTTTTGTGATTTCTTTCAAATTTTAGTGGAAAGTGAAGACAAATCAGTGAGCAAAATCCCAAATATCCGAAGTAATTGACAAAAAACAAAAATGAAGCTCAGTTTTAATGCTTAACCTTAACTTCATGTTGAAATATTGTAGTACTATTTTAATTAGAGAAGAATTATTATTAATTAAAATAAATTACGTTGGTATACTTAGAAGTAAAGTGGACCGAGATATCGTCATTTCAAATACAAAGTCATTCGTTAACAATGAAACAAATTATGACCATTATGTGAGTTCCTTAGGAATCCGCTAGATGGCATTAAAGATTGGGATCCTTCGCGCATGCGCCAACTTAGTTGATAGTTCAACGCCGCGCCGGTCAAGCTAGGAAGCACTTGCATTACATGTGCTCAGTTCTGTTGTTGACAGTCTAGTTTCGTAAAAAAAAATTATATAACTTATTCAGTTAATAAGTAAGTGATAAGAAGAGATAAATATAATCTTGGAAGTGTCAAGTGTTGTGTAATATATTAGTTATCAATCGTGTAGGAGCTTGGCTAAATAAGACACAATGGAAATCAAGGTTATAAGGTGTACAGTGGTGGCAATGGTGAAGGTTATATAGCTAATCTGTCGTTAGCTTCGCTGTTCAACTTAGTGTAGTGTTGTGCGGGTGTGCGTCGAGTTACCTTTGGATGCGTTCTTATCATCCGTTATTGACACGGGCAACGGTTCGTCTATGCGCGTGTGTTTTGACTCGCTGTGCTTCGCGTCCGACCGTCTTCCTGAGGACGGCGACGACGAGAATCACCAGGAAGTCGTTGTTGTCACCAACGGCAAGGTGATTACCTCAGAAGGTAATATTATTCAAAACGTACATAACCTAAAAATTATATTTGTTATAATAATCTAGGCTGTGATAGTTTTAAACTTGAATCGTTTAAAATTATGAATTAATTGATGTCCAATGGTGTCGGAACGTATTTGTTGGCATTTTTGTTATTAAAATGTTTCAATAGAATCTATGTAGGCCTATGATATCAAAATTTTAAAACTGGTTGGTAAGAAACGTTGGTAAATGTTCTGTTATTTATTTATTAACGTAAAGGCTTGCCTTTCTGTTAAACATAGTCTACTGTAAGCCACTATATATATTTTGTATGCCTAACCTAGTTTCTATGATCATGTGTATTATAGATCTAAATCAACATTGAACAGTTAGTTAGCTTGTTTAGAGGCAATGAAAAATGGGTATAAGCACAAAATGGATTAAAATTTACCATTGTAGTTAGATATAAATGACTTATATTAAATTTGCTAAAAACACAAAGTTTCTTTACGCGAGTGGAGGTTTGGTTGTAACCTAATTCTTTTGAATGTGTTTTCAACTGTTTCTGTAGGTATTTTTTTTTCAAATCTCTTATAAGCACTGATATTTCTATAGCAATGTTCGCTTGTATTTCTGTTTGAGTTAATTACAGCAAAAACGTTTTTAGCGTACAACTTTTAATGGGCAAAAATAAAGGACAACTAGTAAGACTGAGATTCTGTATTTTGAGGTTAACAGTGGCGAATGTAATTTCAAATTATACTCTTTCCCCTTCATGTTTGATTTGGTTACCTTTAAAAGTCTGAACAAATTTTAGTAATAAATTTTTTTTCCTATTTCAACAGGAATTTTGTGTCCGATAAAATGGAGGGAAATTTTGTTTTGGTTTGGGTTGGTATTACTTGTTAGTAACGATTACTAATAACTGAAATAATTATTTGGTAAAGTTGATAGGAAACTTATATTTATTTTGTAAGACATTTAACACTTGACTTTTCCCTAGATTTTAATGCGAAAAATCCTTTTGGGTCATTTATTGTGTATTAATCTTAGTATAATAAATCGAATGTTCCAGTAAATAGGCCTATAATGTAGCTTTATAAGAAGTTGTTTACTATTCAGTAATTAATTTAATTGCCATACGTTATCAATCCTTTCCTCTATTTTAAATATAGATGAAATTGATGTTTACTTTAAGTGTATTCTGAATTATTTTAAAAGTTACTTATCGATTTGGTAGTTACAAAGAGCTGTATGATGTTAAAATTTCGAATTTGTTTTTCTGGCCATTCGTCTAGTATTTTTTAGGTTATATCTCTTAGCACAAATGTTTGCTTTGATTGACACAAAATTTAAAGTGTGTTTTTAGCAGATTGCTTCATAGAATGATTAAATTTTGGATTAAATTGTCCAAGGGTTAGGGTGAAAATAGAGTGAGGGTGAAGAGTGGTTGTCACAGAGAAATAAATGATCTCCATGACTAAAAACATACATTTTATGCCTTCTAGATAAGTATAATGGGAAGGTTTTAACTTTTTATTTAAGATAGGGGATGCTAGTGTTATTTGTTGAACAATTTATTTCTTCGAGATATTTTGTAATAGATTTGGTAAAAGGGTTTTTTATGTAAACTTTTATCATTAACCTATACAAAAAACATTGACTTCATTTTGTACAATTTAAAAAAAGCTGTTGTTTAAAATATACTCTACAATATGAAGTACTTTGAAAATCATTAATTTAACAACAAAATTAGAAAAGACAAAATATTTCAATCTTTTCATGACTAACACTGTGATTTATTTTTATTGTATGTCAAAGGATACTGGCCTAAACCATTATCGATAAAAAATTTAGTTTTAAAATTTCCTTCTAATTGACTACGTACAACATTCAGAAGTTTATGACAACGATTATTTTTTCCGAAATTTAACATCCTTCAAGGAATATCCTTAAGAAAACTTGTGGGTGTTTTCTCAAGAAATTCTTTTTCTTTCGTTTTATCCAAAACTCTTTTATTTCTTTTATCTACAGTAAAAATGAGGATAACATAGTGTTTATCACTGAGTGCAAAATATTTTGTGTCTTATTTTTAAATAAACTTATGTTTTTCGAGATATTCAGTATTACCAACTTTTAACCGACTACCATTTTAAAAATGTACAAAATAAAACTTGATGTTAGTAGGCCTATAGTAATAAAAGTTAACATTAAAAAAAGTATTAGCCTACTGTACCATGTTTGGATTGAATATAAGTTTCATTGATATATATATATATATATATATATATTATATATATATATATATATATATATATATATATATATATAATAAAGACAGAACCGTTAAAGGCATTATTAATCCTACTTTCAAAGGCAGTTTTTAGGTCATCATTAAGCTTAGGCTATCGTTAGCAGATATCAAATTTCCTCTCTGGGTCAAATGAACGGGTCAGAAATCCTACCGTAGGCTACAGACGGAAAGACCCACATTGTATTCAGTTTGGTAATAAACAAAATATTGTAGAAATAAACACATTTATTAATTTTGGGTATTCCTAACACGAAAAATAAAATATGGAGGAAAATCTAAGATTTCGACCGATAAGATGTTTTTTTAAGAATTCGCTCATTTTCTTCCCCTTTAATTCAAAATAGTGATAAATTTAAACTTTTGTTGTAATTTTGTCCTAATAGAGTTTTATGGAACTCATCTCCGTGTTGTTATTTTTATAGATGATAAATTCGAATTCGTTATTATTTTTTGTCTAACGAAGACAAACTGTGTAAAATAAAATAATTATAGAGTATGTAATTTGTGTTGGTATTTTTTTTTCTGAAACTGTTGATCAGATTGTGACCAAATTATCTCTTCAAGGGCCATCCCGAATTCCGTACTTTCTTTAAATATCGAGCACATGGCTGTTAACAACGTATTTATTTAGTTTTATTATAATAATAAGTTTATTTCATATAAATACCTACATAATTGTTTTTCAGTATAATTTACATCTTTATACCTATTACTTAAATATAAAGCTACAACTTAGTATACAGCTAATGGTACATTCAGGAAATCTTATAATTTGTCTTTGGCTTCCTGACATTTCTGCAAAATTAGGGAACTCTTTCGCCAAGCAGATATTTCTGTGTTTATGTTTTCGATTTTTGTACGTAGTAACGTAATTGTTTTTAGCACTTTATAGACAAACATGGCTTTCTTATCATATCCCTTTTATTTATACTATGTGTATAAATACCTACACGTACATACATATACATATTTTTTTCTTTTCAAATTTTATCAATAGTTTGATTGATTCTGTATTCTCAATAGTTGGTAACAATGTCATTAATTTAAACCATTTTGATTTTAAGTGGCATGATTTAATTTTTTCGGATAAATGGTTAAATAGTTTTTGGCCATTATAAGAAGAAGAAAAAGCCTGATAATGACCAATATTGTATGCCTTCCGTAAATAATGTCTGTTAACACAGATCTCAGAACTCTTCTACAACAAACCCTCGCATATTCGTATTTATTTGAATTTTCTTTAAAAAATATCCTATGCTTAAAAACTTTATTTACAGAGGTAATTGAAACAGGCGTAACCGCTGCTAATTCGATAAGTACAATAGTTACAAAAAAATTTAAAAGGTAACCCTAGGATTTTTAAAGTTTAAACAAGAGGTATTACAAAATTTGTCATGTGTCCCGCCATTTTTACAATACGACGGTCAGTTTTAAATTTTTAAATAGACACCCTTATTTTGTGTTTGGATAAAAGAGGTTATTTTAAGACTTTTTCTACTTGAGTATTTTTCGATAGCTCGAACTGTTTAGGCACTTAAATGTTTCAAAATTCACAATATTTCCAGAGACGATTTTTTGTTATTTTTCAAAAATAAATTCAGGTGAAATTTAAACTAGAGCTAAGGTAAAGGTGTAATAACATTACTGTTATTTTTATTCATTATGTACGTTGAGGAATAACAAAATTTTTCGATAGAAAATGAAAATCATAATTTTCGGATAATTTTTTGAAACATCCACTGGGGTAGGTACACCAGTTCTTTATTTTTACTAAATGTAGTACACCTTCTGAATTAAGGACAAATAGTATTATTAAGCACTGTTAACATGTTTGTTTCGGCTGTAGTAAAGGTCTAATACATCCAGTAATAATTACAAACTTGTGTCAGCTAGTAGGTGTTCTAAAAAAATTAAATAAAAGGAAGTCTGTGAAATACAAACATGTTTTATCGAAACTCCTTTGTATTGTAAAATTTTTATAACAGCTGTTTTAGAGAATAAAGAGTATCTTTTAACTACTGTACTTGATATTTATAAAGTGTATTACCAACATTATTTTTATCCAGAAAAAAATTATTTTTCCTCAAATATGTTGTCATTTTTTAGACCTGCCAACTGAGTAAAAAGCCAAATGTTACTTTTGAAACTTTTAATATTTTCTTATACACTACAGTCAATCCATGTTTTAATTTTACATTCGATTCAACTGTTTTAGGCACGAAAAACGTACCTCTGTAAACGTCTTAAGCACTGTATTTTCATAACTTTGAGAGTGTGTTGGTACTTAAACGGTTACAGATATCGAAAATATCCAAGAGTAAAAAAATTCTTAAAATAATGTGTTTTATTCAAAATATATTGCTCTTTTCCTAATTGAGCTAGAGACTTGGGAGTGATGTTATTTTTTTTTTCTATTTTTAATGGTCTTTCATTTGATACGCAACATCTAGGGGGTCTTGAGAGAAAGTTTTTTTCTAAAAATTAATACTAAAATTTTGAATTTAAATTCCAAAAGTCACATGTTTAAAAAATGTATAAAAATTCCCAAAAGTAGTTTACTATAAGAATAATCAGTGTGGAACGTTTGAAAATGGGATGGTAATTGGTCCTTATTTAAAATAATTCAAAACTAACATGAAATTTGAGAAAATTTATATATATTTGAAATCCAAAATCAACATTTAACTTTATTTCAATCTACTCACCCTAATTTAAAAAAAAAAGATATTTAGTTAAAATAAAAAATTTGAGTATAATATATTTTAGGCCTACATTTATTTATGTAGACGTAACTTTTTTTATAACAGGCACAATTATTATATATAAAATTATCAATAAGTTTATTACTAATTAGAAAGAATTCAATCCTATGTGAGGCCTAGCAAAATAAAATTACTACAAAACAATGCTTGCTGTGACAGGTCTAGTTTATTTTAGTGGTTCACTAGCATGTTGGTACACAGTGTGACATGTTCAGACTTGCTTCACATCCTCAACAACTGTAGTAGCTCAGTTTGACTGTGGCATCAATGTTGTTTGGATGTTTAAAGTAGTGATCTCTTTTTGATTTATAGCTTGTTTTGTAATTTGAGAAACTAAGACTTTTTTATTTATTTAAGTACTATCTGTAATAACATTACTTAAGTGGAATGACTGTGTACAGTGCCCAAGAGAGTCTGAAATAAGAAATACCCTGGAAAAAGCATTTGAGGAAAACCTTGTTAACAAAATTACTTTTCGTCAGTGGATATCAGTTGACAGTTGTAATTTAGAGACCATAGAAAAACCTCTAGCTGAATTTATTGATCTCCTCTGTGAAAAGTGCTGGTCCAACACGACTTCATAGCAAAATAACACATACTACGTTGTTTAAACTTACTTATGCCTGAGATTTTATATCTTTTCTGAATCAAAAATGTAAACATTTACAAAACCTCATCTAAACAGAAATATTTTAAAGTAAGAATCCATTACTATCCCATTTTGAAACTTTACTTTTTTGAAAATTTTAAAACATGTTACTTTTTATAATTCAAATTCAAAATTTTAGTATCAATTTTGGAAAAAAAAACTTTCTCTCAAGACCCCTAGATGTTGCATATCAAATGAAAGGCCATTAAAAATAGAAAAAAATAATACCACTCCCCCCAAGTCTCTAGCTCAATTAGGAGAAGAGCAATTACAATTTTAGTAAATGCCGGCCGAGCGATTGTGGGCTATTTTGAAAACTTTAAATGGACATAATTCAAAAACGGTTTCACATAAAAAATTAAAACTTGACATATTTCTTGGCCTACATGAATTAAGAATTTCATCAAAATCAAAATTTCATCAAAATCTGAGATGGTCAAGTTGAATGGGTGTTTTAATATGACATGGAATAGGTCCCAGGATAGAAATTAAAAATCTGTAGAGTTGGAATAATTATGGATAGTTTTCGAGATACAGCTTTATATTGTTCAATTACCACCCCTTACTTTCTTCATTTACTTCGCTCGCTCTTCTCCAACAAAAAGCACACTGGGTGATGATTGATTTTTCAGATTGGCTATTCTAGACAATTACTAAGCATATTCCCTCCAAAAGTACTGACATTTCAGTAATAATTTTCTTAATTTAAAATTTGATTTTAGAGCCCCAGATAAACCTAGAGTGCAGTTTCAATAAATTGGTTATATCATGATAAAGTTTTAAAATGTGTTATTTGTATCTACTTCACGTAATGGCGATTAATAAGCTGCCCTCTCCGTTAATGTTTTCTTGAAGACTGAATTAAAAGTTGAAATCTTTACCACCATTTATCAAGACGTTTTGAAACATAGTGTTTTTGAGGTTAGGCTTACACATTCCTCTACAATTAACAGCAAATGTAGAGCGTGTATAAACATCTAAAACAAATCTTTCAAATGTTTGTTGGCGTCAAAAAAGAAACCTATAGACAGGGGTATCAATAATCTTGTCTTGGAAAACGATTTATAACTTTTAATTGCAGTATCTTGGCCGCCATTGTGCTTATACAAAGTGAATGAAACTATGATAAATAACTTGGATGTTAACTACATTTAATAACCTTGACGTGACCTCTAAGTCATTCAAGTAAGTTAATAAGAATAGTTGAATATAGCCTTAAACAATGTTAAATCTCAGTGGGCGGTTACAGACTGCAGGCGTTGTTAATAACTTCAAATCTGTTATTTTATTGTTTTATAACATTTTATGTATTACCTTATTTCTCATTAAAGTAACTTCATTCGACTAGTGATTACTTCATTATTGGAGTAAAATGTTATTAAGCGGCAACATGTCGTACATTTTGTCCGATTTGATTAAATGTGGTATGTAAGTTGGACGAGTTCGTTAATGAAAATAAAACTGTCATTACTATTCGAAATGACTTTTTTATAACTGTTTTCAAGGTCCTTTTTATTTGTATGCCAATGTACTAAACTTTTCATTATACTTATTTTGTGCTGCTTTAAAATTTGTTTTGCACGATAAAAAAAAAAGAGAGATATTTAAACCAAAACTTTAGAACTAACCTCAAAATTTAATAAAGATCAGCAATAAACTTGTTAGGAAAAAATAAATAGACCAGTTTTTCTTTGATATATGTACATGTTACACTGGTAATGGGTATAGCCGACATTTACCCACTAATCTTAGCATAACTAAGGGTTTTAGAGGATTTGGGTCTTTTCTATTATACGACCTCATGGCTCAAATTATTTTCTATTCTAGTTGTGTGACTATTTTTCGCTATTTATTGATTGGTTTCTTGATAGCGAACCTAACCTAACCTAACCCAGACCTAACCTAACCTAACCCATACCTCACCAGAAGTGTAAAAGTCATAAAAACGTTTACATGTAATTAGTTTGTGTTAGTGTGTTTTCTATTTTGTATATTTGTGTGTTTTGTGAAAAACAATAAAACCATTTATTTTATAGATGATTTCATCAATTGAGGTGAGAAAACCTACTTTATTATCATTCTGTTAGTATAGAACATAATTTAAGCCATGCGGTCGTATAATAGAAAAGACCCAAGGATTTAGTCCTAATTTAACCCAAATTTGTTTTGTAGGTTAGACTTTAATATTTATTTGTAAAAGCTCGTTTATCACAATACTAGCTTAAATAAAAAATTACGTACATTTTCAAATTTAAAAAACAATGTTTTTCAAGGATTACATTTACTGGTCCTACAAGTAAATGAGCTGATATATTCACAAAAAAACAAATATAACCTCAAAGACCATAACCTCAAAATATAAAAAGTAAGCAATAAAAAATTCTGACGATAAATTTAAGTTAAAAGCTAACTTTTTTTTCGGCCTAAATGTTTACTTGTGTGGCCTATGACATCCTGCAATACTCATTTTGTTTTAAAATCTGTAGCTAATAACGTGAAATTTTAGAGAGTTATTTACGGAAAACATAGTCATTGAACCTTAACCTCGTAATTGAAAACAAAGTGAGAAATAAATTCTTTAAAAATAAAAAAAACAATTCCCAGTAACTTTAAATGTCGGATGAATAAAAAAAAAAAAATTCTTTGATAGGTCTACATAATATTTTATTTGTGAGAAATTTTTACTCAGTAGCTCAATTTTTACGATTTTTAAATCTGTAATGTTCAAACATGTTTTATACGATGAAAAATAAGAGAGTTATAAAAAACAAAATGTTTAAATTATAACTTCAAAATTAAAAAAAAATAAAATAAAAATAATGGTTCAAATAATAGGAATTTGTTATATTTCAGATATAAGTTATGTCTAAAAGATATACTATACTCTAAGAAACGAATATTTTGGAGGGAAACGAAAAACGAATATTTTGGAGGGAATTATATTAAATATATTAATGAATTTATAATGTAGAAATTCTCGCTATTACGACTTCCTTCATGAGAACGCCATATTTGAGATACAAAATATATAAGCGTGCGATCTTGTGTCTAGTTAGTAAAACCTCTAAAAGTCTCAATGTTTGTCCAGTTTGCTCAAATATCCGATGAAGGTACAGTTTTTACAAATCATTTGACAAGTTCGCTAATCAGTTCATTAAATTTCAAAATAGCGTATTATTTAAAAATTAAAACAAACCTGTTTACAAAGATAACTTTTTATCTTACAAACATCCACTGTAACACATTTTGCTCAAGTTGTTCTCCATGATGTGCAAAGGTTTTTTCTATGAAAAAATAAACAGATAATTATAATGAAAAAACAATAATAAATTAGTTAAAACAGGCCTAACTTCAAAATTACTAAAAACCAACAATAGTTCGCATAGTAAAATTTAGCATGCTTGATAAATTGTATTTATTTGTTGTAGAAATAATTGAAATTCTAATTAATGACAGCAGTTTGAAATAGTAAGAGAAATGAATATATCACACCGTGTCATTGTATTAATATGTACGCCTAAAACTATTTTTGGTTAAAGTTTAATGACGACATTATTAATTTAAGCGTAGCGAAGCTCCCTTGGCACAGGAGTGAACTCTAATAATTGTAACAAACGCTGTATTTCGAAAACTATTTAGCTCTTCAAATGTCTAATGAGCCGTGACGAAATACACAATAAGGAATAGAAATAATTCCCAGATCACAAATATAAGAAACAAAAACACTCATTTCATTTTCAGACTGTGTGGATTTAGATGCTGAGGGTTATCGAATTCTGCATCAGGTTATTATAATAAACATAGTAGTATATGGATTATTAAAATAACAGTATTATTTTGCTTCCTAATTTTGTTGTTTGGGGATTATTTCTATCCCTTACTGCCTGTTCTTCACGGATTGGCCTACAATTAGAACTTAACCATGTATCAGTTGTGATGAAGGGTGATTTTTATATGTTGGCCTAAAGGAACTTACAAATCAGCTGTTTGTTTCTTGAAAGTTAATGAAATAAGTTTATTTGCTTAACTTTCAAGAAAAAAAAATACAGACTAATTAGAGATCGAGTTAATAAAATACATAGCTTCGCTTGACCAATTAAAAATGTATTTAAAAAAAATGAAATTTTGAAATTTTTGAAGAAATTACAGTGAAAATTCTACAATTCTACAAAGAATCACGAAAATCGGCTCTGTATAACTGGAGATATAGCTGCCCACTATTAGAAAGTGTATTAATATACAGTGCCCCACGAAGAGGTAGCTATTTTTGAATTAATACGTCGGAATACTTTACAATTATGTTACATAGTTGTAACAAAATGGCGGAATAACAAAAAGAACCTCATTCTAGATAGAACCATATCCTTCCACAACCGTACTTAGTTCCTCATTTAATCAACCGGAGATGAAGGAAGTTTTTTTTCCAACAGTATGGAGCTCCTAATTTGGATCGTTAATAATGTATTACTGTTATTTTTCTTTATTAAGTTTTACAAGTTTCATGTTATCTGCAAATCAACAATTTGCAATCTTTATGCAAATAAAATCATTTTGGTGAAAACGTCCCAATATTTTCTTATTCCGCCATTTTGTTTTGACTGACCATAAAAAATGAAACTCGAGGGTACTATTTTACATAACTATAAAGTGTCAAGTATGTTCCATATGTCCGGCATATTAATTCAAAATGAGCGATCTCTTCGTGGGTCACCCGTTAATTGATCAAAGAAACCTTTAGAATGAACATAAAGTTAGTCACAATAAAACATCCAAATATGAAGTGAACGTTTAATAAACCCGCCCATCAATCAGCTGTTATACTGATGACGTACACTACTAAGGTTGGGTCGTCAAAACAAACAACTTGTTGGACTTTGCTACTGTTGATAATATTCCCTAATGTCAATAAACGCTGTCATAATCTTTCTTGAAGTATATTTATAACTAGTCGGTGTTGCCGAGCCAATTTCCTAAAGTTATTAGAAAATAATTAGGTCATAATGAAATATTATAGAATGGAGCGTAGTTAATATGAAACCTTGATCGTCGACGTTAAGGATTTACTGTCGTACAAAACTACTTTTTTTTTGTAATGAAATATTTTCCTTGGAAAATTTTGTGTGAGAGTTTTTTTCTCAGTGGTTTTGTCATTTATAGGATTAAAAACATAGCTATAGAGACCTATATGTGACAAAACAGAAATAATATATAGCATAATGGTGATAATCTTACCGGGTGTTTCAAAAAGGACTTTACAATTTTGTAAGTGTGTATAAATTATGCAGACTACTACAAAGCTGGTTTTGTTGTCATTTTCTAGAAAAATACATCAAGTTTTTTACCTTATAGTTAGTTAGGTTCAATCATCTGAAATCGATTTCCTGTCAAACCCACAGCAGTCGTAATTTCTTCTCGACTACGGTGTAGATTCCTTCTCTGAGTTCAGCGATAGAAGACGGTAAGGGTGGTTTATAAACTTTATCCTTGATAAATCCCCGGGAAATCGAGAAGTTTCAGATCAGGTGAATGAGGTGGCCATGTAATTGGTCCACCTCTACATATCCATGTATGTGGAAGGCAGTTATTGAGGAAATCCCGGACCTCGATGAGATAATGCGGAGGTGCGCCATCTTGCTGGGAGTGTACTGGGTTCGTCCTCATCAATTTGTGGAATTAAAACGTTTTCCAGGATATCTAGGTACACTATTCCGTTGATGGTTTTCTCTTGACAAAGAGGAGCCGTAAACTTTGCTCTTGCTTAAGACACAAAGACGTTACCGGTATCTTTAGGGTTATCACAAACATGTTCCAAGGATTGTCTTAAACTAAATGTGTCAGTTGTGTTTAGTCACTTTACCACTTACATGGGAATTCGAGTAATTACTGAAGATTATATTTTAAATGGTAGATTTACTGGGAATATATTTGCCATAATCTGTACGAAAATTCCGTTACACATTATCGCAGACTTCGATTCTTCAAATCAAAATAGGCTACATAGAGAGAGCGCTCGGGACCAGTGAAGGCAGCTAGCTAGCGCTTGCAGGCTGTAGTGTGAATAATTTTATACGAATTTACAAAGCTGTAAAGTCCTTTTTGAAACACGCTGTATAATTGGTTAACCATAACGTCAAATTAATTTTATTATCATTCTAATAAATTAGCTGTAATTAAATTGGTAAAAGTGTAAACTTTCAAGAAAGAGACAGCTGATTTGTAAGTTCTTATAGGCTTAGTGTATTTGAAATTTAAGGTTAATTCCAACTTTTGACTCGGGTAATAAAATTAAAAATCCGCCTTTGACACGACTTGTAGTTTTAATTTAATATAAGAAGAATAATGATGATCGGTCAAATATATTTTGAGCTATTGACTCGATTTTACACCTGTGGCATGAAAATAAAATAGTAAGTTGGTAGGCACGGTACTTACCTAGCCCCAATCATACAATGTAGTGGTAGCAGATCCTCTAAAAGTAATCCGCAATAATTGGTTTCTTGAGCTTTGTAGGAAATGTTAAATTGTATTGGTAGATCAGAGTAGGGTAAGATTGTTTACAAGAGTTGTTACAAAGAAGACTAGGCTCTAATGGGCGTAACAATAACTTCGCTCTTTATCATCGTATGGCGGTGGGGGTAGTACGTGCAGAATTGAAATATCCAAATGTTTATCTAATTTAGTGAGTGAATAACACACGAAATATTAACAAAAAACTGTTTAAAATATCTCGAGAACTTTAATAGGGTACACTGTACCAAATTTCATATTTCTATCTTAATGTTTTATGGGAGCTATCGTGGTTGTGTACAGGCGACATTGTACGGACGTCATATTGATACTCTTTTCAGTTTACTGAGACCATGAAACATGAAGGTCGGTCAAAAAATTGAGGTCGATACTTTTGCGAGGAACAAACTTACTTCATCCTTCGATATGGAGGGTAAATAAAACTAATAAAAATAAAATTATGTTACGTATACTCTATCCCTCTATTGTTGTAGTTTCTGTTCGTAAGTTATGTAATTTTTACATATTAAACAAAAACCAGGAAGTATTTTATCCTATTTAAAAAAAAAATCAAGAGTAGCCTACTAATCGTGTAAATTCGTAGATTCAAAATCTGTAGAAACACTTAACCTATTATTTTTGAAGAGTAATTACTGTCAATTAATCGTTATCTTATTTGTTAGGCCTACAGTAGCAAGTAGTCATATCGGTTTCTCGTACGGGAGAAAACATAATATCTTGCAAACTACTGTTACCGAGTTATTTCACTGGATCTAGTTAAATGTTAATACATTAGTATATATATTTCACTTTAACCACAAGTTACCTTATCCTTTTAGATAAACAATACAAGGTTATCCTCAAATGACATTAACTAGAGCGGAACAGATTTCTTAGTTAATATTTCAGGAACTGATTCTAGGGGGGGGGGGGGGGAATTAGTTTTAGGTCTATTGGTGTTTTTACAAAACATTATATCTTTGGAAGTGGATAAAAAGTCCATAAAGTTAGTTGTGTCTCGCCTCTAACGCATAAACGCCAAGTCGACATTTCTGATTTATCAACTCCACATTGATACTTTTTTAAATATTTGTCTTCCCCTTCCGTTCTATGCCTTCCAAATTATCGTCACTTATAGTTTGCCGTGTAAGGTGAGACCATTATGGTAATGAAACTCAAAGTGGCGCTTCGACGAGAGGTCAACTATTGATTAGTAATATTTCGAGTTTTTTTGAAAGACGAAATTCAGGACTTTCTTTTGGTACAGCGCAGATTTACAGTGTTGTAATAATTTTGTTTGTACTGTACATTCAAAGTAGTGCAACACTGTAAAACTGCGCTGTACCAAAAGAAAGTCCTGAATTTCGTCTTTCCAACCGCTAAAAAACTCGAAATATTACTAATCAATATTTGACCTCTCGTTATCGATAAAATTTTGTCAAAGCTCCACTTCGAGTTTCATTGCCATAATGGTCTCGCCTTACACGGCAAATTATAAGAGTGACGGTATTTTAGAAGGCATAGAACAAAAGGGGAAGACAAATATTTTAGACAGTATCAATGTGGAGTTGATCCGAAACAAAAATCACCTTCACTTAGCCATTTTGTGAAATTTTCTAATGAGATTTTTTTTTAATTGATATATTTTTGTATTCACTTTTATTCATAACTACATTTACAAAACTTTTGTAATCTTAAAAAAAATAGATAATTTTGTTGTATAGTGTGTATATATGTGGTTTTGTGGCGTTTTGGCTTCGATTATCGAACATTTGTTTTATTCCTGACATACTAACTCCAAACTTTTTACCCATTTTAATTTATTACAGCATTATATCTTAATCTAAAAAATGGTTTAGTAAAAGCTGGGTTTTGATCAAATAACTATTTAAAAAAAAGATTGCAAAATGCACAAAAAATTGCCAATCTGGGAAATCCTACAAAGTTAGTTTCGCAATGTAATGCCAGGGTATTATAATAGAATACACTTAAATGTAGTTTATATTTTGTTTTCAATTCATATTCAACGAGTTAAATTATTTCATTTTCGTAAAGTACAGTTTTTATAGACAATATAAATCATATAATATTATTAAGTTGTAATTTATAAACAAAAGGGACTATCTGTTGTTGTAAAGTTGGCAACGCTTGACTATATTTACTTTATATATCACTCATTATGCATTTAATAAACCAATGAGCTTGACGTGTAAACATTAACGTGAGACTATTTTTGTGACTCAAGTTTGCATTGTGAAGCTCCTTCTTCTTTCGAATTCAAAACACAGATGACAATTCCTTCGACCTTTTGTGGACTATTACCAAATAGATTATTATTATTCCGCTCAGAAAGCTTTATTTACTTCTTGGCAGCTTCAGTTACTTTAACAGCCAAACAGTGTTGACGTAACTGCATCTCGTATGTAGCCAATGTTGTAACAGTATAGAATTTAATAACATTTTATTTGGTTTGTCATTCTTCTTTCGTATAGGAGTAGTGTTTGTACTGAGTAAAACAGTTGATGTGTGCCATCATGGTATTCAACCAGCTCCATCGCACAATGTAATACGAGCAGATCCTCTAAATGTAAGGCTCAAAAGTTATTTCTTTGGCCTTTGAGGGAATGTGTTATTGTATTGTTAGATGAAGTAGTCTTATCTGGTAGGGTAAGTTTGTTTACAAGTGTTTACTGAACCTAGTAATTGTATATACAGTACCCTCAGACTAGGAGTCTGTCTGGTGTAATGGGCGTGTCCTTCCTTCTACTTTCTTCCTTAACCTGACTTGACGGTACAACCCATTCCAAGAAAACTAGGTACACAAATTACTGGTTAATTCTTAAAGTTTAAGTACAAGTTATTTCTTAAAAGTTTAATCTTGTAAACGTTTTATTCCTATTTACACTGATAAAAGAAACGAAAGTAGAGAAGGCATTTGAGGTACACAGAAGCATTTAAGGTCTATATATTTTTATTGAGGTTGTACATCTGGAAGCAAACACAACAAACGAAGTGTGGAGGCCCCTCTTTTCCTCTCCACCCCCATACACATTCCTACCTTGAGGTTACTGTACTTATGTTAGCTAGGCCCCAACGGGCCTCGTATGTGTGTATGTATTAAAAAGTCTCCACCTGTTTCTCTCGTCTCAGTATTTCGGCTCTAGATATGTGAATGAGCCTCCACTCGCTACGCTGCTATCGGCGACTCCAAACTAAACCTTCAAACACAAAACACTCACTAGATCGTCGCAATCTGAGGTTAGGGATTGTTATGGTTACCGGAGCTACGCTCTCCAGAAGTTACAGACCCTAAAGCACCTAAGCCATGACTGAATAGGTTTGAAGATTGTTATTATCCCCTTCGGGAGTGTGAAAAAGTTAGTGTATAGTTTATTTTTGTGTGAAACGTAATGAATATAAATAACTAAATTACTCTCTGATAAATTCAATTTATTGCTAACTATATATGGTTTTATTGCAGTATTAAAAGAGGTAAATTTATTACTTATTTATACCTTACGAACTACAATAATAATAAATAATATCGCGGCATGAGATTAAAGAGTCAAAAATTATACTCAGTCATTTCGAAAATTTATTTGAGAAGTGTTATAATTATGAAGACGAGAAAAGGTATGTTGAAGTTAACTGTTTTTATTTTAGTAAATATTTAATTAAAAAAGGGTGAATAACTTATAACTAGTCTCAGATAGAATTTGTGTATTTGCCTGGAACTATAACGTTACTATATGTTGTTACTGTTTCTTTACAGTGCTGACAGTTCAGTGTTAATGATTCAGTAGGCTACAGTGCGTTTAGTGTCGTAGTTCTGTTATCATAAAAAGTGTTATTCTCTGCATAGATGATTGCAATATACAAAGGTTATATTCGTTCAGAATCCTACAAGGAATCTCGGGAAATATCCGCCGATAAGTTTTCTAGTGCAATCATTCCAGCTAATAGTAACATTCAAGATTTGTGTAATTAACCTACGACAAGTGCAAAACGGAATTACCATCTATATTAGGACTCCAGAGGCTATAGTCGATATTCAACACAGGAATTCCGCAAGTTCGAAAAAATCTGTACAAAAATTATAACAAAATGGTGTAAAAGACTTGTTTTTACAATAGTTAAAAGAACAGACAAATCGAATAGTTTTCATTATTGCAACTCCCTTCTAAATAAAATCGCTGATGATGTAGCATACAATTGATTTTACATACTAAATATATTGCCCACATCCATAGTATAGATTGAAGTTCGGAAATTAGATGCTTTAGTGGTTCCATCTAACGGCCATTTCCGGTAACTTCAAGACCAGCATGGATATTGTATGCTCTGACTCCACCTATCCTGCGAAATTTAAAAAAAAATGAGTCTCACATTAGGTTATCGTATGCTAGGGACTTCTTAGATATAAATTCAATGGTTTTACCTGATATTGTATTTTATGACTGATGAACTATGGTTCTATCTTTCTGGACATATCAGTTCCCCAAAACTAGGTATTGATCCACAGAAAAGATTCACCAGCTGCAAGAGAAACACTTAACGATGAAGATATTAGGTGTGGTATTTCTGGTATTTGTGTAGAGGGACCAATATTTTGTTGGCAACACTGTCAGTACAGAAATATATTTTAGAATTTTCGATGAATTATTGTACACTCAGTTGACTGATAATGAGCGCGAGTATATTTTGATAAGATGGAACATGTCGCACGTTTACAAAACATTTACCGAAGAACGAATAGTCAGCACAGATCTGTAGCCTTCACATGCTCTGAATTTATCTGTGTTGATTTTTATCTATAGTGCTATAGTTTGTTGAAGGGTACAGTTTCTGAAACAAATCTTCTCACTTTGAAGAAACTGAAGGTGAATATTGAAAGGGTAATCATGACTCTACCTTTTTGCTTTGGGTATCTCAAACACAAACATCCATTAAAGGCGCTCACTTCCAATATCATTTGGGTTTTTATTTCTTGTCATTCAGAAAAGTCAATATTTTGGCACATTAGTTGCTGTTTAGGCAGGTTTAAAGATGTACATTCTGTATAACTCTCTGTATTTTGAAAGTAAAATATCTAAACAGTAATGAAACAAGTTGATGGTTGGCATCGTGGTACTTACCCAGCCTCATTATGGAATGTAAAATAAAAGCATATCCTCTAAATATAATGGCAAAAAGTTGAATCTTGGGCCTTATAAGAAATGTTAAATTGTATTGGTAGGTTAAGGGGTTTTATTCAGTTGGGTAAGTTGGTTACACAGGTTTTCTCAAACTCGTATATCACTACTTTCTTGACGTCGTCTAAAGTACGGGCCTCGTAGGTGTGTATTACATTAAAAAGTAGTTTTGCTTAGCTCCTGTACATATGTCGCTCACTGCGCTCGTGTCGGTAACTCAGTCCTGTTTGATATCGTCAGGATTCGAAATTAAATCTCTGATAATAACTTCGCTATTCTTCATCGTAGAGAGAAGGGGTTTGTACCATTACATGCGGATTTAAAATCTGCAAATTTGTATCTAAATATTATTGTTGTATAGACAACAGACCACATATTTATGTAACTGGAATGAACCCTATTTTTTCTGTCTAGTGGTATAAAAACTCGCCTCGTAAAGGCGACTTCGGTCTCAAAAAACATTTATAGACTCATCTTCAGCTATAGGGGAGTTTTTTATACCACTAGACAAAAAAAATAGGGTTAATCTTAGTAACACGTATCTAGATAACACACGAGATATGAAAAATAACTGTGTAAATTAGCTCCAATTTTATCATTTCTGAATTTCATAAGTTTCCATAGGAGCATACTATAGGCCTACTCCTATAGTTAGTGTTTTAGGGATCCGAGGCTATTTAGCATCTTGTCACTGCGTCCCAAATGGATCTTTTGTCACTTATATTACTCTATTATCAAATTTCATGATCCTATTTGTTTACCGAATTTCATGATCCTATTTTTTTCCAAATTTCATGATCCTATTTTTTTTACCAAATTTCATGATCCTCTTTGTACCAAATTTCATGATCCTATTTTGTTTACCAAATTTCATGATCCTCTTTGTACCAAATTTCATGATCCTATTTTTTAATCGAATTTCATGATCCCATTTTTTCCAAATTTCGTGATCCTATTTGTTTACCGAATTTCATGATCCTATATTTTTATCGAATTTCATGATCCTATTTTTTATCAAATTTCATGATCTTATTTTTACCAAATTTCATGATCCTATTTTGTACCAAATTTCATGATCTAATTAAATTTTTTTGACCGCTATGATGCTTACGCACAGACGACGACGGACAGACAGAATGTCGAAAATCACTTTTCGGATTCTTGAAGTCATAATACGTGAAGATTATCAACCAAAAAACATTTTTAATATTACTAAATTTAACCTATATTTCGTTTACTGGGTAAAGTATTTGGTTATTGAAAAATAAAGATAAGTTTGTGTGGACAACTTTTTCATTATGGCCAGTAGTTCTGAAGCTAATGTTTGATTAAATAGACATTACATTTCGTTCACTGTTAACTAAATAATAAAAAGTTTGTAAATACACTGATTCATTCCATCACAGATTTCTGTTATTTGTGATTCCATGAATATTCTCTAATGAACACTCACACCAGCGCTTGTATTTCTGTTAAGCGTTTTTGTTATAAATACACCAAATGAAATTAAATGCGGCATTTAGGCTTTCGTATACACACTGTCGAGACTTGTAGGCTCAAGGCTTCTGCTCACTTCCTTCTGGATGAGTCACCTAGACATAAATAAACTGAGTGAATAGGAAGAGTCATGCTCTCTTTCCTACGCACTCACACGCACTTTGTTACGTTGATATGTAATAACCTTAGTAGGTCACCATTTCATTGTCGTTATGCAGGTCTTTATGTATGTAAACAAAGAAAAGTTCATAGACCTGTGTGTATTGAGAAGGTCTATCTGCTGGTAGGTATGACAGATACAACTAAGTAACTCTTGTGTAGCAATAATTATAAATAGGCTAACTATAACAATAGAAACACTGAAGAAGAATCTAGGTCTTTGGGAAATTGAAGGTTCTACCGTTAAGACACTTTTATGTTTAATATTTTCTTTAGGAAAAGTGGTGACAACCAATTTTATAGATTAATGTAGATTGTCATTAACGTTTTAACTTTAATTTTTCAATTCCAAAAGCATAACTAACATGGTTTATTAATGTTTATTCATGTATTGCACTAAAATTATAATATAGAATTTACCGGATATAATAAAATCATGTGTTAAACGGAATTTTTTTCAAAGAATATTAAAAATTGACTAATGATGGAGGTTGATGGTGGGTTTTGTTGCTGTGGTTTTAATAAACCTTAGTTATGAATTGTAATTTTTAATTATCTTTTATTTATTTATTTTGTAAATAAATTTAAATGAATATATAAAATTATTAATGTTAATGTTAGTCTATTATTTAATTAACGTTTAATTTTTTTTGTAGTATGCTTAACCGATCAAAATTTTAAAAAAAGTTGGTTTTAAACAAAAAATTAATTCAGTGATACAATTTGGTTTTAAAGTTTGTATTTAGTCTAAGATATTGTGGCGTGTTCAACTCAATAAATGCCTTTTTCTCTTCTTTTCAAAAGATAATAATCTCTAAACTGGCAATGTTAACCTATTTTATTATTATATCGGACATTCGCCATCATTTGTGTGTTAAAAATCAAAACACGACGTTTCGGGAATAAGAATCAATTCCCGTTATCAAGTGACTAAAAACTAAAGAAACATGAAACTAGAAACTAAGCCTATGTAAGAAGTAAAATTAAATAAGAATACCACCAACCTTAATATCTAAGCATGCATCTCAGAGCTAAAACTGAGAAGTCAAAAAACACAATCACGGTAACACACAACTAACGTAAAATACGTGTTGTTGTATCAAAGATACAGCAACAAGTAAACTATCTAACAAGTGTTTTGATTTTTAACACACAAATGATGGCAAATGTCCGAAAAATGTATAATAATAAAATTGAACTTCCATCATTAACAAATAACTTCAAACAGAGAATGTTAATCTAACCTAATTTGTTTTGCAGTTTTTGGTATTTTTTTCTGAAAATGGCCACAAACAAGTTTTTTTTTTTTTTTTTTTTTACATGGTTCTTTTTTAGTGTTATAAAAACACGTTACAGTTGAAATTATGAAAGAGAAATGCATATTTCAAAAATTAGGTAGAGACAGTGGGAATTTGCAAATTTTAAAATAATTTCTTGATTATATTTCGGTGAACTCTTGTCTTTAATAATTCCTTACTTGAAGTATATTACCACAAAATATAATATTCCCATTGTCCCCATCTACTCAATATTAGTTTCCCAAAAATAAATTGTTTACATTTTTGGTATTTTTTACGATTGATGTTTGTATTTTGACCCAAAATTAAGGTTACAAGTGAAAAATTAGGCGCGAGAAATGGGTTTTTTAGGTTAGGTTAGGACACAATCCGCTTCGTGTGACTTACTTGTATCGCAATCTATGTTCCATCTTCAGAATTTCGCGTCTTTATAACTCATCCAAAATTTAACTGCATATCATTTACCTTTGAAAGGTGTGTGTAGAAGATTGTGTTTGTTAAAAGCACTAAATGATGACAGGTAAATAAAAAACTAAACATTTTAGGAAATATGTTTATGTAAACTTTTTCATTGGTTTTGATGTGAGGAATAAGCTCCTGAAGTTTTGTAACGATTTTTGGAAACACCCTGTATACATGTTTCCTGCAATACACTATTTGACTATTAGGTATATATCAGTGCTTGTTCTTTCTATATTTTTAAAACATTTTGTTATGCAGAGAGAGTTTAAAGTCCCTTCTCCCTAATTTATTTTATACGGATTAAGTTAGAAAATTGAAACTCTGCATATCCATATTGGACCTAAATATCTTGGTTTTAATACGCTCAATTATTGCCCAACTCTAATTATGGTCGGTCCTCATGAAGTCAGAAGAAAATCTTAAATGAGAGCATAGCTCGATATGTACATCAAATTAAAGGTATTTAGTAGAGCACAGTGCCCTAACCCGGATCTCAAAATGTTCATCCTATCGAAAATGACGGGGTTTTAAAGTTTACAAATGAGTACTGGCTAGAACCGTTTTTTACCGCCCTACTTTTTAGAAGTTTACTCCAGATTTTTTCCCTACAAGGTTTTTGTTAGACACCTGAAAGAAATATCTTTTGTGGTGTTGAAAAACATTTAGGGGATCACCGGAAGTCCAAGATCTAGGAGTCAACTAAAACATTTTAATAAAACATGGTCACGTGATATGTCGTTTAACACCGCCTTCTTACGCTAAAACTGGTGGTCCGATGAAATTTAAAAAAGGATCAGTTGGTAACACCACAAATGATAATTCTTTCATGTGTCTAACAAATAGCTTGTAGGACAAAATTTATTTTGGGGTAAACTTTTAAAAAAAAGCTGTAAAAAGCAGTTGTAGCACGTACTCTTTTGTAAACTTTAAAATTCTGTCATTTTCGACAGAATGAACCTTTTGAGATTCGGTTTGCGGCACTAAGGTCAACTATCAAAGACCTTTAATTTGATGTACATATCGACATATGCTCTCATTTAAGATTTTCTTCTGACTTCCTGTGGGGCGTCCCCCATTGAAGTTGGGCAGTCGGTGAGCGCATCAAAACCAAGTTATTTAGGTCCAATTTGGATATGTAAAGTTTCAATTTTCTAATTTAATACATGTGAAAAAAGTAAATTTTATGTTGATATTTGGTAGTCTCGAATTCAGCGTTGGAGTAAGATTGTATTATCTATATTTTATACAAAACATTTTTAATATAAATCTCTTTTTACGTTTAATAAAATCAAGACTGTAGACTCTATAAATAAAGAAATACATATGCTACGAGTCCAATTCCACAAACATCTAACCTAGTTGGTTACAGAAACCTTCTTTCATATTAAAGTGTGGTCATTCCACGCGCACGCACATTGACGCATTTCATTCACGGCTACTACCATATGTAGAAACTTCATTTATATTTGGGTACAACCGGTTTAGTTATTATTGCATAGAGACGTTAAATCTAACTCTAAGCCTCGTGTCTGAGCGAATCGAATCTAAACACCGTGACGATGCGATTTGACGGAATAATTCAAATTTAACGCTTCGTATTTACTTTTGCAAAACGCATGAACAACTTCATTTTGGATTATAAATTATTTAGAAAGTACAGTAATTATGTATTTAAAACTAAAAGCATTTCAAACTTAAAACCTGGAGGGTTTCTCATTTCAACTGTATGTTTGATAGGGAGTTAGTGTCTGCCAATTCTTTGCAACTAGCCCGATCGTTGGATGTACACGGTTTTAAAATTTAATTTTTAGTTTTAATTTTTTCCCTTTGTAGTTTAAAAGTGAAACACCTCTCGGTTAACATCGCCTAATATAATATAAAATAAAGTTTTTGAATACTATAATCGCGTCAGGGTCGAGAGAAAATGAAGAATTTTTCAAGAGGGACCGGATAGAAAAAAAATCACGAGAGGGATCTATCTCAAGACTACATGAAAAATGGTGTAAATCCAGCTAGGGCCCCTCGAAATTGCCATACCAGTATTCACTATAAGTGAGCCTTATATGGAAAATACACACCATTTGTCTTACGTTGTTTAGATTTTCATGGAATGAGGAAAACTTGTCATTAAATACCCTAACGCTCACATGGTACAATAATCTTATTTATTACTCATAATGAGTTTGAAATTTAATATGTATTAGTAAATTATATTAACAAGTAAAATATAATCAATACGCTACATGATGGAAACACTTTTATGTGATAGAACGAGCATTGTTTTACGTAGTGTATACGAGATATACACGTAGGCTAAGTATAGGAAAAAATATGTGATGAGGTAAAAATATTATCGAGTTTTTCATGGATATATTTTGAGGTCTCCCGAGCCCAAAAGAGTGGCTTACGTGTTTCTAGTTAGTGCGCTTCTCCACACCCCAAATGAGTTGACCGATTTGATAAACCTTGATATGAGGGCATATTTTAGCCATATATCGAAGTTTATTTTTTCATTTCTTCAAGAATTTTAGGGTCAAAATTCAATTATTTTATTCAATTTCACTGTATCTATGAAGCGAAACAAAATGTTGATTTGCCATCTTGCCTAAAATCTCGATTTAAGAGGTATTGATAAAACTCCAAAAAATTATCCATGGAGATGTTATAAGTAAACCTAATTTACTAAAATTGGCTCTACCGATTTCGTATAAATTTTTGCTGAAATGTTAGGATTAATAACCCACCCCAGCGTACCAAATCGTAAGTTTAAAAAAAATTAAATTTCAGAAATAATGGAAAAAGAGACCAAAATACACTTAATCGCCGATCGTCATTAAAATCTCGAATTTAATTAATTAAATTTTTACTCTAAGAACGAGTGTAAGGATCAAGTGTAGATTTAAAAATTTGATAGTTAAAGGTCTTTAATGAGCGCCAAGCAACTTAATTTCAATCAATTTGAGAAAAACCCAGGCAAATGTTTTTAAATTTTCACCGACAAATAATGCATTCTTGGAGAGTTTGATTTTGTGGACGGGTGTCTGAGAAAGTTAGTGCAATGCGTTAGCACGGTTTTCTGTAATTTGATTATATTGTTTTGAATCATCCTGTGTATTTAGTGACCCAAAGACCGTGGCAAATTATTCCTATTGGATCGGATGTTGTAATCTCTAGTATTGATATATTCCATGAGAGAGAAAATAATAGTTCCAATTTTTGTATTAGAATATTTACCAGTATCTGTGGATTATCAGTACTATAGATTTGTACAAGAAGCAAAAGATAATACTGTAACTAATAACTTAATCTGTGTTGACACATGATAGAAGACACGTACTTGTGTGTAAACGGAACTGTGTATTGTCAAACAAATGTTAAAAGTCTTTTGGTATCGTATTTATTTGTTACTGAATCTTCTTTACATAAACCTTACTATAATTTTTCATTTTTGTAAGCAAAGTTAAAACTATAATGATCGAAAGCGAAGACTATAACCTAAAAACCTCCATTTTATTTAAACACGATTACTAACGAACGCCTAATTCGATTGACACCAATTGATACAAATCTCTGAAGGATAATTTAAATTGATCGTTAAATTTCAAAATGCTTAAAGTTCTTTTTCGTTTACAACTTCGTCTTTTATGTGTTAATATAAAGTTGTGTTATGTTCATTTTATGCAGGTTTTTAAATTAACATTAACGATCCTCATGTGAACATTTTACAATAAAAATTAAGATTGGACGAAGAAAAAACATTGGTAACCTATCCTAACAAATAAATCAAATAGAAATGTTTTGCTACAAATCAAAAACCATATATCGGCTGACAGGTTTCAAGATTACAAGGTTTTGTTCCCTAGCTTAATAGTTTATAGCGTGTGACATTGTTCCCAAGTCTTTTGTACAATTAACCGAAAAAATAATGGCTAATGTTCGAATAAACTATATCAATAATATGAATAATCCATTATCATCCAATAACTTGCACAAGAAAACATTTTTGCCTGGATTTTTAGTTATTATTACGGGAAATTATGTATCAAATAGGTTCATGCTTGTTTCCCTATATAATAGACCATAGGTGTAGGACTAATGTAAGGTATACAATACTGAAATCACTAATAGTGGAACATTATAAGAATTATGTTAAGAACATTGAGTTGTTTGTTAGTCAGCCACTTGGCCTACTATCCACACGTCAACCAGTACACCTGGCCTACGTACACTCAGTTCGTGTCTTTCGTGCTGTACGCAGTTACGGTAGGGCGTGTTTCCACAAATATTAATGAAATTATTAAAAAATTATTATACCCGGTGGCTGAAAAAAACTACCATGCCATCTTATTTTAAAATTAATTGGATATTTTAATTGTTGTGGGGTGAGTGGTTGCTAAAAATGTTAAAATGACACGTATAGGTTGTGATACCTCATTTTAAACATAAAGAACATTTAATTCTGAACATACAAAATAAAATGGTGGCCAAATGAGTTATTTTATTTACGTAGCTAGATTGGTACAGTGGTGCGGTACATCCCTTTGTATGATTATTAATGTGTTCTTACCTTGTATTAAATGTTGAGATTGTTGTCCTTGTACCTCCATTCGTAGTAATCTTTGTTAAAACATGTTTCCCACGTTTTAAAAAAGTTAGGATTGTTCATCTTCTGCATTATGAGCAACCTCCATCCCCCAGTCCACAACAATTAAATAACATAAATCTTTGTTTTTTAGCTTGTCCCTGTCACCTAAAGCTATATATATATATATATATATATATATATATAATGTAACAATATTTATACAGTTGTTTTTACAACTACTACTATTTTGTATGTTGAGGAGAATTTAAGGTTCCTTTGTGTTTACAATGAGTATGTTGAGTGCTAGTTTGTTTCATTTCCTATAATTTTGTACCTATTTATTTATGATACAGAGTAACTATTTATTTATGATACAGAGTAAAGGCAATAGATAAACCAAAAATAATATGCTATCGCTTTCCCCACTACACAGTTGTGATGTATTCTAGTTTAATAAGCCTAATAATATATTAAATATAATTTAGGAAGACATGTATAATAATAATAATAATTTTATTAAAACAAATGGAAAACTTTCCAGCTTCACAAAAATACCATTATTTTAAAAGAAGGAAACAGAATTATCAGGATTAAGTATAAAAAAATAACAGTTAAATAACAGTTAAAATTTTAATGTTTCCTTTTAAAACGATAATACTTTTAGAATATTTTACAATTTACATATTGAAAAATTGAAATTTATTGAAAAGAAATATATATAAAAACTACAACTACAAATAAATTAAAAAACTGCCCCGAGGTTATAAACCTGTTATTACGTGTAAAACTTATAAATGAATGTATACTAAATCTAGATTAAACATGAAATACACATAAAAAAGAAAAATAACATTATAAAATTAATATTCATTGGCTAGAAAATGACAAAACCGCAGCCGACCGAACCCAGCAAAATAAACAATAAACTTACATAAGATTACAAATTACAACAAAAGAATAAGTAGCTTCCTATTAGAACTACTTACTCCAGGATATTTAAAACAACAGATCTTACTAAATTTAATTTATTCAAAAACTTAATTTCTAAATATTTATTTATACACTAAATACACACACTAACACCTCTCACCCCCCCCCCCCATGGGGTGAGAAAATTATAAAGCACTTTTCTCGTGGTCACATGACTTTCCGAAGATTTATAATCTTTTATTAAGAATGTTTAGTCAATAGTTAAATTTCTCAATTAAATTAAATCTAGGCTATATTGTCAGGCTGAGTTTCCAATATTTACAATTTCTAACATTCAACGAGTCTTTCACCACTAATGAACTTTAGGCACTTTTCTGGAAAATCTAATTTCTTTTAAAATAGGACAAACGTCATTAAAATGCATTAAATTTTGTCATTCTCTCTATTGTACAATGAACACAAACTCAAAGGAGACTTACAAGAATATTTATTTAAGTTCAGTTTTTGCTTTGAACGTCCAGTTACTTAAACGTCTATCTACAACTTCCTTTATAGTCCACATCAAAATGTATCTCCCTGAACAGCAAACACTGACTATTTCAGCTTGTGATTTATATTTAGTTGTAAACTATTCTTTAATTTACTAATAAACCTCATTCATATTAAAATTCATAGCCACTCATTTTCTTATTCTGAATAATTAAACACAGTTCTTCCAATCGTTAACTAAATAAACGTTTTTATTTATCAGTTCAGTTACTTGGATATCTATTCTGACTCAATTACAAAGCACGAGTGCTTTCTTAATTAAGGAATATCTGTATAATATTCTATTTAATTTATTCTGTTCCTGGGTAGTTTATCTTTCATTTTTCCATTATTTAATCTAGTAAATTACCATACAGGAAAACTTATAATTATCACCCTAAAGGCTAGGGACTGGCATGGTATAAATAATTTCATACGGATGTTTAAATTATATTTAACGTATTGTTATTATATATCTATTATTGTCGGTCAAATTACTTTTCCTCTGTTATTCCTGCAGGAAGTGGAGTTTTATACGTTATATAGTCTTCGCTTTTATTTAGACATAGATATTCGTTAAACCCATAGGCATTCACATACAAAGTGACCATAAAGTCACCCCCCCCCCCCCCCTATCATACTTTTTACACAGTTTTTATTTTATCAATTTCGAACTAAATGAAGTTTATAATTGCGTATACTACTTTTTGTGACGTGTTAAAATTTTCTACCACCATCTTGAGTCCGCCATATTGGATTTGAGTCAATTTTTAAAAAAATACGAAAATTGCGTTATGATATGTGATTTAACATCATTGTACAACTCTGAATTCATTGGCATATATATCTATCACCTATCTCCAGTTATTCACGGAAAAAGTACAAGAAATGTATGAAATTATATTTTTTCGAACACTCCAAATGTAAGATTTTAATTGTGTGAGATACATTACCTTGATTTTCACCTCAATGGAACATTGTAATACTCATGTTACATCATAATTGTTTCAAAATGGTTTTAAACTGCTTTTTAAATTAAGAATCCACGTCAGTAATTAGTAATGATAAATCAAGTTATACTGACTTATACCATAAAAAATGTCCTTTGATGTGAAAATCAAAATTTAATGGAGTAACATGGGTCTCACACTATTAAAACATTACTTTGCAATATTCGAAAAAATCCAATTTCATACATTTCCCATGGTTATTCGTGAATAACACGAGATAGGTGAGAGATATTTACGGCACTAAACTGAGAGTTGAACAACAATGTTAAATCACGTATTTAAACATTATGTTGCCGTTTAAAAAATTTACTCAAATCCAATATTTCTTATGTTGGCCAAAAATTTTAACACATTATAAAACTTAGTATAAGCCATACACAAACTTCATGTAGTCTGAAATCGATGTAATGAAAACTGTGCAATAAAGTAAGAGATTTTATTTCCACTCTATATCAATCAAGCTAAAAAAAGATTTTCAACCATTTTTGATATTGGCCACAATTCTTGGTGTGCATGTTTTTATCACATCTTTAAATTTTTTCTCTCCAGAATATTTGTTATTTGAAGGCAGCAGACGTAAGATCAGAACTTAAAACTATGATATTTTCTCAATATCGGCATAGCAGTTGTGATAAAATTTTGCTACAATTTAACAGATTTGTCGCCACTTCAGAATAAAACATTTCATTGGCGCGCGTTGGAATATTTTTGTTTTGTTGGTTTTTACTGTGGTTAAGAAATCATTTGATATTTTAGTTTGATTCAAAAGACGTAATTATTGTCGTTTACGATCGGTTTGTGTCATAAGTCTTTAAATTTTACTCAACAATGTTTAGACATCTCTAGACGTCGAAAAGTTAGAACAGTGGCCTAGATGTTTCTTTATTAAATCTCCAATATCAGCAATTTTTAGGAGACGGCTACAAATAGGTTTTAGTTGGGCCCTTAGAGGCTGAAAAGTAAAAAAAATTGTTTTTGGTAAACTAACACCAAATTTTATTTATTTAAAAATGGAAAAACAAAATTAATGCAAGACAGACAAAATTTGCAATAATCATTTTTATGTCAGAGAATATATTATCAAAAATATAGAAGTTGATTTTGTTTGCTCTCTCAGTACTTTCTCTATACTACGCATATGTGGAATAGTAGAAAAAGTAGTGTTTTCTATCTTTAATAAATAATTAATAACCTTTCTTTGTAAAAATAAATAAAAAAAGATGTTAATGCGTTTGCCAGATGAAAATACGAAGCGTTAAATTTGAATTATTCCGTCAAATCGCATCGTCACGGTGTTTAGATTCGATTCGCTCAGGCACGAGGCTTAGAGTTGAACAGATTTAACATACCTTTGCAATAATATCCAAACCGGTTGTATCCAAATATAATGAATTACAGTATCTACATATGGTAGTAGTCGTGAATGAAATGCGTCAAGTTGCGTGCGTGTGGAATGATCACACTTTATTATGACTTGTCCTAGGACAACACGGACAACAAGTTGTCCTAGGACATTGATGTGATACGGATCGCAAGTGTCGCGATATTATAAGCGATGTATTAACTTATAAACATATATATGTAGTGTCCGTGTGTCTTTTATGTGTTATTTTAATGTATAACGACCTCAATCGAGTGAAAAAGATAATAGAACTCTGAAGATGGAGCGTACGCTTCGAAACGCGTAAGTGTATATAAAAAGAAGTCACCTGGCGGAAACCAAAGGTAATTTAATTATTATAGGCCTAATCCTCCATTTATTCACTTCGAACTTGTAACGTTTCTTTCACTGAATTAGATTTTTCAAGGGCATCTATCCAAGGTTCGCTATTTAAAATGAAATAATACGATAGATCGCTATGAATAATTTATTGAAAACTTTTCTTAGCTACAACGGACAGTATACACTTGACACTTAACTCGTATCCATCGACTGTAACCACTTTCTTGACTTCACTAGTTTAAAAATCCATTCGTAGATCGTTGGATCTACAACTGCAACAGCTGTTCTGCGGGTGTCTTCTCACTCGATACTGATGTGAGCTGACTTGGTATCTTGGGATTTACTGCCTTGCCTTGATCCTTACGACGTGGTGTCTTGGGATCCACTGACTCGCCTTGATCCTTACGACGTGGTGTCTTGGGATCCACTGACTCTGGAACATTCAGGTTTCTTAATATTTTCTACTTATGAGGTAGAGGAGGGGGGAACACCCCCTCCTATGTCAAGGGCTCAACACGCCTCTGTGACGGATACGGAAATACCGAGGGTTCAACACGCCTCTGCGACAGGGACGGATTTACCGAGGGCTCAACACGCCTCTGCGGTGACAGGATGTCGAGGGCTCAGCACGCCTCTGCGACAGGTACGGATTTACCGAGGGCTCAACACGCCTCTGCGGTGACAGGATGTCGAGGAGAGGGGAGAGGTCTGCCGGAATGGCAGTCAGGGTGGTTCAACCCCAACTAAGTCTTTTAGCTATTCGAGGCTGCTTTTATACTGTGTTTTTGTGGTGGGGGTCAGCTATCCAATGTTGACTTTGGACTTTCTAGAACCTTCCATCACCTTTGATCTGTTTACTTAGGACCTTGTTTACTCTTCTAAATCGTTTCTATAACTCTTATTTGAGTATTTAATTAATGAAGATTTTGCTTCATTACATCCTCCTCATTTTGGAGCTCGACAAATCCAAGGATCTATCAATCATATTACCTTTCGCAGTTAAGGTAATGAACAACTACAGTAGAAACAACCTGGAGCTCTTTATCTCCAAGAAACTTCAGGTTGGTTTCTTCCCGGGTTTCAGCGAGACAGCTCGTGACAAGACCAATTGAACAGTACTCTCAGGAGCAGTTTAGAATAGAGAACCATTAACAGATAGAACATCGTACTCTGCTGTTAATTATTGCCCTTTCTCATTTATGATTTTAATTAAAGCTCTTGTTGAGACGACAACTACAATATAACGCGGAGATGCTGTTTATTTCAACACTATATATAATATTTTCATAATGTCTACCAACTGCACTTAAATATGACCTGGTATTTTGCCAGAATAACACTTCTTTATAATTAATTACAAAGCTAACGATACAAAGAAGTACACAAATACAAGTTGTGTATTAATGTTTTGGCTGTACTTCAATGTTATGTACACATTCTATTGTCAACAATAAACAATAAGTTAATAATCGTACGTTAATGAGAGTTCTACTACATCTTCATTACCGTTAGGCCTAGTACAAATGTTGTTATTCTGGGTTAATAAAATGTTCTTGTAGGAAAGTTTTGGTCTTAGACACAGATAAAATTCAATAATTTTATAGCTACGTCCAGAGTAGAACAACAGTATTTTGTATTTTATCGCACGACAGGTGTGTCGGTACAATATATACAATTATCAGTATTACCAAAAAAATTAAAATATCAAAAAGATTTCGTTTAAAGTTCTTAAGAGGATATGTGGGAGAAAATTTACCTATAGATGTTTACCTTTGTTGAGGAGACCAATAACAGACAATATAAGCCAAAATCTTTTCATACAAATCCAATTCGTCAAATTAGGACGAGATAAGCTTATCTTATCGCGAACTGTGTTTTTTTATATTAAAAATATAGCATTAAAAGTAAAACCAAAACATTAGTTTTCTGAAAACATCTGTTTAATAAATGAGGTTTAGGTTAGTTTTAGTGAAATATTTCTCACACAGTTCATACATAAAAGTTATTTCGACAAAGTAAGTTGGAACAATACATATATTGTATTGTATTGTATTGTATTGAGCATGTGGTTTTTCTTTTCCTTTTGTCTATTACGAATATGTTATAGCTATTTTTTTCAATTAACTATAGTATATATAATAATCTCATCTAACCTGTTTATGGTGATTGTTGCAACCACTAATCTAATCACTCAAATAACAGATTATTGTATACAGATGCTTTAAAAAGGATTTTACAACTTTGTAAATTTATTCAGACTACTTACAGAGCTGGTTTTGGTGTCATTTTGTAACAAACTAGATTTCCCCATCTTTATTTTACTTCTTTTTTTTGAAATATCGTAAGAGAGTTGGAAAATCATCAAAAGACAAAGGGGACATCCGATTTTTCCAATAGTATGAGATTCTTACTCACTAAAAACCACTTTCCTTCCTGGTAGAACCTCTATCGCTTAGGATAAGGATTCAGAAATGGTTTTCCATGTACCAAGCTTGTATGCTCTTCCATGGACGTGTCGAGAAGATATGGTGAAAAAGAGCAGAACAGTTATGTATCGCGCGAAGAGCGAGGCAATTCCCTAGCTGGAACAGATTCCCTACTTGATGTCAGCAAAATGACACCAAAACCAGCTTTGTAAATAGTCTCTAATCAACTGATTTTGAGCCAACTGATGCATTAAAACAAATGTTTTTTCAATTCATATTGACAGTTAACGGAAAATATTCGTTTTTTGTTTATATTGGATTATTAATACTCGGGACAAATATTTTCCGCTAGTTTTTAAGTATAAACTCTTTAGGCTTTATTTAAATTCTTTTTCGAAGACAGCGTTCACTGTTCATTTTCACTTTTTGACTGTCTTCTACCGAAGTTATGTACTTTTGAGAATGAAAGTGAGAAAGTTTCTACAATATTTCTGCACCATTTATTAATCATATCAATAAACTGATGTTATTGTATTGAATAGTATTTGTTTTCTTCAGAAAGACTTTGTTATCATTGAATGTTAGGGTGCTTGTAGTTGTGACGTAATTCTAGTCGACAAATAAGCATGACGACCGTGCCGTGCAATGCCTTGCCGCGGCGCTCATCGCACGATTTCATGTCTTGGCTTGATTTAGCACAGTTATTGTTTGGGCAAGAAGGTAGTTGATACTTGTAAAACATCCAATTCCAGTATTTAAATTGCTAAGATAAGGGTCCAATTAGGTATTTGACTTAACTCTTTGCAATTAACAATTTTTATTAATACCTTATACGATTTTCAAGATAAATTCCTTGTTTGGTAACTTTGTTGTGGGAATATATCTCATAATAAACTGTGCAAAACATTGCATTCACTTTCTCATGTTCCCATCCACAAAAACATCGGAAAAAATATAACTTTCTTTATTACAGAGTTTGGGAGGTTAAGTTGGTATATTAAGAAGGGTGTTTGTCAACATTTTTTAAACTGCAAAGCAAGAATTTTAGAAGATTTTATATATTTAATTAGAACCTAAGCTTTCTTGCTTGTGCTATAAACTCGTTCAGTGCGTAAATCGTATATTGTTTTCTCAATAGTTTGTACAAGGGTGTAACTGTGTGACATTGTAGTCACTTTTTGTGGAAATATAACCGAAAAATACCAACTTATTTAAGTTGAATATTTAATATTCAACTTTGTTTACTCCTGGGTATTTTTCTAAGTTGGTAGACTTTGTCGGTTCTTTTTACGAAGTAAGTTTGGTAATTGTCAAAAATTTCGACCTTTGTTTCTTTTTTTTTTTACTGATATTCACGTTTCATGGCCTCAGGAAACAGAAAAGTGATTTGGGACATGCCGTCCGTCAGTCGTCGTTGCCTTAGTAATTACGATAGCGGCCACAAAAGGAAGATAGCAACATCAAATTTGGGATATTGGACTATAGTGAACTTTTAGAATTCTATTGAAATTCAGAACAATCAATATGGCTGTCATTTTAAACAATTTTGTTCGTATCTCGTATGTTATTCAACTTATATCACACTAAATTATATGCAAATTTGTATATTTTGCATGTAATGGTACCAACCCCACATCTCTACGATGAGAAGAAACGAAATTATTTACAAAAATATAATTTTGAACCCTAACCTCCCAAGAAAAAGTGATATTTGTATTGGTACGAGGGCGGCGTCATCGACATGAGCGTAGCGAGAGAAGGCTCCTTCACATGTGTACAGTTTCGAGGCTCGCCAGGGCTGAGAGTCTGTCACGAGTGGAGATTTTTTAATATATACACATCAACGAGGTTCGAAGAACTTGTGTAACAACTTACCCGGGTAAGACACCTTGATCTACCAATACAATTTAACATTTCATGCAACACCCAAGAAACCAACTTTTAAGCATTACATTTAGAGGAACTGCTTGTATTGTACTGGATGTAAGTACCATAACGACTACATCAACTTGTTATTTTCTAGGTTTATCATTAAGATACCGTCAATTGTCTCGAAACATCGCTTTTAAATTGTATAGGTTATAGAAATGACGTCTGAATAAACCAACTAAAGTAATTACAAGTTTCGTTTTATGCAAATTCTCGAGTTAATAGCAATCAAATATGAAATGAGTTTAGTGTAGTCAGATGGAAGCTTGGTTATTCTAGATTCTAGAGTATCACGTGACCTCAAAGCTTTGCTCGCGTCATCATTTGATTGAAGACTTCATTATAGAGACACTTGACACAACATTGCCACATGGCGTCCCTAAGAACAATCTCTTCTTACTACTGTTGTGAAACATGTGTTTATTTATTGACATTCATGACACTATTTGCTGCAGTCGACTCTCATAGAGGAATGGATTAAATTTGTTAATCTTTAAAATATGTATCGCTCTATAGGTGTTAATATTTAACATTCTTAAGTTGCCCACATACACACATTTTGAAGGGTGTTGTAAAGTTTTCCAAAAATGTGGTTTTTGTACTCATTTTTTAGTCACCTGGTATATATATTAGTCATAAACTTAAACTCGTATAAACATAAATATATGTCTACATGATGATTCAAACCATTCTTCTCAAATGTATTGTAGGCAAGCAGTGTAATCTAGAAACTTACTGTAATATGTTTTCTTACTAATTTGCACGTTAAGTATTTAGAGAAGATATTTGGAGACTAGTTTATTTGCTTTGTATCACAAAAATGTCCAAACACAAGTAAAATAGACGTTCAGAAATTATCAGGTGTGAGATTTGATTTTTCAAAAATTGGAGATTGGCTAATTTCTAAAAATAGTATTAATGTGGTACTTAATTTTAACAGTTAGTTCATGCAGATGGGTAATTTGATTTTTTTAAAGCATAAACAAACTCTTATTTACGTAAAAGCCAATATTTAATACTTCAAGTCACCATTGAGAAATAGTGAGAGATAAGAAATCAAATTTATGTCAAAATGTATAGGCCTAGTTTCCAAAACCTTTTACAACCACTTATAAATTGATCTATTACCACATTTAATAATTTCTTGGAAAAGATCCTCTTACTTTGTCCATTTGAGCCCCCAATGGGAAATTTCGAGTAAAAAATTTCTAATTTCTTCATAAACAAACTAGCGAGTTGAAACTTTACACTAAGTTTCTTTATGAAACCATTTGTCCACAATACAAATATGGTCCACATTTGATATGGATGGCCTAAACTAGTTTCGCTTATACCATAAACAAGTCCTTATTTTAAATTGGATTTAATAAAAATCTATGTTTTAATATCGTCAGTCAATTTCAACGAAATTGGTAGAGCCGAAGAGCCCCATGGCTGATTTTTCGTTATTTTCACTGATAATTCACGAACAATTTTTGGAGCGATGGCGACCAATATCTTTTGTTTAAGTCCTTAGAGGCTATACTTTACAAAATGCAACCTAATTGTCTTGTGTAGAGGACAACTCAGGTGAATCACGGGACTTAATATGTGGGACACTAGTCTGAGGGTGAATTCCACAAGATTAGAATATATAATGGGGAAACAGTGTGTAGACTATGCAGGAAACCGTCTGCCACATAATCTATGCCAGCAAGAGCCATACAGTGACTCCTGGTGAACTTCGCTGGATGAGCCAGTGAGTGGACAACTAAAACTCGTAGAGAGAACTAATCTACTGACTTAAGAAGGTTAGTTTCTCAATAGACCAGTGGTTGCGGTGCCAGAGGCCGTTTAAACCTTTAACCTCTCATTTCAATCTAATCTAATCTATTAAAATCAAGCACCCATATCACAATTCAATAAAACAAGATTTATTTCCTTATGTACATTTCAGTAACATAGTTACCTTCTTCAGAGGTGTTGAATATTTAATCTTTAAGTTTACCATAGTGTGATCAAAAGTGTAGTATTAATCTAATCGTGATAAAATCAGAATTTCGTGATGTTTTCTGACAGCACTATCTCCAAATTTTGAGTTATATATATATATATATATATATATATATATAAAAAATAACCGTAGCCTAACGAAATACTTCTAAATATAGGCTACTCACATACCAAATACGACGACATCATTTCATAAAAATCGTTTGAGCCTATTTTGAGAAATTTTGTGTTAATTTTTATGATTAACCACCAGATTTTGAGTTATCAAAATAATGAATAAAACGACCCGAGATATTGCCTAAATATGACGACATACCAAATTCGATTAAAATCGGTTCACGCGTTTGGGCTCAAGAGCACTGCACATAGGACAGCATCATTCCAAAAAACACTTTTTCGTCATACTGCTTCAAAAACAACTATTTTCAATACATGCATTGATATGCTAAAGTTGTTCTTTTTAGTCCTACGATCTAAAAACATCAGCTGAGGTCGAGGTCATCAGCTGTTACTTCCTTTATACGAATTAATTAACGATTGTAAAGCATCTATAAAAACAACCGATACTCTCGATTGTAAATAACCGTTCAAACAGCTGTTACCATCGATTTGAAGGTAAATAGGTTATAACATTTTAGTTTTTGTGAACTTGTTTTCTTATATTATTTGCAGTATAACGAAAAATATAGTTCATCACTTGGACCAAGAGAAGCTTTTCGATCCTCGCTCATTTTCCGGCCTCGGCTGTTAAACTTGAGCTTGTATTGAAAAGCTTCACTTTTGGTCCTAGTGATGAAATATACTATTTTTGTACTCGGGGATCTCGAAACGGATATATCCGTTAAAAAACTCGTAAATAATTGTTTGATCCATCACTTAACTTTCCCTAAGCTACATGTATGGAGATGATTTAGTAGGCTACTCTTCCATTTTTTTTGTATGTTTTTCAACCTGTCAATTGTCGCGCCGGGGACTATCAATCTATTTTCTCTTCTTGTTAATATTTTACATGAATGGAGTTTATATTGAAAGTTTGGTGCTGGGTCCTAATAATTACTAACCTTTCCCCACTCCACCTTCGTCAACAGCTTCATTTCTAATATTTCCATCTAAGAGTTCTTTTACACACATTACTAAGTCAATAAATAATCCTTGCGAAGCCTGATTGTCTGATAGGATTGGATCTCACCTAGATACGTCACCACTCAGTATGTCACAACATGATGAATTGTACCGACCTATACACAATGACTGCTCAAACAATGCAATTTACTTTACTTCAAAGGGAGAGTAAATTAAGACCATGCTTTGTAACTTAAAGATCACCTGGTGGGAAGTGTAATAACTTCTGATATATGATTGGGAGCAGTTTGTCATTGCTGGTAGAGGCTGACGCCTTTCTTAAGGCCACATGTGTCGTTGTTGGGTGTCGGGTCGATTTCTTTCTGAATCTCACCGATTAAGGTAATTAGCGGATTTCTTATGAAATAAACTGTGGGAAAATATTGCACTAACTTTCTCACACACATCCAAATACTAATAAAAATAGTATTTGTCGCCATCAACCCAAAATTCTATATAGAGGCTTACTATTTATACGTGAAAGAGAAAACAATACATTGAATGATGTGTATATATTTAAATAGAACCTAAGCTTGTCAAAGTCTTTTGTCATAGACTCCCCATAAGCTTAAGTCTTATTTCGTTGAAATTGGTGGTCAAGTCCTCTCTCGTTTTTTCCCCTCTCAGTTACATATTAACGGTAATGATCTTTTTCATTGGTTTTGCTTAATTAATCTTACACCAATTTTAAACGAAATTGGTGCTGGCGATTTAAAAAAATAACATCTTTTCAACAGTTCCGTGGCATATTTTTTAGTGGTTTATCTCACGAACCAGTGTTTGGGAAAATGGCGACCAATACCGTTTCGTTTTGGTGCTTAGAGACTGACTACATTATAGAAAAATTTGATCAAAATCAGGAGAACTGATTTGAGAAAATCAGATTTTTTTTATTTATGAGGGATACCTTAATATTTTGAGTTCGTGTCCCTTTTTAAAATAACCAAATTTGTATCTGTTGTAAATTTAATCGATATTATTTAGATATTCAATATTATTTTAAAGGATTATTATTTTGAAAATTTTGAAATTGAAATTTTGTTAGAAACCTTCATATAAAATACGTGTAACAAATATGAACTCAATATCTCCCAATTCCCAAAGTTATTTAAAAAAAAAAATTATAAAAAAAGCCGAACAAACCGAAAATAAAGCGTTTTAGGACATTTGTTTATTGGATTTTTGTTTATTTTGTATTTTGATGCTCGGAATTACTGCTGTCCATAATAAAGCGCCCTGTATATAACAAATACTTAAAATGTTTCCCACAATGGTCTTGTTTTTTACAAGATCATTGACAGTGACATTACTGTCATGTTTCTTTATATAAAGTCACGAAATATTAGTCTTTAAAAAATAGTAAACATATGTTGGACACTTGAGAGTAGAGATAGTTTGGAAGTTTCTGGACACGTGTTTTGTGTTCGGAGAAGTACCAACTTTTAACAACTAAATTATTAACTTAACTGATTTGTAGATGTCTACATAGATTTCCTACTTATAAAAAAAATAGTACAATGGATTATCGTCGAAAATCTAAAAAAACATTTGAAATTGAATTTATTTTGTGGTTTAAAAGGATAAAAAGGATTTTGTGATGAGAACGCGCATGCTGTTTTTTTCTAATCGCAGAACTACGCAAGTGTAATGTTTTAACTCCATCAACGACTGGTGGAGAGTGGTTCAGTCCAGAACCAGCTAATGATTTCATTAACACTAACTTCGATCCACCTTGTATATTGATTTAGGATCATATGATGTTTACAACTGATTCTTCATACCATGTTTTGTGATGATAAACATTTTTCGACATCACCTTAGATGTGACAGAAATTTTAAAATAATGAGCAGTATCTCAACATTGCTTTCCAACAACGCTGACAAAAACTATTTTCAATATCTGTTTTCTTTCTCCAACTATTCAATAAAAAAGGACAACGGATCAACTTTCGGAATCTAATGATAAACTTAGAATATAACAAGTTATGTAGTCATGATGGTAGTTACGAATTCCCTTCATACAATAAGCAGTTCTTCTAAATGTAATGTCTAAAAGTTAAATCTTGTAGGAAATGTTAAATTGAATTGGTAAGATCAAGGAGTCTTTACCTAGTAGGGTAAGTTTATAACAGATGTTACAAAGGGTTTTATGAACCCCACAATAATTGTGTTATCACTTTCAAGAAGTCGCCCCTAACGGGTCTTGTAGATTTGTATATGTTTAACAGTTCCACTCTTTTCCCTCCTGACGTGCCAAGAAACCAAACTACATTCACAGATTATGGGTACATGTACGTCTGGAATGAAATAATAGCTTCGAGAGGCTCCCAAGAAATTGCTTCGTGCATTATTGAACATTTGAGAAACAGATCGTCATCAGATCACATTGAACAGGTTGTAATGTTCAGCGATAGTTGCGGTGGACAAAATCGGAACATAAAAATGTCGCTTGCATTAATTCACCTTATACAAAGTGCGGAAAGCACTATAAAGACTGTTGACCACAAATTTATTGTCAGCGGTCACTTTTTCCTCCCCAACAACGCGGACTTTGGTGTTGTGGAACGCTTTGCAAAAGGAAAAACCATCTATGTCCCTGAGGATTGGTACAATCCTTCAATCAAAAAGAAAGAAACCGTATGTGGTAAAAGTTATGGACCAGACAGAGATGTTTTTCTGGACCAGACAGAGATGTTTTCAACAAGTTCGCTGGAAAAGTATAGCCTATCACAAGAAGAATCAACAGAATGATAAAGTTTCATGGTTTAACATACAGTGGCTAAGGTATGTCAAGAAGGAACCTTTCAAAATATTTTACAAAGAATCACTCAATGATGACTTGCCCTTTCTTACATTGGACATAACACCAGCCAAAAAAGGTAGACGCCTGGCAAAACTAAACAGTGTATCTTTAGAACCTGTTTATAGTGTTCTACGAAGAGTTACAGCCTTAAAGAAGAAGGACATGATGGACCTGCTCAAGTTTATCCCACCAGTTCACCATGGATTTTTTAACTCCTTGACCGATGGAAGTTATAATGATGATATCCCCATTGTGAATCGAGAGTCGGAGGCAGAAGAAGAAGATTGAATCTTGAATGGAAAATACCAAACACACTTGGAACAATTAGAATTATTCTTTTTTATGTATGCAAGTGACCTTAATATGTGTCTTATAATAATGCTTAATATTTACAACTAACTTGTAAAATTAAAATCAGTGTTCAAACGTGGTATTGTTCTTACCTTACATTTCATTCATCAAAATATTTTAAGCAATACTGGCATAAGTCAACATTTTGCCTAATTTTTTAAATTTTTAAGTCTAATTTTTTTTCAATGGCCATAAAGTAGACATCAATTGACAGGCAAACTATTCCTCTACGTGAAGATTTAAGAAGAATTTTTTTTTTCCTGTTCCAGATTTTTAGTATTGTTTCTAGTAAATGTTCTAATCTCTCAAAACTATGGAAACGTGACTTAAGCCACTTTTCCTTTCATAGGCTCATATGTGAATGAGCCTCCACTTTGTGACACGGCCCTTCCGGATCGCGTAACTATACGAATATCTCATTTTCTTGGGAGATCAGGGTTCGAAGCGCATTTTTGACAATAAGTTTGTTATTTGTCATCATAGATTTTAACAAAAAACTGTTAAAATAACCGCCATTTTTATATTTTCAATTCAATTTTTATGAATTTCAATAGGGTTCCTCTATATGAGCACACTATAGTCATATTTCATGTCCGTATTTCCGGCATGTCGAAAATTGCTTTTTCGTTTTCCATGAAACCTGAAGAATCAGTCAAAAAACGGTGTCGAAATTTTTGACGATTATATACTTTGTATAGCCTACTTGGGTAAGTTAAAAGAACAAAATAAAATCTCCTAGCCCTCGATTAGCGGCAGGGTCGGCAGAGAATAAAAGTTGTTGTTTCAAGAAACATCTGATAGGAAAGATGAAACAGAGCGGTCTAACATAAAACTTCACGAAGAAACGGTGTATATCCAGCAAGGGTCCTTTGGTATTGTCTCCTCCTTATCACTATAAGTAAGCTCCTGTAGGATTCAACTTGAATGGCTTATTTCTTGGCTATTTATAAATTACTTAAGAATATGAATAGAAGTTTGTAACGACATGCACGTTCCACCACTATTATACGGTATCGTGCGTCACAAATAGTTAATGCCATTTTAATAAAGGTCAAATATCAAAAATATTTTAATGGTTTTTGGTGAATAGTTTGAGATATGGTCCGCTTATTAAAAAACCTATGTTTTAAACATCAAAATCAAGTTTTTTTTAAATGATAAACTTGACATAATCAATTGTAATGATCTACACTTGTGGAAATTAGCGTACTTTCGAGACTTTTTTTGGCACAAACATAGTTTTGCCCTGTTGAAATTACCAATATAAAGTGATAACCATTTTTCATACACTTGTTTATGGACACTTCAAGTCAATTTCATATTGGAAAGGCTGGTAGTCACTTTTCAGGAAACCCCACGAAAATTAAGATAGGAATATGAAATTCAGTATAGAGGACTATAGTTTATTGTTATATAACCCGATTGAAATTTTGGATTATATCAAAATGGAAGTCATTTTAAACAGTTTTTTATTCCTATATCGTGTATCACTCAAATTATAACACACTAAATTAGATAAAAATTTGCATATATCAATTGTCCATGTAATGTACCAACCCTCACATCTCTTCGATGACCACATCTCTAAAATGTAATTAGAACTCTGATCTTCCAAGAAAATCATATTAATAAAACGCTAAGTCTGTCCGTTTGATTTTTCAACTCGAAAACTAGGAACTTGAAATTTTGCATAATCATAGACCTTAGTGAGAAACTGCTAAAACCGAAGTTTCAAGTATATAAGTCAAGTGGTTCCTGAGATATAGGTTCCTGAAGTTTCAGAAATCTCCATATTGAAACTATTTCGATATATAAAAAGTAAACAAATAATTGTAAATTAAAAAATTAAAAAAAAAACAAATGTATCAGCTGTTTGAAATTAAATACATTTAAGTGTGTTTAAACTCACCCATTTTGACAAAGACTTTGTAATGCTGTCATCTCGACTAACGGGTGAAGGATCTCCAATCGATTATGTTTATGACCGCTACACTTTAGCAACCTACGAGGATATTACCGAACGAGCAATACTTGCACCAACTAACGAAGTCATGGAACTACTTCCTGGAGAAGAAAAAGTGTACCTTAGTTTTGACAAGGAAATCAGTGACGGTACAGAACAACTTAAGTATCCAACAGGAAGTGTTCTTAAATACACTTCAAATTAGCGGTCTTCCAAGATATAAATTGGTGCTTAAGCAAGGTGCTTTGGTTATGTTGATTCGAAATTTGGATGCTAGTCGTGGACTTATTAATGGAACGAGTTTGAGAGTTGAGATCATGCGTCAGAACCTTATTGATTGTACGATTTTAACTGGAGCTTCAGCAGGTGAACGAGTTCTTATTCCAAGAATAAAACTTTCTCCCTCAGACTCTTCTACCCCAATACTCAAAGAAGTATTTCCTTCACGTACTCAGTTTCCATTGATTTTGGCTTTTTCCTTGACCATCAACAAATCACAAGGTCAATCTTTGTCACGCATCGCACTATTTTTGCCACACCCTGTCTTCTCCCATGGTCAGCTTTATGTAGCTCTCAGTCGATGTCGTTCGTTTTCAGCAGTGAAAATCTTTGTTCACTCTATTGAAGGGCAGTCAATTACAGCTGATGGTGAAATAATCACACGGAACGTCGTTTTTAGAGAAGTATTACGAGTATTGATAAATACATTTATAAATATGAACCTATATGTATTAATAAACGGTTGAACCTATCACTGTTATATATTTTCTTAATTAGTTTGAACTACTGAACAAAGTTAAATGAGTTAAAGACTCATTGTAATCGATCACGTGAAATGACAGATGATCAAATTTGAACATTTTTATAAATCAATTTCGCCTTAAGATTAATGAACTTTTTTAAATTTTTTACCCATGGTAACACGGGTACGCGGGTTGCTTGTGTGATATATTGTAACAAGATCCGGCAGGACGGAGCGTAGCAAGTGAAAGTTCAGTCACATTGTACAACTTCGAGGCCCACCAAGACCGAGACACTGATTACGACCGTAGCGAGTGGATACACATCTACGAACCTCGTTAGGGCCTAACCGACGCCAAGCAAGTAGTGATATACATTATAGGTTCAGAACACCTGTGTAACAACTGTTTTAAACAAACTTACCCTACTGGATAAGACCTATTAATCTACCAATACAATTTAACACTTCCTACAAAAACAAGGTAACCTTTTGGACTTAGACGATCTGCTTATATTATATTGTATGATGGGGTTGGGTATGACGTCTATCAACTTGTTTTTATACCTATTACTAATTTGTGTTGTATTCAATTAAATTCTAATATGTTCTCTTCCTTTAATTTTTGGTCTCTTAATTCAGGGCTCCCTTTCGAGTTCTTTTGGGACAACTGCCTCACATGGTTATAGGCAATTACGCAATAAAAACACTCATATCCCTGATGACAGATTTATAGCAGCGGCCAATATGTTGAACATCATAAAATGTAGTACGAGAAATCGGAAATAAATTTAATTAAATATCAAATCGATATGGCGCTAGTAGTGGAAAATGTTTTAGCCTCCCAGTACATTTTTCGTTTAAGTTGAACAATGAAATAATTGAAGAACACGCACTCATTATGATGAAACATAAATATTTCAGACAAAAGTTCCGTGGTTTTAAGTGGGAAAACTTACAGGGAGGGTTTTTGGTGGTCGTCTTTAGTATTTTTTTGCTCCTCCAAATGGGGTTTTAAGGGACAAAAATTACATATTAAGGAGGGTATGGTGGACGACTTTAGTATTTCCCCCACTTTTTAGTGAACCTCTCCTCCAAATGGGAACAATATGTGTTCCAGAATTATGGGACCTGTCGTATTTTCAAACATTTTCGATTTATGCTAATAAAGCAAATTGTCAGTGTGATTTAGTAAATTTGATTTAAAATGAAAATTTTTAAGTTAAGGTACAATGAATATTGATAAAAAATAAAAATTAGAGTATTCGAAAATTACGGGAGGGTACTTTTGGAAAATTCTGTATATATTTGTACGGTATTTTATTCAACGACATAAAACAAAATATTTTATTTGAATTTTATTGTTGTTTATCTGTTTTTTAAAAAAATATTTAACATAATAGTTGAAGATTTTTTGACCGTTTTGAGCACTAATAACTAATTAACTATTGAATTAAAATTTATTTATTTATTAAATTTTGGAAAACTATTTTAGAATTTGTTCTGCGAAAAAAAAAAAAAAAAAGAAAAAAAAAAAAAAAAAAAAAAAAAAAAGATAAAATATTTTTGAAAGTTAAAAAATCTTTTTGTTGTTTTGGTTAACACCATTACAAATAAAGCGGGATGACTCAATGTTTAATATAAAAGTCGCTTGCTTTTTTTTGTTGAACAAAATATATTTTAACATTAAAAAAAACAAAAAAACAATGACTTTGAATAGTCCAAGAAAAACAAATAATGCCATTGGTTCCAGTAATAAAAAACTTTTATTAAAGATTTTTTTCTGTACAATGTTTTCTAAAATATTTAGGATTCGCAATTTAAATGTCTTATCGGGGTATAATTAGGAGAAATTACCCCTATGGATAAGATTGATTCAAGTTTCATAGTGTTGGGGGCGTCGTCGTTTTTATATTGCTATTTTAAAAGCTAGAAATTGTATATTATTAATTATGCAAAATATAATAAAGGTCAATAATACAACATTTAAAAAAAGTTTTATTTTTTAAATTGACAGTGTAGGAGAGTTATTTTTTAAATTGACAGCGTAGGAGAGTATTATATGAAGAAAAGGGAAAAGCATATTTAGAAAGTTGGTAAGACTGTGCAGCACTTTGATTGACCCTGTTATGAATCATTTCCTGCCACAATAACCAATTTCCTCAGTGATACTTCAGTTGGTAGATTCCACGAAATAAATAACGATTCATTCTTCTTCTGGAGTGATGAATATGTGGGAATAACATTAGAGGTTAGCAGATTGTAGTGCGAATCTAGGTCACCGGACATAACTTTATCAGCAAGAAGAAAAAAAGCAGTGATAAAAGATTGTTTGCGCCTCTGTGTAAAATGTGATTTAGATTGTTCTATTTTTAGGGAATTTCCTTTGGAATATTGCATCCGCCTTCATTCCGGAATCCATGACGTAAGACCCGATCACATTACACAAAAATGTTTTTGGATTAGAGGTATAGTGTATGAGTATACAAAAAATTAAAAACAACACAGTATAATTTTGTATGACAAGTACGTCAAAATTTAGGGTTATATAAAAAGTTCTAAGATATGGCGAAAACATGTCCGTTTATTAAATTGGATAAAAATCGGTCTACTTGTTTGGTAAATCACCACAGACAACAGACAGCATTCCAAAAACCACTTATTGTGGTTCGAAATTACATTTTTGACAATAACTTAATTTCTTCCCTATTAGTCATCGTTTTCTTGGTTTCCTAAGGCTATAAAACCTAACCTAATCTCTTCGCTATTTGTCATCGTTTTCTTGGTTTCCTAAGGGTATAAAACCTAACCTAACCTAACCTAATCTCTTCGCTATTTATCATAGTTTTCTTGGTTTCCTAAGGGTATAAAACCTAACCTAACCTAACCTAATCTCTTCGCTATTTATCATAGTTTTCTTGGTTTCCTAAGGGTATAAAACCTAACCTAACCTAACCTAATCTCTTCGCTATTTATCATAGTTTTCTTGGTTTCCTAAGGGTATAAAACCTAACCTAATCTCTTCGCTATTTATCATAGTTTTCTTGGTTTCCTAAGGGTATGAAACCTAACCTAACCTAACCTATTCTCTTCGCTATTTGTCATCGTTTTCTTGGTTTCCTAAGGCTATAAAACCTAACCTAACCTAACCTAATCTCTTCGCTATTTATCATAGTTTTCTTGGTTTCCTAAGGCTATAAAACCTAACCTAACCTAACCTAATCTCTTCGCTATTTATCATAGTTTTCTTGGTTTCCTAAGGGTATAAAACCTAACCTAACCTAACCTAATCTCTTCGCTATTTATCATAGTTTTCTTGGTTTCCTAAGGGTTTAAAACCTAACCTAACCTAACCTAATCTCTTCGGTATTTATCATAGTTTTCTTGGTTTCCTAAGGGTATAAAACCTAACCTAACCTAACCTAATCTCTTCGCTATTTATCATAGTTTTCTTGGTTTCCTAAGGGTATAAAACCTAACCTAACCTAACCTAATCTCTTCGCTATTTATCATAGTTTTCTTGGTTTCCTAAGGCTATAAAACCTAACCTAACCTAACCTAATCTCTTCGCTATTTATCATAGTTTTCTTGGTTTCCTAAGGGTATGAAACGTGAAGATCAGTCAAAAAACGAAGATTCCAATTTGTTGGGGATTATCCTGTACTTCGTAAATAAAAATACTAAAGTGTAGTTATCTGTGTAAAAATGTGATTTTAGTTTTGTTTTATTTATAGTTGGTTTATCTTTCCTTGTGGAATGAAAGGGCGATACCGCGATATCCTGTGTTAGCAAACGATTTCACATGAATTCGCGTAATCATAACCTACTAAGTCTATTTTCCTACAGTCTTTCCGCTATAAATTAAATGAAATAAAACATTTTTATTTACCCTCTGTAAAAAGTATCAAAAATAAAAATCGAAAAATAAATTCAACTAATTTAAATAATCGCTTTAAGTCTCCATTATATGGAGGGGGGGGAGGGAAGAAGAAATTATTACTAACAAAATAACTGGTCCAGAAAAATTGTACCACCTTCTCCACTCACCCACCCTATAACCAAATAAAAACGAACCAAAACCAAAATGTCGGTGGTTGTCAATGAAAAAGGATGACTTCTTTTATTTATATATTTAAATAAGTTCATAAACTTGCCCCGCTTGTCATAAACACGTCTTCATTGTAAGTCGTATTTGATTAAAGTCGGCGGTCAAAGTTCATTTTTGTTTTTTGACTATTATTTCTGAACCGTAACATTTTATTAATTGCAATTTTGCACACGGGTTTGGAACTTTAATACACTAATATTTGACGGCAGAGCCGATTTTGAAAAATTTAGTATTTTATAACGGCTCTATCACCGTTTCTTGTGAGTTTTTTACGGGGATTATTTAAGAGATGGAGACCAATACGTTTTATTTGGATCCGTAGAAGCTACATTTTCTCAAAATCGGTTTAGAATCGATTTTGAGAAAATAGGAATTTTGCGTTTTTTTAACAGCAACCTCTAAATATGGCCAAATATCAAATTTGATTAATCAGTTCACTCGTTTGGTCTGGACAATGACACTCAGACAATATTCACAAAACACGTTTTTTCTCTCAAGGAACTTCTCAACGTAGATACAACTCGCAAAATAATCGATATCAATTTTTATTATCCAACAGAAAACTTTTACTTTACTATTACGAATATATGGAAAAGTAAAAAGAAACAAAGAAGAAAAATAAACAGAGGAACATCAACAAAATGAAATTATTCTAAACCTTGCAGAAAAAAATTATGAAGACTAAACGTAAAAATTGTCACATTTTTGCCAGTTATTGTTGATAGTAATTTTATAATATAGTAAATTATTACTTTAGAGGTTGTCCTCAGTCCGTATTATAGTTATGGCTACGCGCTGTTTCGCCGAACACTGTCGGCTTCGTCAGGCCCGCACTAACACATAAACAGCCCAAGGCAACACATTATACTTTATAAAAAGTAATTTTATCATAAATTTTGATCGAGCACAAATGTAATATTATTATTTAGACCAGAAACACGTGTAAAAAAGTGTAGATTTTATTATGATGGAATATATTATTTATTATATTAAATAATGATCTGTCGATTAATGAAATCGATATATTTAAATTGTGCGCTCATAAATACATTGTTCATCAATTTTATAAGATCGTAAAAATGTTTCATTGGACTCTTTTAGCGTGATAAACATAACTTATGAAAGTTACATAAGTCCTTAATAAGTTTCTGCTTAAGTGAGCAGTAAAAATATCTAATCAAATTAATGTTACATTTTATAACAGTAGCTTATCAACATTGTAAGGTTTTTTTGAGTTCGTTTCAGCCTACTGTGCGCTTTGTTTGCAGAACTTCAATTTCCTGACGCGCCAGTATTTTTCCATTCTCTCTTCTTTCTTCTTGCGAAATTCCTCTTTGCATTGTTTTTTCGTATTAAGATCCTTCATCGCGGAAACTTTCACTCTTAACCAATCCCTATATTATACTTCCATCTCTCTTATTCCTGCTTCGTCCAGGTCTTCTTTGAACCATGAGATCTGAACTTTTTCTTTCTTGGTAGAGTAGTATTTTTTTGCTAGTCTGCCCTTGTCCATTCTTTCCTTGTACCGTGTCCATAGAAGATAAGTCTTTCCTTCCGCATTTTTCATACAGCCCTTGGTTTCTTCTCAACTTGTATGATTTTTCTGGTGTTTTTCCGGGACCTAGTAATTTTTTTATGAACTTCAGTTTTTTTCTTTCTATCTCTTCTAGTCTTTTTTCTACTGCGTACAGGGGTGTTGTAGTGCCTAATGTTTGCTTGAATGGATAGGGATTTTGATTCGTAAACATTTTGGCAGAGTTATGAAGGCTGTTTCCAGCTTCCTTGTTCTCTCAGGCTAGTTTTTCGTTGTTGTTTTGGGTGTGTATTACCCCTGAGTATGTGAAGCCTGGATTCACCGGATGTCTTTAGTTTTTATCATTATATCTTCGCTCCCTTTGATCAGACTACCTGTATTTTGATTTTTCGAAAGACAAATCGGTCGTCTTTCCTGCAATTTTTCCAGTGCATCTGTCTAGTCGCTATTCTAAGTTTTTGATGAAGGATACCTAACCGCCCTTTCTATCTGCATCCTACTCGGATCCCCTTGAGTTTTGTTGGTTTTGCATATTTTTTATCCTCTCCCTGATTACTTTATCTACCTCCCTAACTCCTCTTTTATTCCAAAAGGCACAACGAGTTCTCCCATGAATTTTATTTGTGAATTGTTGTTCGTTAGAGTTTCCTTGATTAGTGCTAGTGATTAGTCTATTCCCATTTCCATCATAAGCAGTTTTCTCTACCTATTTATTCGTACGCTTTTTTTAAGTCTATAAAGGTCATAACTATGTTTCTATCTGCTGCAATAAGATTTTTATTAGTGATTTAAGGAGTGAAAATTTGTTCTGTCCACGATCTTCTTTTTCTAAAGCATGAAGGTTTTTATAATTTTAGTAATTTATTTCATTTCATTAGATATTATTTTTAAGTGGTGCTATTGTAAACTAGTTTGTGTATCTCATTCATCTTTATTACAAATCTACAACAGAGCAATTTCCTTCATTTTTTCTTAACGATTTTATATTATGCACTTTACACTAATGTTCTAAATATATTTATATATATAAACAGTTATATATTACCTTTCTCACACACCATTCTATAAAACAAAAAAAAATTTAGACAGAAACAAAAATGTACGTTTTAGTTTCAACTAGTTCAGTGTAAACAATCAAACTTTTCCCTTAATTTTTCTTCATTCTGGATTTTATCTTGTATTTCTCATCAGACGTTACTATTACGTCATGAAATGGTGTTTACTGCAATATAAATAAACCAAATTAACCTAAACTACATTTAGTGGGAAGAAACGGAATCGAAGTATAATGAGTGTCGAAAGGATAACGGAAAGAACCTAAGTTTGGTTATTTCATCGGTTTTTATTTCTGATGGGAACTAAGTTGTTAGAGAATAATAAAATGTCACAATTTACAACGGTAGTTTATCTACGTAATTGTTTTATTTGACATAATTTTATGGTATTAAATATAATTATGTATTAGTTTTAAGTGGTGCTATTGATAAACTACCGTGTGTTAAATTCTTATCGCCTCATTGGTGTATTGTGATTTTTAGCCACTACGTAACACTACAGTTGCCTTATAATTTAAGTCATAAACTGTTCAAAAAGGTTGCACAGATTTTTTTTTTACTCTTTCCACTCGTAAACACATTTCTCAACAGATAACATTACTACCACATCTTAATTGTTTCATTGGTTGGCCCAAAATGTTTTAGCAGCCGATCCAAGGCATCCTTAACACTATCTGTTATACTTAATTCTAATTACGTGTAGGCCTATTCATATTAAATATTAATATTCAGTATTTGTTTGAAACTAGTATGTAAAATATTGTACATTATTAGTAGTGCACAGAGACTTTTTGATTACCCGTTACTTCGAAATCATGCTCGTCATACGTCATTCTTTGACAAGCATGTTTTTGACTACCGAACTATTAGATATTAAATGAAGTATAAGAGACAGACAGACAGACAGACAGTTGATGTGTTTAATTACAGGAAACTATAGAGTTATGTTTTTAAAGCTTGTCCACTAATTTAGTAGTGATTAAAGTTCAACTAAATAAACAGATTAGATAATTTGATGCCATGATTAGTCTATTTGTGTCCATTAATTGTTGTAGAGTTATGACTATTATAGTTATTTCTGATCTATTTTAAACGGTAGAGAATAGTAGTAAATTAAATTGATTTATACTACTTCTACTCATCGGAACTACAGCTGCTGCAGAGCTCTGTCCTTCAGAACAACTATCCTTCAAGGTAGTCAGTCCTTCAGCTTCCCAAGATCCTCCATCCATCTTTTCCTGGGCCTACCTTTTAATATTTTTTCCCAGGCGTCTCCAGGACACCATATTCACGGCTCTATCTTCCGACATTTGTAGAACAGAACTAGTTTATAACTGCAATTTATTATCTTTGAAAATCATTTATAGTAATACAAAACAAAAAATAAAAGGTGTGATTGTTAATTATCTTAATCACCTGCTGCCTCAAAACTGATGTTCACAATAAAGCAAGATTTCAGAGTACAACATTTCGTTTGTTTGTTTGGAGAAAAATAATGTTTTTACTTAAAAACTATTACACAATAAAAACTCTTTAATTTAAATCTCATAACATCGGAAGATTTCAAAATTTACTACTTAACGCAGAGTGGTACTATAGCTAAAATACTGGATGGCCTACTAAAAAATAACTCTTGTTTTCCTATATTTAACTTCAGTTTTCAATAACCGTACTACTTAACACAGAATGTGGTATAAAATAATATTCATACACCAAGAGATAAATAATACGAGAGCTATTGTACACTTAAACAAAACACCATAGTGCGAAATAATGAAATGAATTATCTTATGAATGGCTTGATTAAGTTACGATGTTGATCCATCACAGTGAGGTAAATAGGGATCTAAAATTAGTATTGAACCGTGGTCACGAAAGTCAGAATTCCGGCAACACTGACCACACATATCCCGATGAAAAGACGTGTAGCAAGCCTGTTGGGCAAAGGATTTATTTTATAAGTGTCTTGTGCCTTGTATTTATCATTAATTGGTATCACAGTAGGAGTAAATATTACTCTACCCTATAATGTAAAATCTTGGAATACTGATTGTGAGCCTTGTTGGCTGGTGGCCTATATGTTGGAAACGTAAATGTTCCGACTACTGTATATATTATACGAGTTACACGAAAGTTATAAGTTTTAAAAGAAGTCGTAAGGAACAAACGGATAACCGTTTTGTAAATAATAATTAATTTGAAATTTTTGTAGCTATAAGAAACTCGAAAATATTTTAATTAATATAAATGAAAACATTAAAAAAGTAGTGAGGAAGTAATTTTTTTATTTTTGTGTAAAAATTTCCCGTAGGTACTTAAAAAACAGTTAAAATTATATTTATTATTTGAAGTTTTTTGTACGACTGTTTGTTATACTTCGTCCTTACCCATTATATTTAATACTTAAGTGTGAGATAATATTAGATAGAAAAAAAAGTTATAGTTTAGTTATTGTAGCTCGTGTATCACTGAGAATGGCGACTTTGTTGTTGAAACATGTTCAATTAAGTAAACGTAATTTTTGTGAGATCTTTTGTTCGAGTTTTTTTTCTATCCTTATGTGTGAGCTTTATTTACTTTCGTCCATATCTTGGAATCGTACGTAACTGTTTTGAAATACTGCCATTTTAAAAACAGAAAAACAAAAATAAAAATCGTTTATATACATCGTTTGGACTATTTTTTGGAAAGAATCTAACTTCTAAATTCCATAACGATTGGCAGACACATTTAATCGTAACAGATATACAAATGAAATGTCAAATGGTCGAGTTAAAAACAGTCGCTCGCTTCGCGCGATCAAATAAATGAGATGACCTGTATCGCTGGACTGCGACTGGAAAGTACTAAATTTAGACAACAGAAGCAGAATCACCGCATGTCTTTCTGTAACCTCACCTAACCTTGTGTGAACCCGACCCGAGCTATCTTATCGCTTATCATATGCAGCATATTTGTTCATTATTAGAATAATTTACAACGAAACATGGTACGCAGTATTTCAGTGTAGCTAGAAATCTTCAGCAGTGCGGGGCCGAGTGCAGTGTGTGCAGTGTTGTGCAGTGTTTGTGGTTTAATGGTGTTTTGTTCTAACTGCGAGGAGAGCCAATCATGGCTGAGACAAATACAGGCAAGTTAAAATGGAGTCGCTGTTTTAGTTTTTGTAATATTATCAGTAATTTAATTGCTACAATCGATAAATTTTCTTTTTAACATTATCGAATACAAGAGAAATATTAAGAAAAACCTGTCTGCTGCGTACGAAATACGCATTACGTCGTGGTTACGCGTTTCGACGCGAATTTCTTTTATTGCGATTTGTGGATGAGTGAAGAACTTGATCGAAATGTGCAGATTGCCATGGTGCACAGAATGAGTTTATTGTAATGTCTACAGTTATTGTAGAATCTCCCGATATACGGTTTCAAATTGGCCGCCATTTTGAAATTTAAAAAGATTGTTGACCGAGGTAAGCGCGGTATTATTTCAACTTGACTATTTGACATTTATTCTATATGTTTGTGTATTTAGTACGGAGTTACGGTCGACGTTAACCAGTAGTTAAAATTAGAACTGTTTTCTAAAAAGTTCCATTGGGATGATTTTAACGGACTAAAAAATTTTAAAAAATTCGTCTTGCAGTACTTTTTATGTGTTTTTTTTTTTTACGTTGCCAACCAGTTAGCTAGACCAACCGAGGTCCACCAATGATGGGGTGTTTGTTTTTCAGTTAAGCTAGTTAGCATTCGAAAATGTGGGGCTTCAATAATATGGGTCGAACACTTATACTTTTGTGGGTTTAGGTTCAGAACGCGCTATTGTGAGGGGGCATCCTTGCCTTGAAGTTATTAGAAATGGGCCATTAGATTGCGGCACTAAAGCCTCTAATATCTGAGCTCTAGTATATCTCAACCCATTTTAGTATGAAATCAATGGTACAGATATTTTTGGCTATTACTGTGATCCCAATGAATGGTAAAATCATAATCACATTCCAAATGTCAATCATAAAACGTTTAACTCTTTTTATTTCACCCTGTGAACGTATTTTCTTTAAATGTACAGTTACTGCGGTTTTATAATTTCCTATTACTTCTTGGTCTATGAGTATTGTCGCGTCCCACACTAGGAAGTAACCACATTGAATTTATAAGAACGATTTTCTGACGGTATCAAAACATCCATGGAACGTGGTCCACTGTTCAGAGAACTATTATTTGTAGAAATATTACATACACATCTACCAAACTAATACTTTAGATATTATTATTGCTGATATTATTCTATAGTTCGTATACAAACACAGATTTTCTTCTTCAATATGGCGCTCTATCCCTTTTTGTACGTCAGCCACTAGGGCTTATTGCGCTCCCAAATGGAAAATAGATGGTTCGATGCCCTTGTAATTTCTGAACAGTTTTGTAAATTCCCATCAGCAAAACACATTCCAATTCTGATCTGCCTCTTCGGATTGCAGCCTCTATTTCAGAGCTTTCTGTGAAACATTCTATCTCGTGGATAGCTTAAGGTTTTCTTCCTTTTAGTGTTTCCTTGCTTTAAAAGGATAGTATGACGCGGCTATCCTTTTTCAACATAAGGATTGATAGACACGCCCTTGTAAGTTTGAAGTTTAAGAGGAAATAGGAGGGCCAGCGCACCTAGAGCCTTTCGGCACAACACCAGAACCCCACTCATTAAGATAGATGCTGAGAGGAATCTATCACTAGTACATTATTACCAACACGAAACCTTTCTTAGCACATGCTCCCAGAAGCTGGAACCTCTCGACAGGCACGTGCTCCCATGGTACTCATGTTGGGAAGGTTTCCCATGATGAATCACCGTCGGGTCGTTCACGCGATATCCACATCACCTTCGAGAGCGACGTCCATTACTCAGCTACATGAGATAGGGTAGATGTCCTTCAGTTTTCTTGAGCCGACACCGGTGGGGTATAGTGTACGAGCCGATTTCTAGAAGGCTCCCTTCTCCTAGAGGTCACCCTTCGGTGTCTAGATTTTCATAAACAAGCATTAGGCGATTAGGTGATCCAGTTAAGGTAATAACATGATACCGAATGAAATTGTGTACTGAAAGGAACAGCTCCGATCTGAACTGTACCACGCCGCGCCACAATGTCCCATTCTGGTTCATGCCACTGGCTTAACACTTAAAGGTCTAGTTTTTCTTATAAATTGAAACAAATTGTTTAAAGGTCATATAAGCGTATATTTCCAATAAACCACACTTTAGTCACTAGAGTCTAGTGCATTGCAGTTCAAACTAGTGAACCATCAAAAGTGGGCGGGTTCGAACCTGCTGTATAACGTTGGTGTTTTTCTTGTACTTCGCTACTTTTTTATGGGAAATTAATTTTGAAATTTTGTTTTTATAATTTAAAAAATATCTACAACTTTAGTTTGCTGATTTTCGGAAAGTTTAGATTGGTTTAATTTTAAGTTTTTATTATATAGTTTATATAGTTAACATTGGTGATAAGGCCTAACATTAAATGCAAACAGTAAATTAGCATTAAGAAAAGTAAATAGTTTGTGCAAAATCATTACACTTACTTTCTCACACACCCATCGACAAAACTAAATACTAACCAAAAATTACGCAATATTCTCAAAATATGCTACAATCTAAAATTAACTTGTATATGTGCGGAAGTATAGAAGTATTCCTTTTTTTAAGGATTTTCCCGAGTTTCTTATAGAGGAAAGAAAGACAGCAAAGGCGGTAAACTTCATTTTTGCCAAGTATTCCTAAACTGTCACTTTCATTTGGAATTTTTCACATTGGTTGCTCATAAACATTTGATAAAAATTTGAACTAAATCGGTGGAGCAAATTTTGAGAAACGATATTTTTTCTTGTACAGAATATTCTAGAACCGACAATTTTGGGAAGAAGTTGCTGGATAGTACGTTTTCATTAGATCTTTAAAAGATACATTTGAGCAAAATTTCATCAAAATCGTTGGGTCTCTGTCAATTTTGTGTTTTGTATTTGGGAGCTACTCCAAAATTTTCAGATAATTAAAAAATAAGTTTCGAGACATCCCAACATATTAAAAAATTTGATAATTTGGTCTACTCGTTGGGCATTGCACAACCATCGGATGTAGACTGACATCATTTTTGGACTCACGGGACCTCAAATCTCGACTTACATTTTGTAGAACTTTGTATCTGTGTGAAAATAAAAATTGTAACATTTTTAGTTTTTACTTTACACAAATTAAACGGACGATAATAAATTAAAAAATTACTCCATGATTTTGGAACGACAAACAATAATAAAATTTCAATTTAGTGGGCGATAATTTAAATTTTTCAAATAACGGTAAAATTACATTTTTTGTTTGGTAACGGATAAAAGTTTTTAAAACTACAACAGATCTGGGTATATTTCGTAAAGTAACCCGAGACTTAAGTTTTCCTTTATTTAATACTGTCCTAGTTGTGTTTGTTTTTGGATACGCGTTTCAATGTTTTGATGACGATACCCGGGATTTTAATGTGTAAAGCTGATCACCTTGATGTACAGTCCGACACAAAACACATGTTATATTAAACGGATCGACGACGAAACGTTGGTTTTACGTAAATGGGATTCTAAAGGTCGTTTCTAGAATTCTTTCAAAACATTTTATTTATCCTGTACGAAGTAAAAGTATATTTTAAATTTAAGACTTATATAGTGGGAGGTCTATTTCTATAGCTATTGAAAAACAAACATATTAACATAAAGGTTTCTCTTATCACTCATAATTTCAAGTATAAAACAAATCAAGCATCGTCATTAACTAACCTTTTAAGTGATGTTATACATTTTCACTTTTTAAAAAAATTAACCAAACTCCAATTTAAAAAAAAATTGAAATACCCATTATATAAAAAATTCAAATAACAACATTATTCGAGTTGTTATTAAATAAAAAGTCTAGCAAAATTGAAAATTTTGTATAAACACTTTCATAATAATTATAATAAAAGGATTAATGAAACTCAACATATATTTTTGTGTGGATAACAAATATAACATAACACATGTCACATAACAAATATAACATAACACACATCACGTTACAAATATAACAACACCTATCACGTTACAAATATAACATAACACATATCACGTTACAAATGTAACATAACACATATCACGTTACAAATATAACAACACATATCACGTTACAAATACAACATAACACCTATCACGTTACAAATATAACATAACACATATCACGTTACAAATATAACATAACACCTATCACGTTACAAATATAACATAATACATATCACGTTACAAATATAACATAACACATATCACGTTACCAATATAACATAACACATGTCACATAACAAATATAACATAACACCTATCACGTTGCAAATATAACATAACACACATCACGTTACAAATATAACATAACACATATCACGTTACCAATATAACATAACACATATCACGTTACAAATATAACATATCACATAAAAAACATTTGGTATATGTTCAGTATACTTCTAATGGTTACTTCTTCTTCTTGTTTAAAGACAAAAAACCTCTCGGTCATCATCGCCTTCTAAATAAAATAAGAAAAGAGCATAAAATGAAGACCTCTAGCTCTCCGATACTCTTATAGCGTTAGGGTTGGAAAAGAACGATAGTTGTCAAGAGAGACTTGATAGGAAAGGAGAGAGAGAGAGAGGGGGGGATCCTTCGGATTTCCAAGCCTGTACTCACTTAGGGAGTCTCATTATCTTGCTTTATCTCTTAAACAGCTTTATCTTGCTGATCTTTATTGTCAGTAATGATTATCCCAAATTTCAAAGCTGAGGAAATGTTGAAACCGTTAATACACTATACAATAAACCTAGGCTGCTCAGATTGTGTAACTTCTTTGTGATGATATTGGCATGTGGAGGAAATGTATCTAAAGAGTCTTCTCTTAGCACCAGGGGGTATTTTCTTTGTTGGGTTCGAGAGGAACCATTGGAGAGTTCCTTAAGGAGCATGTCAAGCGGTCGGGGGTCCAGAATCCTGAAATACGTCCACTCGTTCCTCATATCACTTACCTTTTATTCTTCTGACTTGATGATTTGCGTATAAAAATCTCATTTGACTGAAGGACTAGACTTCTGGAACTCTACATAAAGTATCTTGATTTAAAAAAAAATCTACTTGAAGTATAACCGCAGAAGTATTTCTCGAATTACACACCTGTCTCGCTATACATTTAAACCTACTTGTATCACAACAACAGTGATTTCGCATTGCCATAGCACTACGTGATTATTGCCAAGTCAATCCCATACACTGAAGTCTATCATTAGTCGCTACTCAGAACCATAAAACTATGCTTTGAAGCCGGTTTAAAACTGCCGCCTTTTATACTCCCAGTTATTCAATATTTTCTAGACAATGTTATTTAGGTTAAGATAATTTTTCAATTCGTACTTTGTATTTTTTAGATTAGTCAAATCTAGAAGCAAATAACTTTAGTCTTAGCTTAGATCCCTCTCTTTCATTTTTCCTATCTGGTAATATTTTGACCAACTCTTGTTCTCTTACGACCCTGGCGCGATTAGAGTATTCGAGTGCAGTGGGTCTCTATTTTATATTATCGCCCTTTTGTATATGGCGGTGATGATAGAGAAGTTTTTTTTCTCATTTAACGTCTCGGAATAAAATTGGGATTAGTCAAGATAAAAAAAATCAGTACTATCACGTAATAAAATACAAAGAATTAAAGTTCTTTGTTATCCTAATTTTGAGGTTATTTTTACATCACTACATGAAACGAGAATGCCCATAATTCCGCGCTATAGCAATTAGATAGAGTACAAGTTAATATTCACAGATTCGAATCTTACTGAGTGGTGATATTATTTATTTCTTCTATAATAATAATAATAAATATAAATAATAATTTTATTTAAAAAAATAATGAATTTTAATTTATTTTCTTCTCTTGTTGTTTAAAGGCGAAACACCTCCAGGTCGTCATTGCCTTATAAATATAACTAAGAAAAGTATATGAAATAAAGGACTCCTAGTCCTTGAATAATCAATAGCTTCAGGGTCGGAAGAGAACAAGAACCTGATAGGATAAATGAAAGAGAGGGATTTAATTCAAGACTACATGATAAAAGATGTAAATTCAGCTAGGGTCTCTCGTGATTGCCACACCCGTAGTCACTCTAAGGGTAACAAATTTTTAATCTATTGTAATAATTGACATTTTATTTATGGTAGTTGTTATTGAGCCTTCTCCCCTAAGATGGTTTATTAGCTACAACATTTGCACATCAAAATGTTACCAACTTGTGTTTTCGCTTTTCAAAGTTTGTAGAAGTCGTTTATTCTTAAATAAAATAATTGATAATTTTTCTTTTCAAACCTATAATCAAACTCATAAAAACTTATCCTAATTGTGCCTTCAGCTCAAATAGTTTACTTTTCATACCTTCTTCTTTTAGTAGATTAGTGGTACAATGGGGAGCAGCGTAGTTCAGTTTGCACAACGTGCGTTGATCTCACCTATAGTCTATTGAATCGTCAAAGGTTACACAAGTTCGAGCCCGATTGATTGAGTTGCGTACAACCGAGAAGTTACAAGAGCAAAGGCGTGTATTTGTTGCGGTGAGGACCTTCTAATCGAAAGTTGTATTTGTTGCAGTGTAGAAATTTTGATTGTTAGTTGCATTTGTTGCGATGAGGACATTCTGATGGATAGTTCTACTTGTTGTGATGAGGACCTTCTAATCGAGAGTTGTATTTATTGCGGTGAGCACCTACTAAGTCAGAATTGCATTTATTGCGGTGAGGACCTTCTAATCAATTGTGTATTCGTTACGGTGAGGACCTTCTAATCAAGATTTGTATTTGTCGCTGTGAGGAGCTTCTAACGATAGTTGTATTTGTTGCTGTAAGGACCTTTCAATGGAGAGTTCTATTTGTTGCGATGAGCGCTTTCTAATCGAATCGATAGTTATGTTTGTTGCGATGAGGACCTTCTATTCGAGAGTTGTATTTGTTGCGGTGAGGACGTACTAATCGAGAGTTGTATTTATTGCGGTGAGGACTTTCTAATCAAGATTTATATTTGTCGCTTTGAGGAGCTTCTAACGATAGTTGTATTTGTTGCTGTAAGGACCTTTCAATGGAGAGTTCTATTTGTTGCGATGAGCGCCTTCTAATCGAATCGATAGTTATGTTTGTTGCGGTGAGGACCTTCTAATCGAGAAATGCATTTGTTGCGGTGGGAATCTACTAATCAAGATTTGTATTTGTTGTGATGAGGACCATCTAACGGAGAGTTCGAATCCTGGTTCATATCTTCCAGGATAGTCTTTTTAGGTCGGTTATGATTATTTCCTGTCCTTTATTAGCCTTAAATAACAACGAAGCTCAAATTTTGAATTTACAAAATTCATATTATTTGGGAGGAGGAAACTAAACAATAACAAAAATTACATTTTGTTGTCGTTTAATTGATATATTTCTTCGATATGCTCAACAAATATTTAGCACTAACTTTCTAGATTTCATTTCAACTTCCCTTTATCAAGAATTCCACTCGCATCTTATTCTTTTCCTATTCCTTTATTTTTTACTATAAAGCGGTTCTTTTAAACGTGTGATGTTAACACCTTATTCATAAATAGACTACTTATTCACACCAAGACAATGGACAGCAGCGCGTGCGTAGAGCGGTTTAACACTTTCTGTTCAGCAAAGTCGCCTCTTAGTTATCAATATTGATTGATCTTGTACGCCTGTGATGTACAGTGTACTCTGTAAAATAGTTGATAGTTTCATTTGTATTTGTGGTAGAGAGGTATTTACAAAATGAGACGTGTTTACAGTTGTTTTCGGTCATTCCGGATAAATGAAAAGAAACAGGAAAATATCAGTAAGTTGAATTTAGAGGCTTTAACATTAGTTACTCTGTATCTTTTAAACTACTTGTTGTATACGTAGTATAGACAAAGTTATGTGATTGGTCAAAAAATTGACGTTGAGTTTTTGCAGATATATTCCTTTTGAGAACATCCGAGTCCTGTCACGTGCCTGTAGTCTATGCACTATTTAGTGTTGTACAACTCAAACGAGCCATTTAAAACATTTCCTATATGGGTATGTTTTGTTCATAACTCGAGATGTCCCCCCCCCCAATTTTTTGATAACTCAAAATGTATGGGCAGCCTGCATAAAAAAACATATAATCTGGATTTACGAAAAATCAGATTGAATGACTTTGTTTAACCATTTTTTTAATGCAGGCTGTGGGGATTTAAAAAAAAGTATTGGTAATCTTTTACCCAAATATACCCGATTCATGACTTGGCAGTTATAGGCGTAAAAAAACTTGGCGGGTAATTTAAAAATTCGTAGACCAAAATAAGAATTAATAATGACTTTAGGTTATATTTTCTCTTGGACAACAAAAATAATTTTAGTCTAAAACATTTTTCTTTCAAATCCGTCATTTTAGGATATTCACTTGTCTTAATTGAAATGGTCCACTCTAAATAAGCGTGATTTTGTTTGTTAGTAAACACTTTGGGGTTGCAATTTTATTTCGATTTTGCAAAAATTAGTATTGAAAGGCAAACCATTAACGATGTAATACAAGCAGATGCCCTAAAAGTTGGTTTCTTTTATTATTTTTCATCGTCAGGTTGGCATTACATGTACTATGTACAATTGAAATCTGTAAATTTTTATATAAGTTAAATAACACACTAGATATGAACAATAAACTGTTACAAATTGCGACATTTTCAATTAGATTTTTCTAAATTTCAATAGGATTCTACATGCGCACACTATAGTCTGTTACAAAAAATTTCCTATGTAATAAATTAGTGACCACTCTATTGTGTTTACTTAAGACGACAACGATGATGGACGGACTTCTTGACGAAAATAAGTTTTCCGGTTTCCGTGAAGATCAGTTAAATGAAAAGGTCAAGTGTATGTTAAAACCACGCGATTAAGTAATTGGGGCAGTGAATTTTTTAAAGTCGAAATCATTTAAGTGGGCTAGCGTCAACATATTAATTTCTTCGTCAAATAAACATACATATTCGTAATTATAATAATTTCTAGTTTTATTTGATAAGCCATAAATAATATTTTGAAAACCAAATTGTTCAACTATAGATACCCTTTTAACCTACCCCAAGGTCGGTTTTTCCTTACCGCTATATTTTTCCTCCGTGTAGCAAAATACAAAGCATATAAATGCAAAATTTGAAATATATAAGATTTATGATCTTTTCTTTGTAGACTGTATAAATAAATATTGATTTTCACTTGAGATACAATAAAACTCGAACAAAAGATCTTACAATAATTACATTTAATTTATAGTTATTGTAGCTCATGTATCACTGAGGATAGCGACTTTGTCGTTGAAACATGTTTGATTAAGTAAACGTAATTTTTGTGAAATCTTGTGTTCGAGTTTTATTCTTTGTAGACGAGTTGGGACTTACAGACAGACAGACGGACAGATGATACAGACGTGAAATTATAAGGGTCCTTAGTTTGACCTAAAAACAGAAATTGTCGTTTTGGACGAGTACCAAAACCTACATTATACTTCTTATATTGATTAAGTAACAAAATTGTTCAAATTATCTGCAATAATACTTGTAATTTGAAGAATTTTAGTTAATTATTATTGAAAAGTTGGTAAAAAGTTGCATGTCGTGTCAGCGTAGCAGCTACATCACGGATATTATTAAATTGTGAGGTTATGTTTACAACATTACTCAAAATCAAGGCTCATATTTTCTGATTAAGATTTATATTAAGAGTCGTGATTTAGCAGTTGTAAGAAGTCAGTCTTGATCATGAAATATTACTATGCAGTTAAACCGTATAAAGATTAATTGAAAATACAAGCAATAGTAGAATTACGTGTATTTGATGTCTTACTTCTGCGCTTTTTCTTGCAATCCGTACAACTTTGAAATCGTCTCATTAGTTTTGATCGTATCAAAATACTGAAATAAAACAAGTGTCTGAGTTAATTTATATTAGTTATCATTAAGTGTTGCTCAAAAACCCCATACTTATTATTATTTTTAGATTAATATATCTAAGGAAGGCCCATGTGTGTCAAAACTGCAATAATATGCAGGACGATTCAAAACTCCATGGCAGTATTTCGGGTGCTATTATAGAGTTAAAAAAATAAGAAAGAAATGTTTGTAAACACAGATCCGGAAACATTTCGTTCCTTTAGTCGACTATTTTGTGTTTTTACAAAAAAAAAGTTTTTTGGAAATAGGTAGTCTAAGATAGTGAGTGAAGATTAGGTAAACAGATAATTTATTTAAATTGTTACCAGTATAGTAGAAAACCAAGTCTTTATTTTGAACATTTTCAAAATGGCAGACATTTAAAAATTTGACGAAAACATAATTCTTTTTCATTTTTTCTGTAGGTTAAAGGACAATAGAGTTAATGACAAAGAACTGTTTAAATTACGCCAGAGGGCATTTTTAATCTCTTACGAGAAACATTTTCGTTTGTGGTACATTTATGTGTAATGTATTATTAACAATTACATAATATTTTGGTTTACGCTATTGTTGGGAGTTATTGATAATTCCCAAGAAATTATATATATATATATATATATATATATATATATATATATATATATATATATATATATATATATAAACTCAGTTATCGTTTCCCCTACAGAAAAATTAAAAGGAATTTTATTTTTCGTTAAAAAAAATCGTTAAGATTTTTTTGTTTGAAAAAGTTTTGGTTTTCTAGTATACTGTTAAAAGGGTTACATAAATAACCCATGTAACAAATTTTCACTCAAATCATGTCTACTTCCAAAGATATAATGTTCTTTTTTATAAAAACATATATCATGTATAAAACATAATGTTTTTTATGTAATTTTTTGATCTAAAATCATCTTTATTATTGCCGTGCAGTTTAGATTCATCCTGTTTTTATGACGATAATCTTTAATGTTTCTTGTTCGTTAACTTAACCTCAAATTGATTTTACCGTTATTGTAACGAACAGCTGTTATTCAGTCAGTTTGTACAATTCTTTATAATATTAACGCATATTGAGATGGTTTGTACTTACAGCTTATTTTTGAAATTCTTGTAGGCTTAGAGTATTAAAATATATGCTAAATATTACAATGATTTGTCAATTAGCTGTCTAAACACAGCGTTTGTTGAATTTCGATTTTAACACTCTGCGAAAGGAACTCCTAGTCTAATACCTTAAAATACGAATTTCTTTTACATGTTTTTGTACATCCATATGTTATAACAACTTTTATCTTGGTTTTTGATATTTCTAGATCGCCCAGTTTTATGAATCAAATCTCACGTAAAATTTAGGTAAAAAACAACTTTAGAAATCCCGATTCAAACTTTATTTTGAATAAGATTTGTTTTCAACGAGTAGTAAAATCTTTTAAAATCACGCTGAAACTCTAAAATTCAATCTAACACAAAATTATGTAAAACATGTAATTAAAAACATGTATTCTGTTGTTAAAAAATTTTGAATAGGCCTACACTCCAACATAATAAAAAAAAAACATTTTTTAGCTTACTAGCATTAAATATGTATGTTAATGATTAGTTTAAAATCCATCAGTGATGTACTGTTTCATAACATTTACTTAACGTTGCTTGCAAGAGAAAACTTTATCATTGACAAAACCCCAGGAGATATCCATGGATATTGGTGAGGGACATTCTATGAAACTCTAGCGACCAATCTACTTTTCACGAAACTTGAAGCTTAATAATTCTCGTACAGTTGTACGTCATCCTTTTGTCAATTTTCTTCAAAATGTCCTTGTAGACATCACTAGAAATTGTGAAATAGAAAAAAGAAAACAAGTACAGGTCACCCCAAACGTCACACTGGGAACTCGTGGCTTACTTTATGAATAAATAAACAGAAATATGGCGATTTAGAGCTTCGGGAAACTTAAAAATAACTTCATTTGACTATAGGAATTTCATCAGAACTACAGTTCATTTCCTTTATTCGTTTTGTAAAGTTTGACGAAATTAAAGTCGCTGGTGAAGCAAGTAAATAAAACAAATGCATCCCGAATAATCTAACTTAAAACCAAGATGCCGCGACGTTACAACCTCTGCAAAGACATTCAAGTTGAAGTAACCAATACTCCATTATCCTCGGTAATTATACTGACTGGTCGACCACATTTATTTCTGTTGTGTACATAATCTGTAGTCTTGTAATGATGAATCTGAGTAAATTACAATTTGTATCTGGAGTGGCCGCGTTTCATTGATTGCAAAATCAGAATTTTTTGATAGAAATTTGCTAATCCTTACTAATCGGAAGTATTGTTCTTTCTGTATTGGTGTAAGGTACCTCCCTGTCGTTAGCCCTTTCTTATCCAGAGAACAATATCCTAGTTAAATAATACCACTTCCCAAACCTACGTATCCTTTTGACTAACCTCAATAGACCAGGAAAGGCCATCCTCTCCTAACCCCTCTACATTCAATATATCCACACCCAGTTCTTCATGTCTAGCTCTGTCGTATCCTTCACAGACAGTCATAAAATGCTCTGTTCTTTCTTCCAGTCCACATCTATCACACTAAGACTGATCCTTCTGTCAAATCATCGAAACATTGTTTTTCGAGAATGTCCCGTTAAAATACCTAACATCACCTCTAGGTCCTTCTCACGTAAACCTATAAGCCAATTCTTCCTTTCATCATCTATCTATCCGAAAAGATCTTTGACTGTCTACAATCCACTCTCTCCCTCCACTTATCTATGTCCTTCTTTCTCGCCCATTATATGATTATACCTATTTGACTTAAAACCACCAGTACAGGCTCAGGACCTACAAAAGGAGTAGAAGATCCCTTCCTATATAATTCGTCTACCCATTAATTGTCTAAAATTCCGCAATGTTCGGAGTCCTATCAGCATGTCTCTGCATTCATCTATTCATTATGGAGCCGTAGTACCATCTTACTTATTGAGCAAACCCTATTGCCAGAGGCGAGCTTTTCCTACAGACTGTAAAATAGGGTAAGCTTCGTCCTGAAATACTGATTTGTACTTGCCGAATGTATAGGAATTTTTTTTATCACTGGTTACTCCAGAAATACTCCTGAGGCTGAACAGCCTATTTCATCTATTATGGATCCATCCGTATGGCCAATGGGCATATCAGAAGCTGTTGGTGTTGAGTTCTTCTCCACTCATTGTAGGATAAACACCTTCGTGCCTTCATGTCTCACATCAAACGTAAATTTAGGCACACGAAAGAACTGAAGACATAGTCTCTGCAGTACTCTTAAAGCTTATTCAATTTCAGTCGAGTCATTGAGTGACCTCAAATAAATGTAGGTATTAGAATCGGATATGGCAACCGCAAGGTGTGAAATGTAGCAAAAACAAGCTGCTTACGTAAGTAATTAGGCCTCGCGAGTATCAGCTGTTCCGTCTTGTTTTCTTGATTGTTTAGAATTTCATTGTTATCTTAGGTTACAGTACAAATTAAGAATTCTATAGAATAAATTAAATTATTCCATGCTCTAATGTTGCTTTCCATTTAACAAATAATCTGTCTTGACAGAATTGTTTGAAAGTTAATTAGTACTCACTAACACAAAACTTTCTCAGAACCAGACATCTTATCAGACATGTCAAATATGTTATCAGCAACACGTGTCGTAGTTTGTTGTAGGACTGATACTCTTTTAATTTAACTTATGTTATTCTTAAAATTCATGCAGCCACTTTTTGAAAGGAAGCGTTATTAGAAACACTCCAATGTTTTCTAAGAAGAACATACCAACAAGATGATATCATCATCCTTACTTGCTACATCAGTAGTGGCTCAAAGGTGGTTTTTGTGTAACAGTTCAGGATGACGACTAAGTAATTTTTAATCCTCTTTTTGTTGAGAAAATTGGAGTGTTTTATTAAATTTGTTAACCTAACCTTAATATTAATATTACCGTATGTTACCTAATAACCTAATTTAGCCTAACCTCACCTTACTAACATACCTTATCTATTAATATTACGTAACATAACCTTACCTACAAACATTATCTAATCTGAACCATTCCTATTGATATAATGTAAAATAACCTACCAACAACATATCCCCTAACCTTTCCTACTAAGATTATGTAACTTAACTTAATATTATATAACCTAACCTTGCCTAATAACAATACCAACTTCAGCTAACCGTAACTACTAACATTACCTTAGAACCAAACCTAATAACATAACCTAATGTTTATACTTTTCTTTCTACAGTCAAGTGATTTAACACATTATACAAACAATAATTATTTTGTATTTGTTTGCAGACATGGCGACCGTGAATGTTCAGGAGCTACAGGCTTTAGTGGCTGCTAAAGAAGCGCGAATTCGTGAGTTGGAGAATCAACTACGTTTGCGGGATGAGGAGATTGTTGACTTACGCTCACACCTGGACATGTTCCAGAGTGTATTTCCTTACCACATGGCCTCACCGACACATAACCATAATAATAATCATCTGAGTAGTGTTGTCGTTGATAATGGAATAGCAAGACCTAGAAAACAACGTGCTCAGGGTATATCAGCGGAACCGCAAAGTATCCATGAACTTAGTCAGCAGAAGTTCCCTACCTTCCCCAAGAATGACAGGTCAGTAGTAGTGTCTTACACTTATTTGTTCAACTATGACAGTAATTTTATTGATATATTTTATCTTACATTTACCATCATTTGTGTATACGGTAGGCTATAGTAATTAATAATCGTCGTTTCGAAATGTCTCATTATCAAATGATAAACGTAGAACATTAAAAAAAGCATGAAAAAGTTAGGTTAGGTTAATCCACACATTATCACAATGTTATGAAACTATTGCTAATAACAAATAAAGACAATGATAAACCTTTTATTACTTTTAACGTTCATGACGATCCCTTACGTACTGGAATTATCGTAAAAATTTATACGTTGCTAGGAAGTACGTACAGGTTTCAATAATCAAAACACTTTTAGGCTACATTATGCCAAAACCAAACCTAAAAATACACGCAGGACACCCACAATTTTGATTGTCTTTTTAAAATTTTTGTTATTCCTCTAGTTGTTTAAAGGTGAAAAACTTTTCGGTCGTCATCAACTTATTAAGAAAGTTGAAATAAAGGGAGATTCCTTGACCTCGAATACTGTTTCAGCGTCAGGTCGGAAAAGAACAAAAGTTGGTCAATAGAGACCTAATATTAGTGATGAAATAGAGGGTTATAATCCTAGACTACATGTAAAAACAATAAGAATCCAGCCAAGTTCTCTCCAGTTTGCTACAGAGAACCTCTGAGGTATTTACAGTTTTAAATGTCAACGTGTCAGGCACCACGTCAGTCAAAAAATATCACTGTATATAAAAATCAACTAAGCTTAATAATTAAATCGAAAATAGTCGGAATGCACCGATATGATCAATTTAGTTGGTAAAGTTAATACACTGCTTGATACATACGAAAAAATGGCTACTTCATGTATAAAATCGAATAATCCTATCACACAAATGAGTAAAGAAATAAGCCCGTTATGGGTTGTATTAACAACAATATAATTAAAAAATCCTCTACCTTAATAATGGCTGAAATGTTTCTGGTTAATTCTCCGAAAGGAATGATTACAAGGTTACGTCCTAAATTTTTTAGAGAAGGGACAAAGGTTGTTCACTGCGAAATAACCTTTAGGTTAACTACCCTATTGGCAAGTATCCCAGTTGAACCACAGACTGTGATTGAGCAATGTATATCTTCAACTCAATTCTGTATTTTTTTGTGGTAGTGTGTAGTTCCGTTCGCTTGTGGTTTTCCTGATCACGGTCGTTAGTTTTTTGACCACTCAGCCCAAAGTTAATCCTACGCTACTAGGCTATTTTCATGTTTTTTTTTTATGTTCTAGGTTGTTCTAGGCTTACTTGATACCGAGAGTTGTTCCATACCATCGAAACGTCCTGTATTAATTTTTAAATACAAAAATGATAGCAAATGTCATAATAAACTAACCAAATGCCATTAATATGAACAATCCGTCGATACCCAATAAATTTTAAAATAGAATGAAGACCTATGTTCGAATTTTAACAATGGTTGTTACGCATTTTGTTTCCAATTTCAGAAATAATTTTTCTTTGGTTACTTTACATCACATACCAACCTAGGCTAGAGATATGAGTAAGCGATTGTTTTGTAAAAAAAACAAAAAAAAACTGGTTTTAAAAGTCTGAAGTTGTATGACAGGATAATATGATGTTAGAAATTAAAAAGGTTGTCACGCCTCTCTGCGTGCACTTTATGTTTTTCATTTGGAAGTGTTTGTTTTACTACAACGGTTCGTTGCACCATGACTTATAATCTGTAATGTTATGAATCACTATATTTGGACTGTATGAGTGAGAACAATGGAATTTTACCATATGAATTGCGTGCCATTTCCTTTTATGTGTTAATAATTCATATTTTATCTGTAAGTTTTGACTTTGATTAAGTATTTGTAACTTTAGATTTTGTTGCGTATTATTAATTTAACTTGACTTTGATTTGTAGAGAATTATTGCTTTGTTTAAATATTTATGTTTATATATAAAAGCATTGTGTTGCCGAACAAAACGGGTTCTTCATGTGTAGCCATCACCACTTTAAACATATACATAAACACTGAACACAAGACAGCATTGAACAAAATGTAAAAAGTAAATTCTTCTTTTCGATGTTGTCACGTGACTCTTGTTTCCGGCATGATGATAACTTGTAGTTTTGATCGATATAAAGATATAATACGAACTCATAAAATTGAATACACTCTGTTCAGTTGTGAGCACATATTCACAATTTCAGAGGCTTCTTCAGCTTTAAGCGTCGCATTTATGCAATGCTGGATAACAAATGAAGCATCTCTTATCTTATGTTAAACTGCGTTTATGCTTCCCTGCTTCTCCTCCTAATCTCTTCTTCAAACTTGTTCCTATTAAGGTTCCGATGAAGATCATCGTTTCGGGTTTATCACGGTGAATTTACAATATTCCGCCAAACCTTATTCTAGAATCTTTGTATGATTTTAATGTTGTAATAAATAATAAATAAATTAACATAAAGCTTGTGGCGCAAGTAGTGGGGTAGTGTAAGTGAGGTAATCGATGGGGAACGAGAGAACCTGCCGACCGTTAACTACTGTGGGAAATGACTTGAATGCGTAAGGAATGTGTGATCAATTAAAGGTAGTTTTATCCCGCCCCAGCCATCAGCCCACTATTTGCTGACTTAAATACATTGGCATGTGTAGCGTGTAATTGATTGGATTGAGTCAACTGAATAAAAAATGCTGGCTTAGTGGATAGTAAGAGGGAACCGTGGTACCATTAGTGGAGGGAAAGTCTTCTTCGATCTCCTCATCCTTCGCTGGTATTTAAGTCATCTCTCCACATTACTACCTTTCCTAAAATGTAAGACTGATGTATTGTTCACTCGCTAAAAGAACTGTTCAATCAGAGAATTGAGTCACTGTCAATATCTCGTCCATGCGTGCAGTTATTTGCGATCTGCCCATTCCTTGCGCAGCTTCATGTCTGCTCATCTGGCTTATTGCCTCAAATTTGGCCAATAGATGTTGCTATTGACTTCTTTTTCAACACAAATCTCAAGAGTAAACTTATAGCAACTTAGTATAGTTATTTGATTTTGAAATATGTATCAAAACCTACATATTATATGTATTATCATAATTAGTTTAGTAGAATTAGGAAATAACTTCGGAAATCTACAAGTGTTGAAAGAAATAGAAATCTAATCGGGGGTATCGCTACGTAATAATGTCTAGGACAAAACCACCCACACCCCAAAGTCGACGTTCGAATGTTTATCATTTTTATAATCAATAAAATTGTTTAAATACCAATGTCGTTTTTCGATTATTTGTTAAAACCATGGAATTTTTACTTTTTTTCATTTTTTCGAAAATAGACGAATGTTTACAGATAGGAATCAGCAAGTATGAATCAGAAGGAATCAGCAAGTTGTCTGAAATATCTAAAACATTTTGGTAGGAGTAAGATCTATGTAAATATAAGAATATGGCCTTTTTAAATTGGTAAAACGGTGGTTTTCATGGAACACTACATAAAAGCTTTTTTTTTTCTTTTTAAAGGCGATAGCCTCTCGGTCGTCCATACAATTATAAAAAAGACTAACAGATGGTAAAATAAAAATTCTTAGCACGCGAATACACTAATAGCGTCAGGGCCAGAAGAGGTCAAGAGAGACCTGATAAGAAAGATGAAAGCTATGGATCTTACTCAAGACTAAATAAAAATTGATGTAGATTCAGCTAGGATCCCTCGGGATTGTCACGCTCGTACTTACAAGTAAGCCTCTGAGGGACAGGCTTTGTGTATCTATCGTTCTTAGAGGGCAAGTTTGTTACAAATTTTTCAACAACATTAATATTATTTAAAATAAAGCTAAAATTAAACATTTCATCAGCCATTTTTGCTGTTTATTTACATTGACATAACATTTACATTTTGTCAGCTCAGTTACAATCTATCGGTGCATTCAAACGTACAGCTGTTTGGTAGAATCCACTAATAGCGTCAGTGCCAGAAGAAAACAAGTGTTGGTCAAGAGAGACCCGATATAAAAGATTAAAAATAGGCATCTAGCTCCCAAGACTACATGAGGTCAACTAGGGTTGCCACGTCTTGAGAACATAACTTTAAGGGTGAAAACTAATGCGAATATGTTTTCTAAAGATCTAGAAAAATTCCTGCATGCATTTGACTCGATTTAGATTTTTTTGTCTGTTGACAGAGTTACAAGCTGTTTTATATATCCATACAAATTTTGTTTAAACAAATTATTTAGACATACATAAAAGTGCAATAAAAATTCTGTGCATTTCTTCAATTTTTTTAGATTGCATGAAATCATGATTTTCTTTTTTCAGGGAAACCCCGATCGAAAGTTTTACAAACATTCTCATTTCTCACATATATAAGCAAAATGTAATCAATAATAAACTGTAAGTAAATGTTTTTTGTTTTGTTTAAGGTTTTAATAATAATAAAACATTCCAGCGTTGGAAATTTGTTTCCCGGTTTTGTCTTGGACGTAGCAATTCCCTCAGTTACATTTTTTTAAAATTCACTCCTGAAAATTTCCCGGTGACCCTAATTTGATTAGCTAATTATGCTTTCCTGGAATAATAGTCGAGTTGGCAACGCTGTAGGTAGTAATCAACCAAGCATATAGAATAAAACGGAAGTACCGTGGTAGAACATCGCCTCCAGACCTGGTGTATGTTACATTGTTGCAGGAATTAGGTTGAGGCTATTCAACATTCGATCATTACATTGGCTATGATGTAATCTGATAGATAAAACATATTATTAGGTGTCTTGGTGCAGCTAATGTAACGTCGAAGGTTAACTACTTAGAAGGGTGTATTGGGTGGGATCGTGCACGATACATACGGTACGCATGCATGTTTTGCTTGTTAGAATATTTGCATCAGGTCAGAGGTTATATTAGAGAAGCAAATTTGGTTTAGACTAGTAGGTTCTTCCAAGACCTCGCTCTTTAACGTTTTAATGTATTTATATATAGTTCTGGTAGATCATATATGGCTGCTGCCTAGCATGTAGCGTGACAAAGGTATTCATATATCAAGAAGTAACAAAATATAATACCACAGCTACTATACACATAAACAAACATTATTTACAGAGGGAAGACTAATGCATCATGTATGGCGTTCTCATCGTATTGGATTATTTACTATTCTTTAGGATCACAGTGCTCTGGAATGCTGATTGCCTACTGAAGAGCTATTCTTACCCTTATAACTGGTTGGCCTCGTTGGCGGGTGGCTCAATTTTTTAGAAGCGTAAAGAATCCGACTATTGTTCATATTCTTATTCACATTGACGCATAAATATAAAAGTTACTTGAAAGCTCTATCAACTTTAACTTAATTTTTAAGAAAATCTAAGGGAATAAAAATAGTATTTTATTTAAAATGTTGTAACCATGGGAAACTATTAATTCGTATAAATTAAAATTTACAAAAGTAGCGTGTGTGGAAGTTTTTCTTTTTAATTAAGTAAAACTCTCCCTTTTTTCTTTCCTTTGTTTAGTTAGGTAGCTTTATATAACAGTTCAAATTAAATTTTTCATTTGAAGTTTTTTTTACGACTGCTCGTTATGTCTCGTACAGACCAATATATTTAATACTTCAGATCGTGCATTTAATTCTAGTCAATGCATTTCATCCATGCCTTGGAACTGGGTATAAACTGTAGCAACGGAAACGAAAAATTAAATGAAGATCGGGTTAGGTACAAAAAAAGTTTAGCTAAATTTGGCGGTTAGCTGTAACAAACAGAATAGGTAATTTAAACCTAGTTTCTCTCGTTAAATTGGCATCTTTTCAATTATAATTTATTGTACAAAAACATTGCACAAACTTTCTCACATACCGTACCTAAAACGAAATAATGCAATAAGTCTCACAATCAAAATAATTTTTTTTTTCAACATCAGATTCAAATTATTTTGACCCATTTTTTGTATAATTGTGCATCTAAAAATTCAAACAAAACATAATGATCTCCATCTTTCTAAAAATGTTATATATGTTATGGCTGAAAAAGGAAAATTAACTATGGATACCGTTCCAAAAGTAAGAATATCTCAGAATATACAAAGGAGATTTTGATGAAATGTTAAGTTTTTTTACCCAAAATAATGTAGCAAATTTTGTGTGAAGAATCTAGTTAGAGTTCACGATTACTTTTGAAGTTGTTAAATAATCGATTATTCCCAAACCGTCATTTTTAGGAAGGTGTTTAACAAATACGATTTTTCTCTCTCTGTACTTTTAACAAAATTTGATTAAATACATTAGAGACGATTTTGATTAAATTGAAATTTGTGTTTTGTGTCATATCGCAGATACTCCAAATTATCATTATCAAAAGATAAAAAATGCCTGGCGATATTACAACAATATGCCCACACACCAAAAATAATAAAAATCAACAGACATTGTTTCCCATTTATTCAGACAGTTTGAATAAATTTATCTAGAAATTAATTTGGTATGCAATCGCAATAACAGTATATGTGACAAATAAAAATAATAAAGTTTCGAAAAATCAAATAAATTCGCGTCATTTCAGAAAATACTTTTTACGTTTTGTATTTCATTTTATTTAAACAATTATTCTCCGTAGCAAACCTATTTAATTCTAAAACCTTAGAAAATATTGTAACAAAAGTTAAATATATATTAAGCCTTGTTAAGTATATGTGTTAATAATAGTTTCTTATCTAAAAAAAATGAGATAACGCTGTAGTTATTGTGGTAAGTATAGTGTGTTTCAGATAGAATGATCATGTTAAGAAGTTTGCGTTGAGGCCTACCTGATATTTTGTGACTACTTAATTTATTCAAATCACGTTTTTGCTAAATCTTTAGTGACACTATTTTTACCAAGTTGACAGTTGTTTTGGGGACAAATTTATGTGATTATCGTCAAGAAACCGTCCATGTGTACTGGAATGTCGGAATCACAATTTATATTTTATTTTTTATCCTTTGTCGGGTTACGAGTTCAATCGAGCTTTTTCCAATGCGACCCAAATTGGGATTCGTAAAATAAATATGTATTCCTCTCTTGGCTCCGTTGGAAACCCATGAGGAACTGAGGATTTCAGAGCTTTTTCCACCGTAAGTTTTGTATGCTCAGTGAAACATGTTATTAAATTAACTGAAACATTTCTGTACTTACAGGTTATTTTACATATCACTTTGATTTTGCATCACTTTGATTTACATATCACTTTAATTTTACATAGTCTATTACTTTGATTTTGCATAGGCTATCCAGTATACGTTGTGTAATTTTTTCGCTAAAAATGTTCACCTCCAATTTTGATTGATTTACACGTTGATGGTCTCAGGAAACCGAAAAAAGAATTTTCGAAATGCCGTCCGTCCGTCGTCGTTGTCGTCTTTTAAGTGAGAAAGTTGTGATATGCACAATTAATTACGAGGTTTAGAAAACTTGTGTAACAATCGTTTTAAACAAACCTACCTATTTTTTTTTTTTAACTAAATTTTGGGGATAGAAGTCATACAGAATATTACGATCTCGAAATGTTCTCCAACAATTTTGATCAATTTTCACTAAATTGTAGTCGCTATGGATCTAAACAAAACGTATTAGTTGCCGCTATCTCTCAAAAAATTTAGTTCCGTAATTTTGTGAAATGTAAAAATTAATGACCCAAACACGTGTACAAATTTAAATATTACGGTTCTGAAATCATTAACAAGAAACCAAAATGAACCTTGGTTAAGAGCTCGATTTTAATTACGCGGAGGTTGTGTCATTGGCACAAGCGAAGCAAATTTAGGTCCATATTTAAATATATAAATATTTTCAAATACGGCGTCCTTGCTACTTTTCATTTTTTGGTGACGATTAGTTTTGGTTAGTTTTATTTGGTTAAGGGAATGGGGGTGTGTGAGGAGGTTTGTGCAATGTTTTTGCACGGTTTATTTAACGCATAACTGTCGAACAGTAATTGTTGTGGGATGGCGATAAAAAGATTTTGTTTGGTTTATAGTAGACCTTAGAGGATATATTTAAGCAACATTTGTGAAAAGTCGATTTGGTGACAATACGAATTATGTTTCAAACAAAAACAAAAAAAACCGCTCGAGGCCAAAATCGACCCACACGTTTGGGCTCCAAAGTACTACACACTCAACAGTCCAAAAACCAATTTTTTGTGTTTGAGACCTTAAATTAAATAATTCACCGATAAACTAAATATTTTTGATCTATCACAGAACTAACTCTTTACTAGGTATATATAATAAATTAAAAATAAATAAATCTAAAACCATTTATCACCCCAAGTTGTTAAATCGTTAAAGGCTATCATGTCAAATCTGTCATACAAGAACGTGCACAGTGCTCTACAGTAGCAGTGCAACCAACATAACAAAGAAACAAATCCCACTTTGAACGTCTGCCAACAAATAACAATGCAGATGTGGTAATAGTCTAGGAGAGTGTTGCTCATAGATAAACTAATTAATAGCTTACTGTAAGCTACTTGTCCAGTGTGTTTGTAAAGTTTTTTAGTTTATCTTTGTGGTTGGTTCTCTGTTTTTATAGTTTTTTTTTTTATAGTGTAGATGAAAAGAAAAGGGGGAAGAACATTATACGCTGTAGAGTTGGTAAAAAATCCGCGGTTTGACATCTGGAGTAATGACGGAACTAACTATTTTTGACTCCGTCGCGAAACTTTAACGGTTGAAAATATTGAATGGGTGCTATAAAATGGATTGATACAATAAAAAAAATATATATAAATTGAAATGCTGAATCTCTGGTACTTCAACCCGGACTGTTTTGGCCTCCTACAAAATTTGCGTACATCTGTCTCGATCCCGTGCCAAAGATCTCCAGTTCCGATCTCCAATTTGCTTAGCATCACTGTCCACTCCATCTTAATTTAGGTTTGCTCGACCTACTTGTTCTCTCTCTTAGTATTTTCTTTATTGGATCGGTTTTCTCTCGTCAAATGATATGTCCCGCCCATCTCAAACATCCAAGTTTTATTTTATCCACCACACCTGGTTCTTTGTACAATTCATTATTGTACCTTCGTCGAGATTATGTGATATGGAACACGGAGAATGAAATTATTTGTTTCCAGTTCCAAAATGAGACTCAAATAGATTTTGTCTCTTTACTATAATGTCGAATTCTGATGAGCAATTTTTCCACGAATTATCGACTAGTGTTTAACTTCTCGTAAATTCTGCTCCAGCTACGCTTTGCCAGCAGAACAGGACCCCACCGAGAATTAATCCTAAAGTACAGGTGCAGAAGTAGTCTATTTTTGACAAACCGACTCCTCGCTCAATTTTTCTCCAACACCTCCAGCCACTTTCCAGTGCGAGCAGCTTTCATGCCATAATGAAAAAAAAGACTAGAAATTTTCCCTGTTAACTCTTTATATTATACGAAAATATACTGGCCTGGACACGGTGACGAGGATGTTAAAGATCTTTGGAGTCTTGTCATCGCGCCAAGTTTACAAGTGATTTTATAGCTGATGAATGTAGCCTATGTAGGAAGATTATTAGGAACGGCGATATGATGAGGAAAAGAACTTTCGTCAAACTAGCGGCGTTGTTTGTTGCGGCAGGGGTAAAAATACTTCAATGGCTCCAGCAATAGGTAACTGAGAATCTTGTTATATTAGGTTTCAAAAACTTGTTTCTATAACACTATTTAAAACTATAGAGATCAATATAAGCTCAGTTGACACCTTTTAAATTTGAAGGAGGTTGTACATCCTACCCATTGTTTAAGCCTTGTGCGTCTTATTTGTTGATTTTTTACAGTTTTTTAAGAGATCTTTTAGTGATAAGAGATCTTGATGCTTCTTCAGAGTTATTTAACAATTTCGAACCTTTTTGGATAAGCAATATTGAAAAAAAATATGAGGACAGAAGCAAAGTAGAAGCGCTTAATAATGCTGGTCACGTAAGCGTAAAGTTTTATTATGAATGTACATTAGAATATAATGTTAAGTAAAAATAGAAATGTGCTGTCCTAGACTTGAGACTTGTCCAGCATAATAAGCAGGGGCAACATTGATTTTATACTGGTGACTTTCTTTGTATTGTTATCCAGCAATACAAGTCTAACAAGAATCCAGTTTTAACTTCATTATAAAACTAGTCAATAACTGATATTGTGCATGGTTTCAGACTAGCGACAATTTAATATACTCTATGTAGCTGATACGACGACACTGGTAGAGTCGAGTGTTTTTAGCAGTTCATTTTGTGTATCCTCTGCCTTTTTAGCAATACCTGTGTAGATCGTCAGGTCTACAAAATAGGCTCCATGTAGCTTAGTCGATACGATGACATTGGTAGGGCCGAGGTTTTTTAACAGTTATTTTTGTGTGTCCTCTACCATTTTAGTCATCTTCATCTAAATGTGGACTGAGAAATGTTCGAACATATCTAGATACTGTATATTATGCTATTTATGGTATCGTAAATGAAAAAGAACGGGTCATACGTTTTAAATTTGCTGAGCGCATAAAAACATTCAGTGTTGGGCTAGCGCGAATTTGTTCCAAAGATGCATATGTATTTTTTTAATTGTGTTATTCATATATTATCATGTATATTCATATAATATTATTCAAGATTATAATCGCGAATCAAAGAAAGGAGTCCAACGCCATGGATTATTACAAAAGATATGAACACTTCAGTGTCAAATAAAAGTGTACTCTTATCCGAAAATTTCACTTTTCCATGATTTTAATACTTAATTGTTTATCGAGGCCAGAGGTCAAGAATATTAACATTTAATAGTTGTTAGAACACTTTGTAAGTATAAATAACAATAGAAGTGTACATTTGTAAACTTAATTTTTGGGCGTTAGTTAACTGAAAAACCTTTTATTTTACAATCTTTCAATACTTATTCTATAGATAAACTGATAGTATTTCTAAATCTTACAATAACAAATGTATCCCTTTCTTCTACGTAGGCTTAAAACTTTATAATTCTATTTGGCAAGTAAAAACTCAACCTTTATTTATTTGTATAATACCGAATGAAATATAAATTATTGACCTATCAAACGTGTATTTGGGCTTTTTTTTTTTTACTTTTTACGATGAAGTAAGCTTTATAACTCCTCTAAAAAATTCCAAAGTAAAAGATTAATCTTTCTTTACTCTTATAATAACAAATGAAATGCATAATATTGTATGTTTAAAAAAAAAGAATAGTGTGTGGGTTTTTACTGTTTTATAACAGACAAACACACTCTTAAAATTTTGTTTCTCTTAATATTGCACAAAAATGTATACACGTAATTTTCGCACATTTTATGAGATTTGTTGACCAATAGTTTTATATAATTTGTCTTGTCCTTGAAATAGAGATTATACGTTGATCAAGTATCTCTTACATTACTGTTTGTTTGTCTTCAACAAATTACATTTGGATTAAATCTAGGCGGTTTTAAAAAAATGTTGGTAAGAACACACAACTTTGTACCAATAAAAACATTAAAAATATCATTATATTTGCAACTTGTTAATGTTTAATTTGAAAAAAAAATCGAAATTTGTACTAAAGCATATGTATCTCTTTAGTAAGAAAACTTTTAGTTTTACACAAAGTTCTACACTGAGAAATATGTAAAATTTGAAATTTAGGAAGTTTTATTTTATTTTTAAAACACAACATTTCTGCCAAAATAGCCGGTTTGTCAACTTTGTTACAGTTTTTTTTTATACGGTAAACGTTTTTAAGACTTTCACAACATTGTATACCAATATAATATACTCGTAATTGGAAATCCCTAATGTGCAGTTTATTTAAACACTGTTATAGATGTTGGAAATTTAATCCTAAAGTGAAATAGTAGTTTGTTTTATTAACACGATCACAAATCTTGTATGTCAGTCATATCTCTAAATCTTTTTATTTTTATTTTTTGGAGAGGGTGACCCCACACTTTGGTAGTATAGAAATAAATTAGGAAACCTAAGAATTTCAATTAAGGAATAGGTATGTGTTATTTCTCTGTTGATCAAATTTTGGTTAAAAGATTTTCACTTTTTTTTTTTTTTTTACATGGTCTGTCTGTGGGGGTAGTGTCACGGGGACGAATCACAAACAGGCAGATACCCGTACCCGCATATGGTGGTTCGTACTCGTTTTGAAAACGTTTGAACTTCAACGACCTTCAAAAAGGGAAATATGTGTTGTGTGCTGTGATAACTGTGATTTTTATGGGGAAATTCCCGAAATATATAGATCAGTTAACGTATAGGTAACCTAACCTTTACAATATGTATTTACGCTATCTCAGATTGTACAGTTGTGCGATTCACCTTACCACTGATGTAAAACGTTGACTCATCGCTAAAAATCACGTTGTATAACATTCGTTCCTATTCGATCCAACATTTCTGGGCGACTTTATCTGCATCAGTAATTAATTTGATGTACCACGGTAAAGTCTAAATGTTGAGGTAGTACGCGTCAAACAGTCGTGTGTGGTATGTCAGTTGCACGAGATGCACGAAGCGTTGATTTATTAAAGCTACAGAAAGCTCTGCCTGACTTGTTCCACAGCAGCATCAGGAAGTACGGGAGACCTAATGTCTTACTAAAAAACAAGTTTCAACATTTTGGTGCCAAAGTAAATTCCAGGTCTAGATAGAGGATTCTGACTATACTGGCTACGAAAATTGCCTTGAACAGTAGTCGCGGAATTCGTTTCGTGAAACCAAGCGAGTATGTTCAACAACAGTGAAAGTAGATGTTTAACCTCATTAGTGGTGGCGTTCTGGATTGCATTTGGGAGTCGAGCTTTAAAATGACACCTCAACCGATTCTGGAAACTATCTGAATAAATTTCTACACTCTTTTAATGTTATATAGTCGTTTTGCAAACACTCTGACGTGTATATAATGATATAAAAAATAGCAAGATAATTTCAAAATGGCGGCCGGTTGAAATGTTTTTCAGTAGTTCCTTTTTATCTAGGACAATGGGTTATTTTGTTCGCCTTGCCGATCTGTACATTATGTTTATTAACAAGGTCGAGGTCAGGTAAAGTGCGGAAACACACCAAAAGCAATTCGTGTCAGGGTATCAGTCGGTGCTTTGTATTTTAGTTACCAGACACTATGAATATGGCGCATACCTGGGTGAATTGTGATTGGTTAAAATGTTCTTAGAGTGAGGAAAACTAGTTTTAAACAAGTTGTAAGAAGTTGTTTACCGGAGAAATTAATTTGAATGTAGAATGTTTATGAATAGATAAATTGAAACTGTACGTAGGTAGTTCTTTTGTACGAATGTAATTGGATATTAGCGAATGGCTAGTTGATGATTGTGTCTTTCCTCATGAAAATAATAAACCCTCCTTTTAATTTATCCATGAGGAAGTCCATGGTCAAGTACTGATCAGGTTATCACCTAAACTTAAATAACATGGCGTCACCATTGATCATTAAACCTCTATATATCCTACCCGTTGGAGTACTTCTTGGCACTAATTTTTTCTCAATTTTATTAAGCAAACGTTCATATTTTGATGAAATTAGTTATGTAGGCTTCGTTTTTTCAAACCATTGAACAAGTTTTTTAAGCGGTAAATCCTTTGGTAAATTTCAAAGTAACGGAAGATTTTTAATTTTAAATGAACTTTTTTCTTTTACACATATACGTAGTATAGAGGAAGTTATGTGGTGGGTCAATAAATCTAAGTTGAGTTTTTTGCAAATATATCCGTATTGAGCTCTCTTGTGTAAAGTGTTTTTGAAATTATGGCTGTGTGTAGTATGGATTGTTCAGTTTTTGTTCATATCTGGCGTGTTACTCAACTTATTAAACACTAATTAAATACAAATTTCCAGATTTCATTCTACTTGTACCAACTCATACAACATTTCTTCCAACGCCATCTCTCTATAATGACAATTAGCGAAGTTATTATCAATAATGAAATTTCGAATCCAAGAAAATGTGATACTCGTATAGTTACGAGATCCAAGGGCAAGAAGGATCGACACGAGCGTAGCGAGTCCCTACAGCTTCGAGGTACTCCAGAGCCGACGCACTGATACGAGCGAAGCAAGCTTAGACTGTTAAAATACATACGTAGGGGTAGTTAAGATAGTTTTATAAAGAAATAGTGTTTTAACATAACCCTAATGGTGGTGCTATGGAAATAAATTATGTCCAAATAGAGCAACACACCAATTGTGATCAAAATCGACCCATAAATAACAAAGAAATTTGTTTTAGGAGTAACAAACACCCTTGGAGTGAAACATTTTCAAAACCCTTTCTTAGTACGGGTCTACTGACCTACCATAAACCAAGTTAAAACATTCATAGCTCTAGGCTTCTTGGATCCAGAGATTTCGTGATCAGTCAGTGGGTTTTGACTTATATATATATAATATATAGACGAGGCCCATTAGAGCCAAACCTATGTCAAGTTGAGAAAACCTGTGTAACAATTGTTTCAAACAAATTTACTCTACTGGATAAGACCCGTTGATCTACCAATACAGTGTAACATTTCCTACAAAGCCCAAGAAACCAACTTTCGGGCATTATATTTGTGCTTGTAATACATTGTATGGTGGGTCTGACTAAGCATATAAACTTGTTTTTTTATGTGGAATAGTGTGGACAATCTTTTAGAGACGATAGAATTGTTCACAATTCCGAGGACCGTGAGATTTTTAGCCACCACTTAAAAACCACAAAACCTTTTTCTCCAGATTCGATCCACCTCAGAACTGCTTACACACATTAAACTATTTATTATTAACAGTATATTTGTTCCGAACTGCAAGCTATTTACCCTCACATTTATTAAATGATTGATTTAATATTTTAGGCCATTAACCTTCATATTTTTTTAATGTAATTACTAATGTTTGGTAATTTAGGTTATAAGTCATCAATTTTTAAAGTAGCTGGTATAATGGTTTGATGTTAACCTTCACATTTCTAAAGTTTTCAACACAATGGTTTTGTGGTTATTACCTTGACATTATTAATGGTTATCACAAATTGTGGAAATACGTAAAGCTTTGTACTATAAGCCCAATATTTCAATTCTCCATATATTATTTAAACGTCACTAATTTAGTGATTTGTTAAATACTAGTTCGTTATCAAATGACATAGACTGGCGCGGGGCAGATTTCTTACATAATATATATATATATATATATATATATATATATATATATATATATACATACATATGATTCCAAATTAATCAATTACACACAAAATATAACAAATACGTAAGAAATAAAGTTTCCATTTTTTAACAATAAAAAATTAAGCAATAAAATGTAGATTAACATTTAGTCAGCTGGAAGTAATTTATTGAGTCTTTTTCTTGTGTGAGTTTGACAATATTTGCGATTGTTTTATCATTTAAAAAAGGATAAATTAACAATAAATCTGTGACACAAAACAAATTGTATATAGTATGATGATAATCTATCGTTAGTTTTAGTTGGTTAATCTAGTTTTTTAATTGTATGTAAGAAACAAACAGCTTATTTGTATATTTTGTGGGATTAGTTGTGTTTGAATTTTTGTATTATCCAGAACTAACTTAATAATTAAAAATCCGCCTTCGTCACAACAGACAGACATGGTAAATTTCGAATTCAACCCGCTGCCAAGAGATCTTAGCTCCAATAACAAGATAATCACCAAATTATCTAGGTTGAAACGGAGTAAGCTTCTTAGTTAACATTTATTGAATCTTCGACTTTTGTTAAAAATACGTACTTCTTTTTGTAATGAATATTTTTGCTTATTAGGGTTTACAATGTTTTATCATCTAAAAGAGAATAATAACAACATAAATAATTCCTAGTGGTGCTCATATTTAGGCTAACAATTGAATAACAATTTAGTCTTTTCATACTTTTATAACAATACTACACTTTTGATCACACTGTGGCGAACTCAAATACCCAATAGTACCACAATTCAATAAAACAAGATTTATTTCCTTATGTACATTTCAATAACAAAGTTACCATCTTCAGAGATTGAGTATTAAAATACGAATGATCTGTGAAACATTTTAACTTTGTAGATATTCAAACCGACGGCCATCTTTATTGACGCAATCTTGTAATCTTTCTACACACACGACGGCAAAGATCTTTGTTATTGTCGATTTCATTAACGGGGCAGAAATTAATTGTATCGTGTTGTTTAATGAGTGTGGCGTCCGAGAAAACATTTTCTCTTTGACAAACCCTTAGATGAAACAATGGGTGTCAAATCAGATGATCGTGGAGGCCAATCGATGGCACCACGACGATCAATCGATTTATTGACAGAAGTGCTACAGTGTGGGTAGTGCGCCGCTGTCTATTTGAATACTATCTTTGCCACAGTGCTGTGTAATTGGAGGATCTTCACAAAAATCGTTTTATACACATTAATATTGATATCGAAAAATACTGGACCAAAAATACGGTTGGTTTTGAATGATTTCTTGATATTTAACCTGTGAATAGTAAACGCACTTCTGTCGGTTTACCTCAACAATAGCTTCTTCAGAATACCTTCTTGACTCCATCTCCTTTTATCTATTCGTTTAACATATTTCCACAAAATCCAATATTCCTTCAGGATCAAAAATTCCGTTTGTTCGAATGAATTCCAGCGATAGAAGAAGCCTTGAATAACACTCATACATTTGGTTTACCATTATACGTTAGAACGTGTCTATTGTGATATTTTGTCGATCTCTCTGGTTAACTTAACCTCAAATTACTTTTATGGTTGTTCTAATGAATGAGCTGTTATTAAATTTGTAAATTAGTGTGTTTCAGTAATATTGAAATAAAGTTTCAAGAAAGAGACAGCTTAATCTCGTACCGAGACGTTACGAGATTTTAATTATGCGTACAAAATCGTGATATCCGTCAAATAGTTACGTTTCAATTTAAATGCTTTGCCAAGGTAGCTTCGCTCACTTGCCTCTCCAATTATACAAATTTTATTTTTTTAAAAATGTTTAAGTAGAGAAGAGCATTAATTTATAAAACATATCAGCCAGCTTAGCAATTTAAAACAACCAAAGTAATTAAGTCTTGACTCGTTTTCTCAACGGAAACTTTAGGTATTCTATTTGAAAGCGGTCTTTTGTTTAAAGCAACTTGTTGGCATATTGTTTTGACATTCTCCAAACAGTTACCAGTTTAAATTTGACGTTGATAAAGTGGATTGGTAGATCAAAGAACGCTAGAAGAGCCCTTCTTATTAAAGATAGAATTAAAATCCAAAACAGTGAAACAGGTTTGCCAACTACTGTTGGTGATTTATTGCTTCTGTTGTACGTTTCGTCACATGGCTGTGAATACTTAGTGTGCCCTTGATTATGCACACTGACTAAGCAAACCTTAACAGGTGATTAAGGAAAGATAAAGGTTAACAGATCTACTATTGTTGTAGAGACTTTCTGCCTTTATAAAGAGTATGAATGAGGAGGTTATGTAATAGAAATAACCTATTTCTAATCTTTCATTCATTGGAATGGTGCTATAAAAAAGTAATTAAATATATTCCGCAATCAGCTGATATGATGACTTAAGAACGCAATTTTTTGGGTGTTATTATTATCCATATACACTACCTAGTATGGATGAAGTTATGTGATGGATCAAAAAATCTAAGTTGTATTTTTGCGAGTATGTCGTTTTTGAGGTCCCCTGAGTCCTAAAAATGGTTTTTGGAATGATGTCTGGCGTCTGCCTTCTGTACTGAAGTATACAGCTGAAACGCGTAAACATAGATTTTAATTACATTTAGTATGGGGGTATATTTTGGCCACACTCAAGGAGTTTTTTTTTCTTTTTTCGTTAATTAAAATTTAGGTGAAAAATTTATTAGCGCATTTTCTAAAAATCGACTGTAACTATTTTGATCAAATTTTGCTCATGTGCCACTAAGGACCCAAAGAACGTATTGTTCCCCATCTTTCCAAAAATGCCGGTGTGTAAGCTATCCTTACAAACAAACAAAAATTTGACATGGAGCTATTATGCCATGGAGACTTAATTTCTCAAAATTGATTGTACCAATTTCGTTCAAGTTTTGGTTAAATGTGAAGATTAATGACCCAAATGTGTGGGAAAAATCTAAAGTAAAAAAATATTACTGTTTAGGTATAGTCGGTAAAAAACTAAACCTTGACCGGATAGCCGGCAAAAAATGAAATACGATTTATGCTGAAAACGAGTTTATGCACAAACTAGGCAAGTTTAGGCCTTATTTAAATATTTCTTTAAAGACAGCATCCATGAGTCATTTTGGATTAATAGATTGCCAACTACTGAACATATTTGGTGATGATTAGTTTATTTTGTTTTTATTTAGTTTTGGTGATCGGTACATGAGAATTTGTGCAGGGTTTTTGCACCATTATATTTTAACATTATTTTTATTCCTACTTTTTCTTTTACAGCCCCTTTTAATCTCCAACAAATCACTATAAATATCATCTAAAGTACCTAACTGATACTTTAGGTTTATTTATTTTTTTCATCAGTTTCTTCTTTGAAGATCTTTCAAAAGTAAAATTCTGCTGGTCTCCTTGTACTGACCACAAGCATTAAAAACTGCCATGGGTCATAAACCCAGTCTGTTCAGTTGTTTCTTAAATGCGCCGTCTCCATGACAACTAAAAATCTTAATCTAGTCATGTCTAAGTGTAAGTGAGACTCTAAACCTAAAGATTGGGTTGACACTGACCTTGCCTACTTTCTCAAGATGGTTTTTGATACAGTTCTGCTTCTACCACAAGTTCTGGAACTACCAGTTTGGTCCGAGCCTCTCTTTTTGTCATTTCACTTGCCTTTTTGTTCCTCTCGATTCGTCTCTAACCATACACCACCTAGTTGAGGGTCGATAGTTTAACTAAAATTTGTAGCATTCCCATACAAGTACGAGTTTCCATAGAGGAACTTACAGCCTTTATCGACCTTTAATCTGTATGATACTCTCGTTGGTATATCCTCTTTCTAGGTACAGTCCTACACATTCCACTAACGGAAGCACTTTCTTGTAATTGTGTACTTTCTCTCAAATTTATAATAAGTTTCATGTTTGTTTCCCTGTAAACACCAGCACCCGTTCCATCATCCATCCGTATACTTTAACATTTGGAATGCTCTAACAATAGATCTGACCTTTTCTATCATATTTTACTTTAGGGATATTCATTTCAAAAGTTATAACGCATAGTTAGTTATTTATCAAATGTAATGATAAAAACTATTCAATAAGCAAAAAAAAAAACTCATTAAAATTAATTACTAATTTATTCCAGGTTTTTGAAAAAGAAATCTTAACTGTAATCGCTTTATTATACAAATAATCATGAATTATTATCTGATTAATTCATCTTTTATGTGAAGAGGGATGGTTGCACATACACACACCTACTTAATGTATGATAATTTTAATCATTTTTATCCTTGACATTTAGTTTTTATCTGTAAATCTAAATATTAGAAACTAATATGCTTGTAAAGGTTATTCACTCACTAAGCTTAACAGAAAAATGTATTCTGATTTGTTAAATATCATAGTTTTATGACGTTAACAACAATTTGGAACGTATTACTGTAATCGTAATTTTTAACGAAATAATGAATAAACTCACTGGTTTTTCTGTAGCTTTGACAGATTTTGAAATAAATGTATTTTTAATAATATAAAATGTTTCCTTTTAAAACAACATAAAATGTTTTGATTTTTTGGTAAAAATGTCTTTTGTACAGTTAATAAAGAATGAGTATTATTATCACTTCAAAATTTTCTTACCTTTTACGTAGTTACAGTATATGATCGGTGAAAAAATCGATGTCGTCTGTCTGTTATATGTGCAGCGATCTCTATGTATTTATTTAATTTTTGACAACTCAAAATTTGGTAGTATAAGACTAAAAAACACAAAATCGCGATTTTCCCAACGCGTTGACCATTTTAAAGTTAGTATATGGTATTTTTTGGAATTATGGTCACATTTCGGACGATTTGTTGTTTTTTATACTCAAATTCCACGTGTCACCAGAAAATACAAAAATACTGTTTTCTCAAAATCGGATGCAACAATTTCAATAAAATTATTCATGTGTAGCTTCAAGTTGTCTGGTCTTCAATCCTACAGAGTTGACCCACCTTCGTAGTGAACTCTGGTTAAGAAGGCTAGATTAACGGCGACGGGAATTCCGATGTACTAACCTCGAACTACCCGGCTGAAAATCCGTCTAGCGGGCACGGGCTGTTGCTCCATGGGGTTCCTCTAAGGACGCGAATAAAACGAATTGGTCGCGATTTCTCCAAAAATGCCAGGTCGTGGGTTTATAAATTCACAAAGTCTGTAAAGCAAAATTGGTACTTAGAAGATGAAGAATGTAGCGAAACATTCCTCACAACGGTAATAAGTCGACTGAATTATATATAAATTCAAAGTTAATTGTTTAATTTTCATTTAAAGTTTATCTAAGCACGTATACAAATTTTGGATTAGTTTCTAAATCCATTTAATAGATTTAGTTGTACGGACGTCAAACGAAATATTTACTGAATATTGAATATAATACTGGAATACCTGAATCGATCTTAATCATAAGAAATTTAGGTTACTAGTAAAAAAATCTATCAGCAGTGAAAATTGTAAATTGTCCATCATAATTTTAAGTCTGTCAAAAAGGTATGGCTTGTTCCCTATTAAATCTTCATTAGTTTCCAGGGGTAGCAAAAGTTTCATATTTACCTAAAACCCTGTATAGTTGATATAATATGTGAATAAAATTAGACACGTTGACAGATATTCAAGCATGTATATATAGGTCCGTTATGTATCTAAATCCGTTTCATAAGTTTCACATTGTTAGGTAGAATTAAAGAACCTTGTAATATTAAGTGCGTGTCTGTGTCTGTAAGTTGCAACCCGTCTACACAGACAAGAAGAAATATCATATTATGTTTATTAAAACTTTTCATTTATATTATTTAAATTGTCCCATAATTAGGCAAATTATAGCAATAACAAAAAATGACCTTGAAGTAGTTGAGGGGCAATAACTATCGAGTTATTATTTTTTTAAAAATATTATGTTGGAGTATGAAATAAAACTAAGTTATTCTAATTACCGTTATGTATATTTATTTGTCGAAAAAATTAATATGTTGGCGTTAGGCCAAATTTAAAGTGTCAGTTATCATGTCCCCCACCCCTCTAAGTTAAACACGGTTTTACCTACAAATCTAAAAAAAAAAAAAAAAAAGGATTTGAAATTAAGTTGCAGTGTGAAATCATTTTGTACGACGAATACCGTATCGTACCGTATAAGTTTGAAAACAGTTTTTGTGAGATATGAGACAAACAATTCAATAGCAATTAAAAGATGGATTGCGTTTGTTTGATTTCTTTTTATTAAGGTCCGTAGATAAACTCAAGGACCGGTATAATTTCACACGCATGTCTAGATCACAAATCACATAGATAAGACGATAAATCCTATATATTTCAAACTTTCCATTTATATTCTTTGTATTGTCCCACATGTAGAAGAAATATAACTGTAAGAAAAAGATAACATTAGGGTAGTTAAGGGGTAAAAAATATCAACTTGAAAAATTATATTTTTGGAAATATTATCTGTGGGTTATCAAATAAATCTAAAACTTTTTCTGATTACGAATATATGTTTGCCGAATATGTTGGCGCTAGCGAAGGACTTCAACTTTATAAAAATAACTGTCCCTATTTGCCTACGGACTCTAGTCGTGTGGTTTTCGCACGCTTGGCAATTTTATTTATTATAAAAAAAATAGAAGCTAAACGAAGTATTTTTGTGACTTCTTTTATTGTAATTTTTTCCTGTAAATTGTTCAAATTTTATCAAAAATCTGCTTGTTTTCTACTTAAAAGTATTTTAAATCATTAATGATTAGAAAGATGACAATATTCTCCCACTATGTAAGGATTGTGGACATGGTACATAATAGATTTGTTCCATATCATTCTAGACTCTGGGCGGTATAAAGTATTATGAATGCTACTGACACGGAACAAAGAGATAAGATTACACGTTACAAGTATAGTAAAGTGAAAACTAGTTTTAATGTCGGTCTGAAACAATAACCGCCTCCCAACAAGTAGTAGAAACACATTAACATTTCGCTATAAATATAGAAATTCTACTCTGATTGAAACGAGACTATGAAATGTCCACAGATCCTACAAATAGGAGTCGTTTAGCACACTCATGAGAACACTTTTGACTCTAATTTTACCTTTAAATTTACTTTCGTGATTTTTTTTTTAAATTTTATTTTTAAAATCATTTTGTGTTGGGCGCCGCCATGATGTAATTAAGCCAGATTATACAATGTAATACAAGTACATCCTCTAATATAATGCTCAAAAGTTGGTTCCTTGAGCTTTGTAGGAAATGTTAAATTGTATTGGTTAATAATAGGGTACCATAGGGTAAGTTTTTTAAACAATTGTTACACAGGGTTTCTGAACCTCGTAATTGTACTGCTTTCTTAGCTGGCCTCGTAAATTTGTGTATTTCAAAAAGGTTTTCACTCAATTCGCTCTAGTCGCTGTCTCGCTCCTGGCCGACATATAAAGAAGCCTCAACTCGTTACGGATGTGTGGGTGACTCTGCCCTGCCTGTTAAAATGAGCGCCATTTTGAAATTTTCAGTTAGATTTTTTCGGAATTTCAACAGTCTTTTATAACAAATTTCATGTTCCAATCTTAATTTGTTTGGTGCTATCGGGCTTACTACGTACAGACAACGATGACGGACGGTCTAAAATAATTTTAGACTTCCTGTAACGTAAAGATTAGTTAAAAAACAAAGGTAGAAATTTTGATGATTACTAACTTACCCTATACTTCGCTTCGTGTACTAGGTAAATAAAAGCTATTTGAAAATTATAAAACTTAAATTTTCGAGTGAATTTTTTCCACTATAGACTAACATGTTTTCTACGGTAGGCCTACCAAAAAAAAAAAAAAAAAAAAAAAAAAATAGAACTGGTCGTTTGTGTATATAAAATTAATACACGACTCGACGTTTCATGAATATGGATCAACAATCGTTATAAAGTGTTTAAACTTAGAATATATAAAACATAAACTTAGCTTTAGCCCTGGGTTCTTTAGGTTATTAGTTTGTCTTTTAACCTAACCTAACCTTAACGTAACCTAACCTAACTTAACCCTATGTTATTAGGCTGTGGGCCATTTTTGTTTTATATATATTCTAGGTTTATCACTTGATAACGAGAGTTGATCTATAGTCTCAAACGTCATGTGTTAATTTTATATTCACAGTAAATGGTAAATGTTCGAATAATGTATAGCCTTCCTATAACGTAAACAATCCTTCATTATTCATAATCAGAATAAAAACATAACTATAATTGAATTATATCATCGCAGTTCGAATTAAGAAACCGTCAGTGGTTTTGGAGGTTTGATCCTCGTTTATTTAAAAATCAGTTTATCCGGATATACCGGCGTATTTTCAAATTTAAAAAATGGTTTTTGGATAACTTTTTATCTTTTCGTCCTATAATCCATACAATAGCTCAGTCTGTACAGCTTTACAATCTGCATAGAATCAATGCCCAAATTTGTTCTATACGATACAAAATAAAACTATTATTACTAGAATACAACATAACCTGGATACAATTTACTAGTTGCAATAATATGAATTTTAATTTGATTTCAGTAATTGCCAATAAAGTTTTACTATTCGTTAAGAAAATGATCGAACATTTTGATAACGGCTGCCGTTTGAAATAGTTTTTTGTAGTTCCTTTTGTCTTTTTTACCGTGTTCCTACAAGAGCCTAAAAGAGCTTATATATATATAAGGTGTCCTCGACATTTACAGAGCAAATTTGACAATGGATGCCCCTTACAAGCCTTACATAGTAATAAGGTACGAATAAGGTCCAAAAAATTTCGTTTTTTGGAATGTTTGTGTTTTTTCTAAACAAAAAATTGAAATGGTATATTGAGATTGGATTTGGAATCGACATTTTTTTAATGCAATCCTTTACTAAACGAAACTTTTTAGTGAGGAATTTATCGAAAACCATAAAATTTACAAAAGACAAAATAATTTGCTTTTTTTAAAAAATACGATATTTTAAATTGTCAAAGGATTGTCAATACGATTATTGTAGGTCAAAGGATTACTCGGTTAATGATTTCAAAATAAAATTGATTTAGTACAACACCTAGACGTTTATGATTTTAGATTTTTATTACCTAATAAAAATCAGTAATAACTGCTATCATAAACGTCTGGATGTCTTAATTTTTTATTATTTTATCTTTTACTAGGTTATCCTTTGACCTAAAATAAAAATAATCAAATCCTATTTGACTTTTGTAATTTTTGCAAGATTAACGGTTTTCGAGATTTTGGTATTAACAATTTTAAACAGCCATTTTGAAAAAGTACAAAATAAAGCTTTGTTTAGTTGTAGAATAGTATATCGTACATAAAAATAAAATGTACCCTGAATACTGACTCATTATATTGTACATTTTGGTAATTATAAATTTGTTTAAAAAACCCACAAGGAGGCTGAAAAACTGAACGTTTCCGGATATAGTTTATAGGAACGTGACTTATTTTTATGTAAAGAAATTTTTCTGCGTATTTTAGGAATACCTAATACGAAATATGTCATTTAAATTGAGACCAATGAACATCTTAAAAACTGAATGTTTTGTAGTAATGGTTTATGACAAAAGTTGTTTCGAGGGGGAAATGAATTAACATTATTATTTGTTTAGTAGTTCTAAAAAAAATTTTTTTAAATGTTTAATACAGGAAAGAGTTGCTTTATTTTAACCTGGTCAAATATTCGTTTTCACATTTTTTAGCATACAAAATGTTTCTGTTTTACAATTTAAGTTGACCTTGAAATGAATTTGAAAATAGACCAATAGTATTTTATTTCCCCTCCATACTAAATAATAACGTTTGTCTATAAAATTTTTCTTCGTAGGTTTTATTTATCCATGTCATTTATGATCGGGCTGGATAAGTACCATAATGCCCCACTGAGTTTAAAAAAAGTTCAAGTTTTGAGATCCTCCGAGTCAAAAAAATGGTTTTCTGAATGATGTGTTCTGACGCCTCTGTCGTATGTGCAATGCTCTCTACAACCCAAGCGAGTGGAGTCTATGGGCATATTTTGGCCATATCTCGGGGTTTTATAATTTTAAATATATATATATATATATATATATAAACCAAAATATCTAGGTTGCTGCCATACTAAAAACTTAAAATAATTTTCAATTTGTTAAAATTTGCTCCAACGATTTTGATGAAATTTACTCACGTGTAGCCAAACAAAACGTATAGGGCGTCATCTTTAACGAGCCGTGACCGCCGTCTGTGGAAGCTCGATTAATCAAATATGACTTGCGTTGAGGACGCGTTTATGGCAGAAGCAAAGCAAGTTTAGGTCATTTTTTAAAGCAAAGCTTCCATAGTTATACAGTATAACAAACACACAGAACACAATTCTCACAAAAAATACGCCTAAGTATCAGAAACGTTTCAACGACAAGGTCGTCCTCTTCAGTGATACACGAGCTACACATCAGTTATAGGTTGATTGGTATAGCTCGTGTATCACTGAAGAGGACGACCTTGTCGTTGAAACGCGTCTGATACATAGGCGTATTTTTTGTTAGAATTGTGTTCTGTGTGTTTGTTATACTGTATAATTTTTCTCATAAGTCAAGCTCAAAATTTAATATACTTCCATAGTTAGTTTTAATTTTTTTATCGACAATTTTAATTCGTTTTTATTTGATTTTGAGGATGGGTGAGAAACTTGTGCCATTTTCTTTAGATATTCACTATCCTGTTTGTAATACCATAACAAACACTGTTGCCGCTTCGGCAAGCGGCAACGAAGTACAAGAAACTAAATAGAAATACGTCATTTCATGTAGCGTATTAGCTGCAAACCGAGTTTATTGCATCACTTATTGTGTGTTTATACGGAAAGGATGAGCAGTAGATAAACATATTACGGCATCTGTTTTTGTGGCTGTAGTCCAAATTGTGGGTGATCCACATAACAGTCTAATTTGAAATAAAACATTCAATGTACGCAGTTGAATGTATTTAATCTACGCAGTCTTTCTTTTAATGTTTATTTATCCCCTTCTCTCTATTTTCCCCTTCCTCAGTTATATGTAGTATAGAGAAGGTCAAACAAATCGATGATTGATTTTAATCAAATTTGGTGTTTGGGCATATCTCGGTTCGTTATTTAAATTTTTTTGATAACTCAAAATTTGGAGATAGTTGCCGTCAGAAAAAAAAAATCACAAAATTTTGATTTTCTCAATTTAACTATTTTGATCGCATTATCTCTCCAAAAATTGAATTATCGCTATAAAAAAATCGTCCATGGTAAATATTGTGAATTACTGTACATAATTTCTTTAAATTGAATCTTCCAATTTTTGTTCAAATGTGAAATGTGGTTTCAATGAAATCTGAAGAATAATTACCAAAATCCGTGCGAAAAATAGCATATTCCCTTGGGAAGACAATATTCAGATATTCGTGAATAATTGGCATAAGAAAAATTTGAACCTACCGTCTTTAAAAGGTCGACTTCAACCACATATGATCTACAAAAATTTGTTCAAAAACGGACTCCATAGTTCTTTTTCACTCATTGATTGACAACCACCGAAACTAATGTTTTGGTTGAAAATAAGTTTCTGTTATTTTTATTTGTAATTGGGGGTTGGTTAGTGAGAAAGTTTGAGCAATGTATTTTCACCATATATAATTTATATACATAAAAATAAAATTTCATACTCAAATTATAATTCCATCAATATGAATTTTAGTATTTTGTTATGCCAACAAAGCCCTGCGAGTCAAAGTGGCTTGCGAGTTCCAAGTAATATGTACTTTCCAAATATACGGCTCACTGTGGAACCACGGTTGTGTCATGCTGAAATGTATAACACTTCAAACTTAGTTTCACGAGGGGTGTATCAAAATCTAATGGGTTTATCCACGTGTTGAGTAGAATTAAATCAAATTAAAAAGATCAAAAATATCAAGTGTTTTTTGTACAATGATTCAAACCAACCCCATTAACTGCCACTCATGTCAACCACTGTTTTTTTCAAAGTAGCCCTTCCCTCGATTTTTCCAAAACGTGGAAAGAACTAATAACTCGTAAATTAAAAACTTTTTTCTGAGTGGAATTCGATCCCACAATCTTATTGTCGCTCCTGATCAGAGAAACAATATTATTGATATTAATTAAATAACATTTACGTAGTCAAATTGCCTATTCTACCCCTTACATACCTAACTATGGACTTTTATACACCTGGGTGAACCTTTTCTTTCACGGCATACATGACACTCGTACTATTAAATGTAAACAATTAACTGAAACAATCCAATTATGTCTTCCTACTTAATGTAGCAAAATAGAACTTTGTAATTGTATCTCCTACTTCTTCCTGAACTACTCCTGCTCATTAATTTATTCCAGTAACATCCAATCTCCATAACTTTGCAATGCTAAGTGTATTAATAACATAACCATGAAAGTACTTTACTTTGACTGAGTTTCTTGTCCACACTGGTCATCCAGTTAATGGAATATTAGAATATTGTAATTAGTGGTTTTGTGAATAGCAGACTACTATCCTTAGATGTTCTAATTCATTCAATATATCATTCTAGTAAACCCAACTTTACTACACGAAAAAATAGTAAAAGTTAGATCCTTTTGTGTAGCACGCCTCTTTCATTGTGATTGTGATTTATCTTTCATTGAGATCCCAGTGGTTGGCTGGTGACCCAATTCGTTAAAAGCGTAAAAATTTAAAAAAATAAACTACTGTTTATGTTTTAATTAAATTTGTTGATGTATATATAGACTATAGTTGGAAGTTATATAAAAATTTGAAATTTATGAGATTTTAGGCCTATTGGAAATTACCAAATGGTTTAATGTAAAATTTAACGAATCCGGAACCAAAAACATATACAACAATGTCAAATTCCAACTCAGCTCTCCAACAACATAATTATTAAGTTTTACCATAGACAAACGATTAAAAGACATTTTCATTTGTTGTATATCTCTCTCTCTCCAACTCTCTCTCTCTCTCTCTCTCTCTCTCTCTCTCTCCTCTTCTCTCTCTCTCTCTCTCTCTCTCTCTCTCTCTCTCTCTCTCTCTCTCTCTCTCTCTCTCTCTCTCTCTCTCTCTCTCTCTCTCTCTCTCTCTCTCTCTCTCTCTCTCTCTCTCTCTCTCTCTCTCTCTCTCTCTCTCTCTCTCTCTCTCTCTCCCTCTCTCTCTCTCTCTCTCTCTCTCTCTCTCTCTCTCTCTCTCTCTCTCTCTCTCTCTCTCTCTCTCTCTCTCTCTCTCTCTCTCTCTCTCTCTCTCTCTCTCTCTCTCTCTCTCTCTCTCTCTCTCTCTCTCTCTCTCTCTCTCTCTCTCTCTCTCTTTAAGTTAATGACAATATTATGGAATTCCAAGTATTGCATCATTTCAATGTATCGTTTTGTAGATCATACGTGATTATCCTGATCGTAATTTCACCTAAATTAAAATCTAAGAATTCTATGGGATACCCACTCTTTTTCAAACTGAATATTTTTATTCAATTAGTTCACTTGTTCGTGAGATAATGAATCACAAAAAACTAATATATATGTTGGACGTACAGACAGACCAATTTTAATAATTGCTTATCTATTCTTAGGGGGTTCAAAACGTAAAGAACTACCGAAATTGCGATATCTTTGTTAACTAAAATGTGATTATGCGAAAAAAGCGCACATATAGATATGTGCGAAGAAAGCGCACAAGAGCCAATATGATAGTTTAGGGTAGAGGTTACGTTACCAGGAAATGAATACTTGGAGCTGATTGGAGGTGAGTCATTACGCAATACAATAACTCAGGTACATTTCTCCTGACCATCCACCACAGTTCACCCCTTCAGGGGTGTCATCACGTAATACAATAGCCCGAGCACGTATACTTTCCTCCCGAGCATCCGCCCCACCTCAC